>JAZAYU010000045.1:0-600000 GCA_038501625.1 Corbicula japonica
AACCAAACTTACTAAAGGGTTGTAGTATTGTCTACAACAATTCATCTAACAGAAATGTTCCTGCTGGACAAGCCTGTAATTGACAGCTCTGTGTTTGAGAAGACACGTCTGAACAGTAACTACCTCCGTGCGCAGGCGCAGGATTTGTGCAGGTGCGCTTACGAGAATGTGTGGCAGACCCGCAGGTTTGAGTGCACGCCGCCCAAGATGACCATGAAGTCCATCCGCCATCAACTTTAAAATAAAATTTGCTTAATGATATGTTTAGTAGTTTTCTTTTTATTCAAAAAGTCTACGATTTATTGGGACAACCCTCGTATATCACTTACGGCTCCTTTTTTATAATAAATTTTGTGGTAGCAAATTCTTTTATCTTTTATCTTTCCTAACCTGCCAGTAATCTCGGACCCATTGTGGGAACAAAAGCGCTTAGGTGGGATACGCAATGGTGTATCTATCTATTAAACCGTGATAGCGATCGGCGGCGCACGTCAAAAAGCGCCATGATTCGGAATTCAATGATTTACTTAAAACAGTTAATACATTACAAAATTGCCGTTTTAGTCGCAAATTGTTAATTTTTCCTTAATTGGTGATCATTCTGAAATCAGTCCGCAAAGTTTCAAAATGTTGCCTTAATTTGTATAAGAGTAGTGCTTGTTTCGTGCTGATGAGTAAATATTAACTTCTAATGAAAATCGCGACGTTTGAAGAAGCCGCGGCGCACATTTCAATCATCCAATATTGTGATGAAAGCTAATTGACGCCAAAAGACACGCTTTAGGAACAAAATCAAGTTTAAAAGCATCCTCATATCTAGAGCGTTGGTATACAAAAGTGTCACAGAAATATTTTGCATGGTGAATCGGAAATAATACTCGGAATCAGTCATCCCCCGTACTCGCCAGACCTCGCTACGGTAGACGTTGTTAACTTTCTGGCTCATAGGTCGCAAATTTGAGATCTGCGACGAGATCAGAAAGCTAGGCCTTCAACAAAAGTCTTCCAACAGAGTGTTTCATTAATTCATTTAATATTCTGGTTATAAGACACCGCGAGTGTATTAAACATGCTGAAGATAACTTAAGGAAAGAGTAACGGTATGCTGTGTGAGCATTGTAATGACGTTGTCACGTGCGCCGCTGGTCGATAGGTCGTCTTGTTAAAATGTTTCCGATTTCGTTATGATGATCTATTTTTCTTTGATATTTCGTCTACAAGTTACCAAATGATGTCTTAACTAACTGTGAAATTTGCAAAAACATGTGATCAGTAGTTTTCTTTTTATTCAAATAGTCTATTATTTATTGGGACAACCCTCGTATAATTTGGCAGATTATAACTCAATGTCCATTTTTTATTATAATTTGTCGCATTTACTTTAATTTAACATACATGTATTAGTATTAACATGACTATTCCAACTGTTTATCCAGTGCAATGACAGTAGCACAGGTATGACACGTTAATGCATATACGCCATCGCATTCCATACCTAGGCGTCTTTGTTCCCACCAGGGGTCCGAGATTACTGGCAGATTAGGAAAGAAAGATAAAAGAATTTGCTACCGAAAAATTAATTATATTATATAAGAAAAAGGATAGGTAAAAAAATCCCAAAATTTTATTTCTTTAATTTCACAAAATCTATACAAAGTAAAATATTTTTAAATCCCACATAAGTGTAATGATCACTCTATTGAAAGTGCTGTTACATAAAATACGGAAAACATGTACGGAAACTGCATACTTGAGATATTAAACTTGAATTTGGGTGTGAAAACTGGAATGGTTAATTGATACAGTTTTATATATCTTCATTCAATTTTATATATTTAACTAGTTCATCTTTAGCTGTCTTGCAGATACATGACACATATAATTCGGGTTCTTTAATCAATTATAGATGTATTTAGTGTTTGAATTTAATGTATTAAGGCAAGAGGGCGCGGCTTGCTAGATTCGTTTGAAAAAGGGCGGAGCTTAAAAGGGGCAGGGCGGGGTGCCCTCCTATAGCACGCAACAATAATCCATACAAATGTAAGTCATGACGACACAAGATATTGTTAACAGTATCATATAGTCATTTAAAACGATGTTTTATGTTTTACGTTTCTTTGAATTAATGCATATATAGAAGTAAATGGAATTTTTTGTAATATCGGTATTTTTTCTTAACTCTTCCAAGTGCCTGCCATATGCATAACAAATATTACCCTTTCCACAAATAACAATAAGTCTTATTCTGAACGGCATGAATCAGAAAATCTTTTGCGCAGTCCAAATATTCATCAAACATGGTCATCTTTAAAAAACAATTGAACTCTTTCAACCTTTTATTAGAATATCAAACGAGATTAAATCTTCCTTTCCTGTAAAGATACACCTTTTTGCTAGGGCGAACAGTTTATATCAAGAGCAGCCGGCACACTCTTCGCTTTTGTCGTTATTGAGGTTTTGATAATTTGAACTTGAAGGAGGAGTGTTGTTGATCCTTAAATACAATTGGCAAATGCTTGGAAACACAAATTCTTTAATATTTGTGGATTCAAAGATTCAAAAAGAACCACGTTTTTCAAAGCACATGTGTTCGAGATTACAGGCAGATAGGTAGATAAGACCAGATAATAATAAGTTTAAATTTGCTACTTTAAAACAAATTAAAAATATTGTTTTAGGTTTTATATCAAATGAATTAAATTAATATCCTTATCCTCAATAATAACCTTTAGAAAAATGAATTGCACGAAAACATAAGATATTGAATACAAAATGCTGGGTACTTCCTGTTTATTCTACAAAGTTTACATCAAGCTTTTATCGAGGTAACATAGTAACATAGTAACAGATATGTCAAAAAATACATACATTACAAAGTTTTGAAACATTTAAACATACATGCTGGGTACTTTCGGTATGTTCTACGAAAATTAGGTTACAACAAAAGACCAACAGATGACGTGTACTTAAAGAATCTCGCCGATCATATCATTAACATTGAGAACCGGTTGTACCAAAAGTTCAATATTTTATTAGGCCTAAACAATATTGTTTCTTGCCCTTAACAGGAATCTTTATCATATATATGATAAAGATTCCTGCCCTTAACAATGGCAGATGTATAACGAAAAATACAAAAGTGAATACAAACAAACAAATAAAAGAACATACATGAACACATACATTATTTTACAACAATGCTAGACTAATATGGATAAAGGAGAACAAGCATGACAAAGCACAATAAAGTTTTGGTATGTTTACATATACATGTATGTATAACAAGATACACTAAAGATTAAACATTTGAGAGAAAAAAAGGTATTTGTATTATTAAATGGACAAAGTATGATTAAAAATGGTATTGGTATCATTAATTGGACATAGTATAATTAAATGGTATTGGTATTATTAATTGGACATAGTATAATTAATACAAAAAATTGCTCTTAAAGTTCACTAACCCAAGACGATATACCGGATTCCCGATCCCGGATATCTAACTGCATATTAATAGGCGTGAAGTCACGTGCCGTTGTTTATTTCCGGTTTTGTGAATGGTCGTGCACGTGTGATATTTAATTAAAATAAATGTGCTGAATTTAAGGTTTTAAAACGATAAGCTTTAGTAATTCGCATATTCATTGAAATTGTTTACCAGTATAAAGTAATTACCGTGAAAGTCTACTTCAGAATGCTTACACTTTTGGATTTATATATAATACATTTATATATATATTTAGAAAAATTCTACAGAGATAGAGGCAGGAACACAAACACGGTAATAAGTACAAATGGGCAGTTGACAGTACCGAAAACTCCGGGAGGGGGGAAAAAGCCGCACCAAGCAAAAAGAATGGCTGCGGAAAGAGCACAGAGAAGATTTTAACTGGCACTCTAATTAATATATTCATTTCTTTAAAACAAATGATATCGGTATGGGCTGTCCTGTTAAGGTCAGTGCCGGGCCCCGTGGGTGCCGATTTAAAAAGCGCGGACTGGTTTTCGATATTTTTAATATATTACTGGCATTTCAATTGATATCGGATATATTTATTTCTGTTCAATACAAATGATATCGGTATGGGCTGTCCTGTTAAGGGCAGTGCCGGGCCCCGTGGGCGCCGATTTAAAAAGCGCGGACTGTTTTTGATATTTTTAATATATTACTGGCATTTCAATTGATATCGGATATATTTATTTCTGTTAAATACAAATGAAATCCGTATGGGCTGTCCTGTTAAGGTCAGTGCCGGGCCCCGTGGGCGCCGATTTAAAAAGCGCGGACTGGTTTTTGATATTTTTAATATATTACTGGCATTTCAAGTGATATGGATATATTTATTTCTGTTCAAAACAAATGATATCGGTATGGGCTGTCCTGTTAAGGTCAGTGCCGGGCCCCGTGGGCGCCGATTTCAAAAGCGCGGACTGGTTTTTGATATTTTTATATATTACTGGCATTTCAATTGATATCGGATATATTTATTTCTGTTCAAAACAAATGATATCGGTATGGGCTGTCCTGTTAAGGTCAGTGCCGGGCCCCGTGGGTGCCGATTTAAAAAGCGCGGACTGGTTTTTGATATTTTTAATATATTACTGGCATTTCAATTGATATCGGATATGTTTATTTCTGTTCAAAACAAATGATATTGGTATGGGCTGTCCTGTTAATCTGTCTATCTGTGGTAAAAAAACCCACTAAAAATTAAAAAAAAATAAAAAATAAAAAAATAAAAATTAGGTAACTGCGCCAACGTCGGGTCCCAAGTCCCGAGTGAGAAAGCAGGAGCGACTATTTCTAATAGGTTAATAATATTCATTATAAATTGCTGTAATTATGGAATTAGCTACAGAGAAATATCGCTGTAAACTATTCAATGGTAAGTTTTTATCCGCATAGCTAACCTTTTAAAAATCCTTTCTATTTTTCCTACCCCCTTCTATCACCTTTTTCCACCTTTTTGCACGGAATCCCTAATTACCGTAAATGTGAAAAAAAAAGAAAAAAAAGGAAAAAATGTGGGTTATTCACACTGGAAGATTAGAATTATCCTTAATAACTATACAGTTTTGGTTATTAAATTATTTAAAACATTAAGCCATCATTTGGCAAATTTTACCATATTTGTCCACCTTTTTGCACATTTTAAATCTTGAAAGTCATATTTCACCAAAATATTAATTAAAGTGTTCTAAGTATTTCACCCATGATATAATCTATTTATTTAACACCTTTTTATTTTACTAACCCACCTTTTTAAAAAAAAATTCCACATTTTTCTACATTTTTGCACATTTTTTTCGAACTGGAAATGCATAATTCACCTAAATCTTATTAATTTAAGTGTTTTTAGGATTCCCCCCATGATGTAATCTATTATTCAACCACCTTTTTTCTACTATTAATCCACCTTTTTTTACATTTTTCTACATTTTTGCACATTTTTACATTTTTGCACAATTTTGCACATTTTTGGTATTTAGGGACACCCAACGGTGAGAGGCTAAAAAAATCTTTTGCGTGGAGATTGATTGGCGCGAATAATATGCGATGTTTTTATATTTTAATTAAGTCATATCAATAGTAATTTAAAAAATAATACCGATTACAGGAGCATTTTATTAATAGAAATATTTTAATGAAACAAAAAATTAAATTAACAAACGCGCTCCTGCTGGCTACGGCACAACAGGCCCAATACGGGTCCCGTATTACGGCACCCGTTTATCGCTATATGGGACCAACCTTGGTCCAGTATTGCAAAACGTTTTACCTTAATTGAGCGAACATAACATAATCTTATTAAAACATTGATTAAATCGTTTCCACACAACTTTTAGGTCATTTATGATTATAATTATGTGTCCCAGCTATCAGCACAATATATATGGGACACATACGGGTCCGATATGGGCAGATATTGCCTTTATGGGTCCCATATAGGTCCATTATAAATATTATGCCCGGATACAGCCCATATGGGCCCCATTTGGTCATGCTGGCTGGGAAGGAAAGAAGATATCTTAAGGAGCACGACAAATATAAACACGGAGCACAGCGCTACCAGTGCGAAAAATGTAATCACACTTTTTCTCGTCGGAAAACTTCTAACAGTTACAAAAAGATTACACTGATAATTATCACTATTATTTTTCTGTATTGTCCAAAAACGTTTTGAAGTTTTGTTAACAATAATTATTCAGCATTAAAGTTGAAATTCATGTATCAGGAAAAATATTACATGTTTTCAAAATTGAACTTTCTTCCATAGATTCACCAGTCCTGTTCAGATCAGTCGGCACAACCTGATTAGCATCTACACTGTTCGCTTTTAGGTTTATAAGGTAACTGCTTATCAAGATGCGACCAGTGCAGATCCAGATCAGACGGCTTGGATGTGCCAGCTGATCCGGATCTACACTGGTCGCTCATGCCTCAAAATGCGTATATTGAGTAAACTGCAAAAGGCCTGTAAACAAAAAAAAATGTGAATATGTAATAGTTTTACGCATTCAAAATACGAATGAAAATATTTAAAACTTAAGTTGTTCTAGTGTTACAAACGAAGTAAATTTTACTCACAACAGGTGGGAAATGATCTGATTAGTCAAACGATTCGACGAAATTCGCTCCTTTTTAGCCATTTATCAGTATAACTTCATAGTACAATTACTATTAATTAAATCCAAGTCTTTGAGGTATTCCACCCTGAACTGAGAATAGACAGCTTTGAGCTATAACGTTACATTCAAGGGTTTGTGAAAAAGACAAAAATATGCGATTGAGATTGTTTGCTTTGCATATTCAAAAGTATGAAAACTCATACGTTTGTTCATCCACATTATTATTATTTTTTCTTAAATGCCGACAGGAGTTTTGCATGTTTTTGTGTTAATCAAAAAGGGAAATGGAAAGGTGCATATCCAGCAGTCGAGTCACAGTACAGTCAATGGCAATTTGGCACATTTGTTAAACATGTTAAAGGGAAAGTGTTAAACCCTTTCTTCTATACAGAGATTTATTACTACTCTTATATGGCATTGGCGAACGGTGTAAATCCAGATCAGCCGGCACATCAGGATCCGCACTGTTTGCTTTTTTGTTCAAAAATAACCTTATAAATCAAATTCGAACAGTGCAGATCCTGATCAGACAATCACATGGTACAGATGTGCCAGCTGGATCTACATTGGTCGCCAATGCGATAAAATGTATATATATGGAGAAAAGTGTTAATTAATACACCATCGAGCTTCTTCAATAGTTATGTGTCTAGTTAGTAAGAGTACGTAAGGACATACTATATTTTCATTCATAAATGTTATGTCGTTACCTGCGATCCTGTCATATTTGATGCTTTATTATTCCTGTGATTTTTATTTTTATGATTTTTTAATCAGGGAGATATTATGTTTATTTTGTCGAAGCAATATGCTGTATTGTTCCTGTGATATTTATTTTTATTACTTTTTTATTAGGGAGGTATTTGTTATAAACAAGCTTGTAAATAAAACCAGTTATTACCGACTTATGTTGCTTTGGCCTTTATTCTGAATTTTGCAAGCATGAATTACACTGAAGAATAATTTTAACGCAGCACCGGTTTTCTCTCATTTTAACCCAATCTCCACGCATAGGTTTTTTTTTACGCCTCGCACCGTTCGCCGAATGACGCAGGAGTGCCCTCTGGTGGAGATTGATTTTAACCAAAACTGATGTCCGCAGCGTTATGTTATTTGTTTTTTTTCTAGATAACGACATGAAACACAACACCTGTTTAGGTTCATGGAATTTAATTGAAAACATAGTACACATCAAATACGAAAGTATGCATACATATTTATAATAACCAGTTGTTTTTTTTTATCATAACAGCTATCTCCATTGATCACAATAACTGTTAAGTTAATTCTGCATGTTCCTTGCCAAACTGATATTAAGTTTCACTGATAAACAATGCCAAGTCGTTTGGTTGGTAGTATCTTTGATTCATCCTTCCTGTGATACTGACGTACAGATAGTGCCCCACGAGATGGCGCTGATGGATCGAAGACGGAACCAAACTTGATCTTCCTTCTAGCCTTTGCTCTTTCTGGCTCATCGAAGGCGTGGTTTCTGAAAATGAGGCATTAAAGAGGTTGCATTGCATGGTTCATCTTTTTTCCAAACTTTTTAAAGTTTGGTGCATTCTAATATCAGGTATTCTACTAATATTTTCACGACCAAAATGTTATAAGCATAATAAGTCTACACATAATTATATGCCTTCAAATCGTCATTTCATTCTACCGTTTTAATAATATGAAAAAACAAGTGCTGAGGAATGGGATACATGTTGATTTTTTTTCTGAACTCGAGACAGGGGAGAAATAATAAGGTCGGCAATAAAAGAACATTCACATTTTAAGCCGAAAATTGTTATCCGGGGTTCCGGCATTTCCCAAAACGAAAGTTGTTTTCCGTTTTACCCTACGTTAACCAAAACGATTGCGTAAAATAACGGTAACTGGAGTGAAAATAATGGTAAATAACGGTAACTGGAGTGAAAATAATGGTAAAATAATGGTAAATAACGGTAACTGGAGTGAAAATAATGGTAAAATAATGGTAAATAACGGTAACTGGAGTGAAAATAATGGTAAAATAATGGTAAATAACGGTAACTGGAGTGAAAATAATGGTAAAACAATGGTAAATAACGGTAACTGGAGTGAAAATAATGGTAACTAGAGTGAAAATAACGGTAATTAGAGTGAAAATAATGGTAACTAGAGTGAAAATAACGGTAACTGGAGTGAAAATAATGGTAAATAGAGTGAAAATAACGGTAACTGGAGTGAAAATAATGGTAAAATAATGGTAAATAACGGTAACTGGAGTGACAAAAATGGTAAAATAATGGTAAATAA
This sequence comes from Corbicula japonica, assembly GCA_038501625.1. Lineage (NCBI taxonomy): Eukaryota > Metazoa > Mollusca > Bivalvia > Venerida > Cyrenidae > Corbicula > Corbicula japonica. Next base: position 8,917 of record JAZAYU010000045.1, read on the forward strand.
CGGTAACTGGAGTGAAAATAATTGTAAAACAATGGTAAATAACGGTAACTGGAGTAAAAATAATGGTAACAAGTGTGAAAATAACGGTAACTGGAGTGAAAATAATGGTAAAATAATGGTAAATAACGGTAACTGGAGTGAAAATAATGGTAAAATAATGGTAAATAACGGTAACTGGACTGAAAATAATTGTAAAATAATGGTAAATAACGGTAACTGAAGTTAAAATAATGGTAACTAGAGTGAAAATAACGGTAACTGGAGTGAAAATAATGGTAAAATCATCGTAAATAACGGTAACTGGAGTGAAAATAATGGTAAAATAATGGTAAATAACGGTAACTGGAGTGAAAATAATGGTAAAATAATGGTAAATTACGGTAACTGGAGTGAAAATAATGGTAACTAGAGTGAAAATAACGGTAACTGGAGTGAAAATAATGGTAACTAGAGAGAAAATAACGGTAACTGGAGTGAAAATAATGGTACAATAATGGTAAAATAATGGTAAATAAAGATAACTGGAGTGAAAATAATGGTAACTAGAGTGAAAATAACGGTAACTGGAGTGAAAATAATGGTAAAATAATGGTAAATAACGGTAACTGGAGTGAAAATAATGGTAAAATAATGGTAAATAACGGTAACTGGAGTGAAAATAATGGTAAAATAATGGTAAATAACGGTAACTGGAGTGAAAATAATGGTAAAATAATGGTAAATAACGGAAACTGGAGTAAAATTAATGGTAACTAGAGTGAAAACAACGATAACTTGAGTGTAAATAATGGTAAAATAATGGTAAATAACGGTAACTGGAGTGAAAATAATGGTAAAATAATGTTAAATAACGGTAACTTGAGTGAAAATAACGGTAACTGGAGTGAAAATAATGGTAAAATAATGGTAAATAACGGTAACTGGAGTGAAAATAATGGTAAAATAATGGAAAATAACAGTAACTGGAGTGAAAAAAATGGTAAAATAATGGTAAATAACGGTAACTGGAGTGAAAATATAATGGTAAATAACGGTAACTGGAGTGAAAATAATGGTAACTAGAGTGAAAACAACGGTAACTGGAGTGAAAATAATGGTAAAATAATGGTAAATAACGGTAACTGGAGTAAAAATAATGGTAACTAGTGTGAAAATTACGGTAACTAGAGTGAAAATAATGGTAAAATAATGGTAAATAACGGTAACTGGAGTGACAATAATTGTAACTAGAGTGAAAATAAGGATAACTGGAGTGAAAATAATGGTAAAATAATGGTAAATAACGGTAACTGGAGTGAAAATAATGGTAAAATAATCGTAAATAACGTTAACTGGAGTGAAAATAATGATAACTAGAGTGAAAATAACGGTAACTGGAGTGAAAATAATGGTAAATTAATGGTAAATAACGGTAACTGGAGTGAAAATAATGGTAAAATAATGGTAAATAACAGTAACTGGAGTAAAAATAATGGTAACTAGTGTGAAAATTACGGTAACTAGAGTGAAAATAATGGTAAAATAATGGTAACTAACGGTAACTTGAGTGAAAATAATTGTAACTAGAGTGAAAATAACGGAAACTGGAGTGAAAATAATGGTAAAATAATGGTAAATAACTGTAAATGGAGTGAAAATAATGGTAAAATAATGGTAAGTCGGTAACTGGAGTGAAAATAATGGTAAAATAATGGTAAATAACGGTAACTGACATGAAAATAATGGTAAAATAATGGTAAATAATGGTAACTGGAGTGAAAATAATGGTAACTAGAGTGAAAATAACGGTAACTGGAGTGAAAATAATGGTAAAATAATGGTAAATAACGGTAACTGGAGTGAAAATAATGGTAACTGGAGTGAAAATAATGGTAACTAGAGTGAAAATAATGGTAACTGGAGTGGAAATAATGGTAAAATAATGGTAAATAACGGTAACTGGAGTGAAAATAATGGTAAAATAACGGTAAATAACGGTAACTGGAGTGAAAATAATGGTAACTAGAGTGAAAATAATGGTAAAATAATGGTAAGTCGGTAACTGGAGTGAAAACAAGAGGTGTTTGTCAAACACAAATGCCCCCCCTGACGTGCAAGTGATATCTATTAGCATTGAATTTAAATTTTTGGAAATTTAGAGACTTTTGTAAGCTTTAGCAATGAAGGGTACCAGTCATGAAAGCAATTTACAAGACGGTGGAACTCCTATATATCAATAACCAGGTCATCCAATGAGAGGATTACATTTACCTCGACAAACATAAGCGCGTGTAGATTAACCTAGTCTAACACAAAGGATTTTATTGTAATTTAAATCAAATATTCGCTATTGGCGGAGATATAGTAGCTCTAGTGTTATGTCAATTCCGGTAATGTGCAGGCTTTAGTGACCATCCATACGAAACCAAAGCATTTAATAAACACAAGTGAGTGATAATCAGTGCCTATTTATGACACGGCATATATTGAAATAGTTTAAAATTAATGTTATGGATCATTAATATATATCTTTACTTGAAATTGTCATGGGGAAAAATAATCACAACTTTACACTGAGAAGTATTTTATTTTATTATACAAATAAACATAAAAACGTTGTCTAGTTATTGATCGAACAAGGTTTTTTGTTGTCAAGGCCACCGTGACCTTGACCTTTGACCTATGACCCCAAAACCAATAGGGGTCTTCTACTGGTCACGACCAACTTCCACACCAAATATGAGGTCTGTATCACAAAGCGTTGTCTAGTTATTGATCGGACAACGTTTTTGTATGCAAAGGCCACTGTGACCTTGACCTTTGACCTACTGATCCTAAAATCAATAGGGTTCTTCTATTGGTCATGACCAACCTCCACACCAAATATGAGGACTGTATCACAAAGCGTTGTCTAGTTATTGATCGGACAAGGTTTTTGTGGTCAAGGCCACTGTGACCTTGACCTTTGACCTACTGACCCCAAAATCAATAGGGGTCTTCTACTGGTCATGACCAACCTCCACACCAAATATGAGGACTGTATCACAAAGCGTTGTCTAGTTATTGATCGGACAAGGTTTTTGTGGTCAAGGCCACTGTGACCTTGACCTTTGACCTACTGACCCCAAAATCAATAGGGGTCTTCTACTGGTCATGACCAACCTCCACACCAAATATAAGGACTGTATCACAAAGCGTTGTCTAGTTATTGATCGGACAAGATGTGGTCTACGGACCGACATACCGACCGACATACCGACCGACCGACCGACCGACATGTGCAAAGCAATATACCCCCGCTTCTTCGAAGGGGGGCATAATAATGGTAAAATAATGGTAAATAACGGTAACTGGAGTGAAAACAATGGTAAAATAATGGTAAATAACGGTAACTGCAGTGAAAATAATGGTAAAATAATGGAAAATAACGGTAACTGGAGTGAAAATAATGGTAAAATAATTGTAAATAACGGTAACTGGAGTGAAAATAATGGTAAAATAATGGTAAATAACGGTAACTGGAGTGAAAATAATGGTAAAATAATGGTAAATAACGGTAACTGGAGTGAAAATAATGGTAACTAGAGTGAAAATAATGGTAACTAGAGTGAAAATAATGGTAACTAGAGTGAAAATAACGGTAACTGGAGTGAAAATAATGGTAAGTAAAGTGAAAATAACGGTAACTGGAGTGAAAATAATGGTAAAATAATGGTAAATAACGGTAACTGGAGTGAAAATAATGGTAAAATAATGGTAAATAACGGTAACTGGAGTGAAAATAATGGTAAAATAATGGTAAATAACGGTAAATGGAGTGAAAATAATGGTAACTAGAGTGAAAATAACGGTAACTGGAGTGAAAATAATGGTAACTCTAGTGAAAATAACGGTAACTGGAGTGAAAATAATGGTACAATAATGGTAAAATAATGGTAAATAAAGATAACTGGAGTGAAAATAATGGTAACTAGAGTGAAAATAACGGTAACTGGAGTGAAAATAATGGTAAAATAATGGTAAATAACGGTAACTGGAGTGAAAATAATGGTAACTAGAGTGAAAACAACGGTAACTCTAGTGAAAATAACGGTAACTGGAGTGAAAATAATGGTACAATAATGGTAAAATAATGGTAAATAAAGATAACTGGAGTGAAAATAATGGTAACTAGAGTGAAAATAACGGTAACTGGAGTGAAAATAATGGTCAAATAATGGTAAATAACGGTAACTGGAGTGAAAATAATGGTAACTAGAGTGAAAACAACGGTAACTGGAGTGAAAATAATGGTAAGTAAAGTGAAAATAACGGTAACTGGAGTGAAAATAATGGTAAAATAATGGTAAATAACGGTAACTGGAGTGATAATAATGGTAAAATAATGGTAAATAACGGTAACTGGAGTGAAAATAATGGTAAATTAATGGTAAATAACGTTAACTGGATTGAAAATAATGGTAAAATAATTGCAAATAACGGTAACTGGAGTGAAAATAATGGTAACTAGAGTGAAAATAACGGTAACTCGAGTGGAAATAATGGTAAAATAATGGTAAATAACGGTAACTGGAGTGAAAATAATGGTAAAATAACGGTAAATAACGGTAACTGGAGTGATAATAATGGTTACTATAGTGAAAATAACGGTAACTGGAGTGAAAATAATGGTAAAATAATGGTAAATAACGGTAACTGGAGTGAAAATAATGGTAAAATAATGGTAAATAACGGTAACTAGAGTGAAAAAATTGGTAAAATAATGGTAAATAACGGTAACTGGAGTGAAAATAATGGTTACTAGAGTGAAAATAACGGTAACTGGAGTGAAAATAATGGTAACTAGAGTGAAAATAACGGTAATTGGAGTGAAAATAATGGTACAATAATGGTAAAATAATGGTAAACAAAGATAACTGGAGTGAAAATAATGGTAACTAGAGTGAAAATAACGATAACTGGAGTGAAAATAATGGTAAAATAATGGTAAATAACGGTAACTGGAGTGAAAATAATGGTAAAATCATCGTAAATAACGGTAACTGGATTGAAAATAATGGTAAAATAATGGTAAATAACGGTAACTGGAGTGAAAATAATGGTAACTAGAGTGAAAATAGCGGTAACTGGAGTGAAAATAATGGTAACTATGGTGAAAATAACGGTAACTGGAGTGAAAATAATGGTACAATAATGGTAAAATAATGGTAAATAAAGATAACTGGACTGAAAATAATGGTAACTAGAGTGAAAATAACGGTAACTGGAGTGAAAATAATGGTAAAATAATGGTAAATAACGGTAACTGGAGTGACAAAAATGGTAAAATAATGGTAAATAACGGTAACTGGAGTGAAAATAATTGTAAAACAATGGTAAATAACGGTAACTGGAGTAAAAATAATGGTAACAAGTGTGAAAATAACGGTAACTGGAGTGAAAATAATGGTAAAATAATGGTAAATAACGGTAACTGGAGTGAAAATAATGGTAAAATAATGGTAAATAACGGTAACTGGACTGAAAATAATTGTAAAATAATGGTAAATAACGGTAACTGCAGTTAAAATAATGGTAACTAGAGTGAAAATAACGGTAACTGGAGTGAAAATAATGGTAAAATCATCGTAAATAACGGTAACTGGAGTGAAAATAATGGTAAAATAATGGTAAATAACGGTAACTGGAGTGAAAATAATGGTAAAATAATGGAAAATAACAGTAACTGGAGTGAAAAAATGGTAAAATAATGGTAAATAACGGTAACTGGAGTGAAAATATAATGGTAAATAACGGTAACTGGAGTGAAAATAATGGTAACTAGAGTGAAAACAACGGTAACTGGAGTGAAAATAATGGTAAAATAATGGTAAATAACGGTAACTGGAGTAAAAATAATGGTAACTAGTTTGAAAATTACGGTAACTAGAGTGAAAATAATGGTAAAATAATGGTAAATAACGGTAACTGGAGTGACAATAATTGTAACTAGAGTGAAAATAAGGATAACTGGAGTGAAAATAATGGTAAAATAATGGTAAATAACGGTAACTGGAGTGAAAATAATGGTAAAATAATCGTAAATAACGTTAACTGGAGTGAAAATAATGATAACGAGAGTGAAAATAACGGTAACTGGAGTGAAAATAATGGTAAAATAATGGTAAATAACAGTAACTGGAGTAAAAATAATGCTAACTAGTGTGAACATTACGGTAACTAGAGTGAAAATAATGGTAAAATAATGGTAACTAACGGTAACTTGAGTGAAAATAATTGTAACTAGAGTGAAAATAACGGAAACTGGAGTGAAAATAATGGTAAAATAATGGTAAATAACTGTAAATGGAGTGAAAATAATGGTAAAATAATGGTAAGTCGGTAACTGGAGTGAAAATAATGGTAAAATAATGGTAAATAACGGTAACTGACATGAAAATAATGGTAAAATAATGGTAAATAATGGTAACTGGAGTGAAAATAATGGTAACTAGAGTGAAAATAACGGTAACTGGAGTGAAAATAATGGTAAAATAATGGTAAATAACGGTAACTGGAGTGAAAATAATGGTAACTGGAGTGAAAATAATGGTAACTAGAGTGAAAATAATGGTAACTGGAGTGGAAATAATGGTAAAATAATGGTAAATAACGGTAACTGGAGTGAAAATAATGGTAAAATAACGGTAAATAACGGTAACTGGAGTGAAAATATTGGTAACTAGAGTGAAAATAATGGTAAAATAATGGTAAGTCGGTAACTGGAGTGAAAATAATGGTAAAATAATGGTAAATAACGGTAACTGGAGTGAAAACAATGGTAAAATAATGGTAAATAACGGTAACTGCAGTGAAAATAATGGTAAAATAATGGAAAATAACGGTAACTGGAGTGAAAAAAAATGGTAAAATAATTGTAAATAACGGTAACTGGAGTGAAAATAATGGTAAAATAATGGTAAATAACGGTAACTGGAGTGAAAATAATGGTAAAATAATGGTAAATAACGGTAACTGGAGTGAAAATAATGGTAACTAGAGTGAAAATAATGGTAACTAGAGTGAAAATAATGGTAACTAGAGTGAAAATAACGGTAACTGGAGTGAAAATAATGGTAAGTAAAGTGAAAATAACGGTAACTGGAGTGAAAATAATGGTAAAATAATGGTAAATAACGGTAACTGGAGTGATAATAATGGTAAAATAATGGTAAATAACGGTAACTGGAATGAAAATAATTGTAAAACAATGGTAAATAACGGTAACTGGAGTGAAAATAACTGTAAAATAATGGTAAATAACGTTAACTGGATTGAAAATAATGGTAAAATAATGGCAAATAACGGTAACTGGACTGAAAATAATGGTAACTAGAGTGAAAATAACGGTAACTGGAGTGGAAATTATGGTAAAATAATGGTAAATAACGGTAACTGGAGTGAAAATAATGGTAAAATAACGGTAAATAACGGTAACTAGAGTGAAAATAACGGAAACTGGAGTGAAAATAATGGTAAAATAATGGTAAATAACTGTAAATGGAGTGAAAATAATGGTAAAATAATGGTAAGTCGGTAACTGGAGTGAAAATAATGGTAAAATAATGGTAAATAACGGTAACTGACATGAAAATAATGGTAAAATAATGGTAAATAATGGTAACTGGAGTGAAAATAATGGTAACTAGAGTGAAAATAACGGTAACTGGAGTGAAAATAATGGTAAAATAATGGTAAATAACGGTAACTGGAGTGAAAATAATGGTAACTGGAGTGAAAATAATGGTAACTAGAGTGAAAATAATGGTAACTGGAGTGGAAATAATGGTAAAATAATGGTAAATAACGGTAACTGGAGTGAAAATAATGGTAAAATAACGGTAAATAACGGTAACTGGAGTGAAAATAATGGTAACTAGAGTGAAAATAATGGTAAAATAATGGTAAGTCGGTAACTGGAGTGAAAATAATGGTAAAATAATGGTAAATAACGGTAACTGGAGTGAAAACAATGGTAAAATAATGGTAAATAACGGTAACTGGAGTGAAAATAATGGTAAAATAATGGAAAATAACGGTAACTGGAGTGAAAATAATGGTAAAATAATGGTAAATAACGGTAACTGGAGTGAAAATAATGGTAAAATAATGGTAAATAACGGTAACTGGAATGAAAATAATTGTAAAACAATGGTAAATAACGGTAACTGGAGTGAAAATAACTGTAAAATAATGGTAAATAACGTTAACTGGATTGAAAATAATGGTAAAATAATGGCAAATAACGGTAACTGGACTGAAAATAATGGTAACTAGAGTGAAAATAACGGTAACTGGAGTGGAAATTATGGTAAAATAATGGTAAATAACGGTAACTTGAGTGAAAATAATGGTAAAATAACGGTAAATAACGGTAACTGGAGTGAAAATAATGGTTACTACAGTGAAAATAACGGTAACTGGAGTGAAAATAACGGTAAAATAATGGTAAATAACGGTAACTGGAGTGAAAATAATGGTAAAATAATGGTAAATAACGGTAACTGGACTGAAAATAATGGTAAAATAATGGTAAATAACGGTAAATGGAGTGAAAATAATGGTAACTAGAGTGAAAATAACGGTAACTGGAGTGAAAATAATGGTAACTCTAGTGAAAATAACGGTAACTGGAGTGAAAATAATGGTACAATAATGGTAAAATAATGGTAAATAAAGATAACTGGAGTGAAAATAATGGTAACTAGAGTGAAAATAACGGTAACTGGAGTGAAAATAATGGTAAAATAATGGTAAATAACGGTAACTGGAGTGAAAATAATGGTAACTAGAGTGAAAACAACGGTAACTGGAGTGAAAATAATGGTAAGTAAAGTGAAAATAACGGTAACTGGAGTGAAAATAATGGTAAAATAATGGTAAATAACGGTAACTGGAGTGATAATAATGGTAAAATAATGGTAAATAACGGTAACTGGAGTGAAAATAATGGTAAATTAATGGTAAATAACGTTAACTGGATTGAAAATAATGGTAAAATAATTGCAAATAACGGTAACTGGAGTGAAAATAATGGTAACTAGAGTGAAAATAACGGTAACTCGAGTGGAAATAATGGTAAAATAATGGTAAATAACGGTAACTGGAGTGAAAATAATGGTAAAATAACGGTAAATAACGGTAACTGGAGTGAAAATAATGGTTACTATAGTGAAAATAACGGTAACTGGAGTGAAAATAATGGTAAAATAATGGTAAATAACGGTAACTGGAGTGAAAATAATGGTAAAATAATGGTAAATAACGGTAACTAGAGTGAAAAAATTGGTAAAATAATGGTAAATAACGGTAACTGGAGTGAAAATAATGGTTACTAGAGTGAAAATAACGGTAACTGGAGTGAAAATAATGGTAACTAGAGTGAAAATAACGGTAATTGGAGTGAAAATAATGGTACAATAATGGTAAAATAATGGTAAACAAAGATAACTGGAGTGAAAATAATGGTAACTAGAGTGAAAATAACGATAACTGGAGTGAAAATAATGGTAAAATAATGGTAAATAACGGTAACTGGAGTGAAAATAATGGTAAAATCATCGTAAATAACGGTAACTGGATTGAAAATAATGGTAAAATAATGGTAAATAACGGTAACTGGAGTGAAAATAATGGTAACTAGAGTGAAAATAACGGTAACTGGAGTGAAAATAATGGTAACTATAGTGAAAATAACGGTAACTGGAGTGAAAATAATGGTACAATAATGGTAAAATAATGGTAAATAAAGATAACTGGACTGAAAATAATGGTAACTAGAGTGAAAATAACGGTAACTGGAGTGAAAATAATGGTAAAATAATGGTAAATAACGGTAACTGGAGTGACAAAAATGGTAAAATAATGGTAAATAACGGTAACTGGAGTGAAAATAATTGTAAAACAATGGTAAATAACGGTAACTGGAGTAAAAATAATGGTAACAAGTGTGAAAATAACGGTAACTGGAGTGAAAATAATGGTAAAATAATGGTAAATAACGGTAACTGGAGTGAAAATAATGGTAAAATAATGGTAAATAACGGTAACTGGACTGAAAATAATTGTAAAATAATGGTAAATAACGGTAACTGAAGTTAAAATAATGGTAACTAGAGTGAAAATAACGGTAACTGGAGTGAAAATAATGGTAAAATCATCGTAAATAACGGTAACTGGAGTGAAAATAATGGTAAAATAATGGTAAATAACGGTAACTGGAGTGAAAATAATGGTAAAATAATGGAAAATAACAGTAACTGGAGTGAAAAAAATGGTAAAATAATGGTAAATAACGGTAACTGGAGTGAAAATATAATGGTAAATAACGGTAACTGGAGTGAAAATAATGGTAACTAGAGTGAAAACAACGGTAACTGGAGTGAAAATAATGGTAAAATAATGGTAAATAACGGTAACTGGAGTAAAAATAATGGTAACTAGTTTGAAAATTACGGTAACTAGAGTGAAAATAATGGTAAAATAATGGTAAATAACGGTAACTGGAGTGACAATAATTGTAACTAGAGTGAAAATAAGGATAACTGGAGTGAAAATAATGGTAAAATAATGGTAAATAACGGTAACTGGAGTGAAAATAATGGTAAAATAATCGTAAATAACGTTAACTGGAGTGAAAATAATGATAACTAGAGTGAAAATAACGGTAACTGGAGTGAAAATAATGGTAGAATAATGGTAAATAACAGTAACTGGAGTAAAAATAATGCTAACTAGTGTGAACATTACGGTAACTAGAGTGAAAATAATGGTAAAATAATGGTAACTAACGGTAACTTGAGTGAAAATAATTGTAACTAGAGTGAAAATAACGGAAACTGGAGTGAAAATAATGGTAAAATAATGGTAAATAACTGTAAATGGAGTGAAAATAATGGTAAAATAATGGTAAGTCGGTAACTGGAGTGAAAATAATGGTAAAATAATGGTAAATAACGGTAACTGACATGAAAATAATGGTAAAATAATGGTAAATAATGGTAACTGGAGTGAAAATAATGGTAACTAGAGTGAAAATAACGGTAACTGGAGTGAAAATAATGGTAAAATAATGGTAAATAACGGTAACTGGAGTGAAAATAATGGTAACTGGAGTGAAAATAATGGTAACTAGAGTGAAAATAATGGTAACTGGAGTGGAAATAATGGTAAAATAATGGTAAATAACGGTAACTGGAGTGAAAATAATGGTAAAATAACGGTAAATAACGGTAACTGGAGTGAAAATATTGGTAACTAGAGTGAAAATAATGGTAAAATAATGGTAAGTCGGTAACTGGAGTGAAAATAATGGTAAAATAATGGTAAATAACGGTAACTGGAGTGAAAACAATGGTAAAATAATGGTAAATAACGGTAACTGCAGTGAAAATAATGGTAAAATAATGGAAAATAACGGTAACTGGAGTGAAAAAAAATGGTAAAATAATTGTAAATAACGGTAACTGGAGTGAAAATAATGGTAAAATAATGGTAAATAACGGTAACTGGAGTGAAAATAATGGTAAAATAATGGTAAATAACGGTAACTGGAGTGAAAATAATGGTAAAATAACGGTAAATAACGGTAACTGGAGTGAAAATAATGGTTACTATAGTGAAAATACCGGTAACTGGAGTGAAAATAATGGTAAAATAATGGTAAATAACGGTAACTGGAGTAAAAATAATGGTAAAATAATGGTAAATAACGGTAACTAGAGTGAAAAAATTGGTAAAATAATGGTAAATAACGGTAACTGGAGTGAAAATAATGGTTACTAGAGTGAAAATAACGGTAACTGGAGTGAAAATAATGGTAACTAGAGTGAAAATAACGGTAACTGGAGTGAAAATAATGGTACAATAATGGTAAAATAATGGTAAACAAAGATAACTGGAGTGAAAATAATGGTAACTAGAGTGAAAATAACGATAACTGGAGTGAAAATAATGGTAAAATAATGGTAAATAACGGTAACTGGAGTGAAAATAATGGTAAAATCATCGTAAATAACGGTAACTGGATTGAAAATAATGGTAAAATAATGGTAAATAACGGTAACTGGAGTGAAAATAATGGTAACTAGAGTGAAAATAGCGGTAACTGGAGTGAAAATAATGGTAACTATAGTGAAAATAACGGTAACTGGAGTGAAAATAATGGTACAATAATGGTAAAATAATGGTAAATAAAGATAACTGGACTAAAAATAATGGTAACTAGAGTGAAAATAACGGTAACTGGAGTGAAAATAATGGTAAAATAATGGTAAATAACGGTAACTGGAGTGACAAAAATGGTAAAATAATGGTAAATAACGGTAACTGGAGTGAAAATAATTGTAAAACAATGGTAAATAACGGTAACTGGAGTAAAAATAATGGTAACAAGTGTGAAAATAACGGTAACTGGAGTGAAAATAATGGTAAAATAATGGTAAATAACGGTAACTGGAGTGAAAATAATGGTAAAATAATGGTAAATAACGGTAACTGGACTGAAAATAATTGTAAAATAATGGTAAATAACGGTAACTGAAGTTAAAATAATGGTAACTAGAGTGAAAATAACGGTAACTGGAGTGAAAATAATGGTAAAATCATCGTAAATAACGGTAACTGGAGTGAAAATAATGGTAAAATAATGGTAAATAACGGTAACTGGAGTGAAAATAATGGTAAAATAATGGAAAATAACAGTAACTGGAGTGAAAAAATGGTAAAATAATGGTAAATAACGGTAACTGGAGTGAAAATATAATGGTAAATAACGGTAACTGGAGTGAAAATAATGGTAACTAGAGTGAAAACAACGGTAACTGGAGTGAAAATAATGGTAAAATAATGGTAAATAACGGTAACTGGAGTAAAAATAATGGTAACTAGTTTGAAAATTACGGTAACTAGAGTGAAAATAATGGTAAAATAATGGTAAATAACGATAACTGGAGTGACAATAATTGTAACTAGAGTGAAAATAAGGATAACTGGAGTGAAAATAATGGTAAAATAATGGTAAATAACGGTAACTGGAGTGAAAATAATGGTAAAATAATCGTAAATAACGTTAACTGGAGTGAAAATAATGATAACTAGATGGTGAAAATAACGGTAACTGGAGTGAAAATAATGGTAGAATAATGGTAAATAACAGTAACTGGAGTAAAAATAATGCTAACTAGTGTGAACATTACGGTAACTAGAGTGAAAATAATGGTAAAATAATGGTAACTAACGGTAACTTGAGTGAAAATAATTGTAACTAGAGTGAAAATAACGGAAACTGGAGTGAAAATAATGGTAAAATAATGGTAAATAACTGTAAATGGAGTGAAAATAATGGTAAAATAATGGTAAGTCGGTAACTGGAGTGAAAATAATGGTAAAATAATGGTAAATAACGGTAACTGACATGAAAATAATGGTAAAATAATGGTAAATAATGGTAACTGGAGTGAAAATAATGGTAACTAGAGTGAAAATAACGGTAACTGGAGTGAAAATAATGGTAAAATAATGGTAAATAACGGTAACTGGAGTGAAAATAATGGTAACTGGAGTGAAAATAATGGTAACTAGAGTGAAAATAATGGTAACTGGAGTGGAAATAATGGTAAAATAATGGTAAATAACGGTAACTGGAGTGAAAATAATGGTAAAATAACGGTAAATAACGGTAACTGGAGTGAAAATATTGGTAACTAGAGTGAAAATAATGGTAAAATAATGGTAAGTCGGTAACTGGAGTGAAAATAATGGTAAAATAATGGTAAATAACGGTAACTGGAGTGAAAACAATGGTAAAATAATGGTAAATAACGGTAACTGCAGTGAAAATAATGGTAAAATAATGGAAAATAACGGTAACTGGAGTGAAAAAAAATGGTAAAATAATTGTAAATAACGGTAACTGGAGTGAAAATAATGGTAAAATAATGGTAAATAACGGTAACTGGAGTGAAAATAATGGTAAAATAATGGTAAATAACGGTAACTGGATTGAAAATAATGGTAACTAGAGTGAAAATAATGGTAACTAGAGTGAAAATAATGGTAACTAGAGTGAAAATAACGGTAACTGGAGTGAAAATAATGGTAAGTAAAGTGAAAATAACGGTAACTGGAGTGAAAATAATGGTAAAATAATGGTAAATAACGGTAACTGGAGTGATAATAATGGTAAAATAATGGTAAATAACGGTAACTGGAATGAAAATAATTGTAAAACAATGGTAAATAACGGTAACTGGAGTGAAAATAACTGTAAAATAATGGTAAATAACGTTAACTGGATTGAAAATAATGGTAAAATAATGGCAAATAACGGTAACTGGACTGAAAATAATGGTAACTAGAGTGAAAATAACGGTAACTGGAGTGGAAATTATGGTAAAATAATGGTAAATAACGGTAACTGGAGTGAAAATAATGGTAAAATAACGGTAAATAACGGTAACTAGAGTGAAAATAACGGAAACTGGAGTGAAAATAATGGTAAAATAATGGTAAATAACTGTAAATGGAGTGAAAATAATGGTAAAATAATGGTAAGTCGGTAACTGGAGTGAAAATAATGGTAAAATAATGGTAAATAACGGTAACTGACATGAAAATAATGGTAAAATAATGGTAAATAATGGTAACTGGAGTGAAAATAATGGTAACTAGAGTGAAAATAACGGTAACTGGAGTGAAAATAATGGTAAAATAATGGTAAATAACGGTAACTGGAGTGAAAATAATGGTAACTGGAGTGAAAATAATGGTAACTAGAGTGAAAATGATGGTAACTGGAGTGGAAATAATGGTAAAATAATGGTAAATAACGGTAACTGGAGTGAAAATAATGGTAAAATAACGGTAAATAACGGTAACTGGAGTGAAAATAATGGTAACTAGAGTGAAAATAATGGTAAAATAATGGTAAGTCGGTAACTGGAGTGAAAATAATGGTAAAATAATGGTAAATAACGGTAACTGGAGTGAAAACAATGGTAAAATAATGGTAAATAACGGTAACTGGAGTGAAAATAATGGTAAAATAATGGAAAATAACGGTAACTGGAGTGAAAATAATGGTAAAATAATGGTAAATAACGGTAACTGGAGTGAAAATAATGGTAAAATAATGGTAAATAACGGTAACTGGAATGAAAATAATTGTAAAACAATGGTAAATAACGGTAACTGGAGTGAAAATAACTGGTAAAATAATGGTAAATAACGTTAACTGGATTGAAAATAATGGTAAAATAATGGCAAATAACGGTAACTGGACTGAAAATAATGGTAACTAGAGTGAAAATAACGGTAACTGGAGTGGAAATTATGGTAAAATAATGGTAAATAACGGTAACTTGAGTGAAAATAATGGTAAAATAACGGTAAATAACGGTAACTGGAGTGAAAATAATGGTTACTACAGTGAAAATAACGGTAACTGGAGTGAAAATAATGGTAAAATAATGGTAAATAACGGTAACTGGAGTGAAAATAATGGTAAAATAATGGTAAATAACGGTAACTGGAGTGAAAATAATGGTAAAATAATGGTAAATAACGGTAAATGGAGTGAAAATAATGGTAACTAGAGTGAAAATAACGGTAACTGGAGTGAAAATAATGGTAACTCTAGTGAAAATAACGGTAACTGGAGTGAAAATAATGGTACAATAATGGTAAAATAATGGTAAATAAAGATAACTGGAGTGAAAATAATGGTAACTAGAGTGAAAATAACGGTAACTGGAGTGAAAATAATGGTAAAATAATGGTAAATAACGGTAACTGGAGTGAAAATAATGGTAACTAGAGTGAAAACAACGGTAACTGGAGTGAAAATAATGGTAAGTAAAGTGAAAATAACGGTAACTGGAGTGAAAATAATGGTAAAATAATGGTAAATAACGGTAACTGGAGTGATAATAATGGTAAAATAATGGTAAATAACGGTCACTGGAGTGAAAATAATTGTAAAACAATGGTAAATATTGAAAATAATGGTAACTAGAGTGAAAACAACGGTAACTGGAGTGAAAATAATGGTAAGTAAAGTGAAAATAACGGTAACTGGAGTGAAAATAATGGTAAATTAATGGTAAATAACGTTAACTGGATTGAAAATAATGGTAAAATAATGGCAAATAACGGTAACTGGAGTGAAAATAATGGTAACTAGAGTGAAAATAACGGTAACTGGAGTGGAAATAATGGTAAAATAATGGTAAATAACGGTAACTGGAGTGAAAATAATGGTAAAATAACGGTAAATAACGGTAACTGGAGTGAAAATAATGGTTACTATAGTGAAAATAACGGTAACTGGAGTGAAAATAATGGTAAAATAATGGTAAATAACGGTAACTGGAGTGAAAATAATGGTAAAATAATGGTAAATAACGGTAACTAGAGTGAAAAAATTGGTAAAATAATGGTAAATAACGGTAACTGGAGTGAAAATAATGGTTACTAGAGTGAAAATAACGGTAACTGGAGTGAAAATAATGGTAACTAGAGTGAAAATAACGGTAATTGGAGTGAAAATAATGGTACAATAATGGTAAAATAATGGTAAACAAAGATAACTGGACTGAAAATAATGGTAACTAGAGTGAAAATAACGATAACTGGAGTGAAAATAATGGTAAAATAATGGTAAATAACGGTAACTGGAGTGAAAATAATGGTAAAATCATCGTAAATAACGGTAACTGGATTGAAAATAATGGTAAAATAATGGTAAATAACGGTAACTGGAGTGAAAATAATGGTAACTAGAGTGAAAATAACGGTAACTGGAGTGAAAATAATGGTAACTATAGTGAAAATAACGGTAACTGGAGTGAAAATTATGGTACAATAATGGTAAAATAATGGTAAATAAAGATAACTGGACTGAAAATAATGGTAACTAGAGTGAAAATAACGGTAACTGGAGTGAAAATAATGGTAAAATAATGGTAAATAACGGTAACTGGAGTGACAAAAATGGTAAAATAATGGTAAATAACGGTAACTGGAGTGAAAATAATTGTAAAACAATGGTAAATAACGGTAACTGGAGTAAAAATAATGGTAACAAGTGTGAAAATAACGGTAACTGGAGTGAAAATAATGGTAAAATAATGGTAAATAACGGTAACTGGAGTGAAAATAATGGTAAAAAAATGGTAAATAACGGTAACTGGAGTGAAAATAATGGTAAAATAATGGTAAATAACGGTAACTGGAGTGAAAATAATGGTAACTAGAGTGAAAATAACGGTAACTGGAGTGAAAATAATGGTAAAATCATCGTAAATAACGGTAACTGGAGTGAAAATAATGGTAAAATAATGGTAAATAACGGTAACTGGAGTGAAAATAATGGTAAAATAATGGTAAATTACGGTAACTGGAGTGAAAATAATGGTAACTAGAGTGAAAATAACGGTAACTGGAGTGAAAATAATGGTAACTAGAGTGAAAATAACGGTAACTGGAGTGAAAATAATGGTACAATAATGGTAAAATAATGGTAAATAAAGATAACTGGAGTGAAAATAATGGTAACTAGAGTGAAAATAACGGTAACTGGAGTGAAAATAATGGTAAAATAATGGTAAATAACGGTAACTGGAGTGAAAATAATGGTAAAATAATGGTAAATAACGGTAACTGGAGTGAAAATAATGGTAAAATAATGGTAAATAACGGTAACTGGAGTGAAAATAATGGAAAAATAATGGTAAATAACGGAAACTGGAGTAAAATTAATGGTAACTAGAGTGAAAACAACGATAACTGGAGTGTAAATAATGGTAAAAAATGGTAAATAACGGTAACTGGAGTGAAAATAATGGTAAAATAATGTTAAATAACGGTAACTTGAGTGAAAATAACGGTAACTGGAGTGAAAATAATGGTAAAATAATGTAAATAACGGTAACTGGAGTGAAAATAATGGTTACTAGAGTGAAAATAACGGTAACTGGAGTGAAAATAATGGTAACTAGAGTGAAAATAACGGTAACTGGAGTGAAAATAATGGTAAAATAATGGAAAATAACAGTAACTGGAGTGAAAAAATGGTAAAATAATGGTAAATAACGGTAACTGGAGTGAAAATAATGGCAAAATAATGGTAAATAACGGTAACTGGAGTGAAAATAATGGTAACTAGAGTGAAAACAACGGTAACTGGAGTGAAAATAATGGTAAAATAATGGTAAATAACGGTAACTGGAGTAAAAATAATGGTAACTAGTGTGAAAATTACGGTAACTAGAGTGAAAATAATGGTAAAATAATGGTAAATAACGGTAACTGGAGTGAAAATAATGGTAACTAGAGTGAAAATAACGGTAACTGGAGTGAAAATAATGGTAAAATCATCGTAAATAACGGTAACTGGAGTGAAAATAATGGTAAAATAATGGTAAATAACGGTAACTGGAGTGAAAATAATGGTAAAATAATGGTAAATTACGGTAACTGGAGTGAAAAAAATGGTAACTAGAGTGAAAATAACGGTAACTGGAGTGAAAATAATGGTAACTAGAGTGAAAATAACGGTAACTGGAGTGAAAATAATGGTACAATAATGGTAAAATAATGGTAAATAAAGATAACTGGAGTGAAAATAATGGTAACTAGAGTGAAAATAACGGTAACTGGAGTGAAAATAATGGTAAAATAATGGTAAATAACGGTAACTGGAGTGAAAATAATGGTAAAATAATGGTAAATAACGGTAACTGGAGTGAAAATAATGGTAAAATAATGGTAAATAACGGTAACTGGAGTGAAAATAATGGTAAAATAATGGTAAATAACGGAAACTGGAGTGAAATTAATGGTAACTAGAGTGAAAACAACGATAACTGGAGTGTAAATAATGGTAAAATAATGGTAAATAACGGTAACTGGAGTGAAAATAATGGTAAAAAAATGATAAATAACGGTAACTTGAGTGAAAATAACGGTAACTGGAGTGAAAATAATGGTAAAATAATGTAAATAATGGTAACTGGAGTGAAAATAATGGTTACTAGAGTGAAAATAACGGTAACTGGAGTGAAAATAATGGTAACTAGAGTGAAAATAACGGTAACTGGAGTGAAAATAATGGTAAAATAATGGAAAATAACAGTAACTGGAGTGAAAAAATGGTAAAATAATGGTAAATAACGGTAACTGGAGTGAAAATAATGGCAAAATAATGGTAAATAACGGTAACTGGAGTGAAAATAATGGTAACTAGAGTGAAAACAACGGTAACTGGAGTGAAAATAATGGTAAAATAATGGTAAATAACGGTAACTGGAGTAAAAATAATGGTAACTAGTGTGAAAATTACGGTAACTAGAGTGAAAATAATGGTAAAATAAAGGTAAATAACGGTAACTGGAGTGACAATAATTGTAACTAGAGTGTAAAATAATGGTAAATAACGGTAACTAGAGTGAAAAATTGGTAAAATAATGGTAAATAACGGTAACTGGAGTGAAAATAATGGTTACTAGAGTGAAAATAACGGTAACTGGAGTGAAAATAATGGTAACTAGAGTGAAAATAACGGTAATTGGAGTGAAAATAATGGTACAATAATGGTAAAATAATGGTAAACAAAGATAACTGGAGTGAAAATAATGGTAACTAGAGTGAAAATAACGATAACTGGAGTGAAAATAATGGTAAAATAATGGTAAATAACGGTAACTGGAGTGAAAATAATGATAAAATCATCGTAAATAACGGTAACTGGATTGAAAATAATGGTAAAATAATGGTAAATAACGATAACTGGAGTGAAAATAATGGTAACTAGAGTGAAAATAACGGTAACTGGAGTGAAAATAATGGTAACTATAGTGAAAATAACGGTAACTGGAGTGAAAATAATGGTACAATAATGGTAAAATAATGGTAAATAAAGATAACTGGAGTGAAAATATTGGTAACTATAGTGAAAATAACGGTAACTGGAGTGAAAATAATGGTACAATAATGGTAAAATAATGGTAAATAAAGATAACTGGAGTGAAAATATTGGTAACTAGAGTGAAAATAACGGTAACTGGAGTGAAAATAATGGTAAAATAATGGTAAATAACGGTAACTGGAGTGAAAATAATGGTAACTAGAGTGAAAACAACGGTAACTGGAGTGAAAATAATGGTAAGTAAAGTGAAAATAACGGTAACTGGAATGAAAATAATGGTAAAATAATGGTAAATAACGGTAACTGGAGTGATAATAATGGTAAAATAATGGTAAATAACGGTCACTGGAGTGAAAATAATTGTAAAACAATGGTAAATAACGGAAACTGGAGTGAAAATAATGGTAAATCAATGGTAAATAACGTTAACTGGATTGAAAATAATGGTAAAATAATGGCAAATAACGGTAACTGGAGTGAAAATAATGGTAACTAGAGTGAAAATAACGGTAACTGGAGTGGAAATAATGGTAAAATAATGGTAAATAACGGTAACTGGAGTGAAAATAATGGTAAAATAACGGTAAATAACGGTAACTGGAGTGAAAATAATGGTTACTATAGTGAAAATAACGGTAACTGGAGTGAAAATAATGGTAAATAACGGTAACTGGAGTGAAAATAATGGTAAAATAATGGTAAATAACGGTAACTAGAGTGAAAAAATTGGTAAAATAATGGTAAATAACGGTAACTGGAGTGAAAATAATGGTTACTAGAGTGAAAATAACGGTAACTGGAGTGAAAATAATGGTAACTAGAGTGAAAATAACGGTAACTGGAGTGAAAATAATGGTACAATAATGGTAAAATAATGGTAAACAAAGATAACAGGAGTGAAAATAATGGTAACTAGAGTGAAAATAACGATAACTGGAGTGAAAATAATGGTAAAATAATGGTAAATTACGGTAACTGGAGTGAAAATAATGGTAAAATCATCGTAAATAACGGTAACTGGAGTGAAAATAATGGTAAAATAATGGTAAATAACGGTAACTTGAGTGAAAATAATGGTAAAATAATGGTAAATAAGGGTAACTGGAGTGAAAATAATGGTAACTAGAGTGAAAACAACGGTAACTGGAGTGAAAATAATGATAAAATAATGGTAAATAACGATAACTGGAGTGAAAATAATGGTAAAATAATGTTAAATAACGGTAACTTGAGTGAAAATAACGGTAACTGGAGTGAAAATAATGGTAAAATAATGGTAAATAACGGTAACTGGAGTGAAAATAATGGTAAAATAATGGTAAATAACGGTAACTGGAGTGAAAATAATGGTAAAATAATGGTAAATAACAATAACTGGAGTGAAAATAATGGTAAAATAATGGTAAATAACGGTAACTGGAGTGAAAATAATGGCAAAATAATGGTAAATAACGGTAACTGGAGTGAAAAATAATGGTAACTAGAATGAAAACAACGGTAACTGGAGTGAAAATAATGGTAAAATAATGATAAATAACGGTAACTGTAGTAAAAATAATGGTAACTAGTGTGAAAATGACGGTAACTAGAGTGAAAATAATGGTAACTAGAGTGAAAATAACGCTAACTGGAGTGAAAATAATGGTAAAATTATGGTAAATAACGGTAACTGGTGTGAAAATAATGGTAAAATAATCGTAAATAACAGTAACTGGAGTGAAAATAATGGTAAAATAATGGTAAATAACGGTAACTGGAGTGAAAATAATGGTAAAATAATGGTAAATAACGGTAACTGGAGTGAAAATAATGGTAACTAGAGTGAAAACAACGGTAACTGGAGTGAAAATAATGGTAAAATAATGGTAAATAACGGTAACTGGAGTGAAAATAATGGTAAAATAATGGTAAATAACGGTAACTGGAGTGAAAATAATGGTAAAATAATCGTAAATAACAGTAACTGGAGTGAAAATAATGGTAAAATAATGGTAAATAACGGTAACCGGAGTGAAAATAATGGTAACTAGAGTGAAAATAACGGTAACTGGAGTGAAAATAATGGTAAATAAAGGTAACTGGAGTGAAAATAATGGTAACTAGAGTGAAAATAACGGTAACTGGATTGAAAACAATGGTAACTAGAGTGAACATAACGGTAACTGGAGTGAAAATAATGGTAAAATTATGGTAAAAAACGGTAACCGGAGTGAAAATAATGGTAAAAGAATGATAAATAACGGTAACTGGATTGAAAATAATGGTAACTAGAGTGAAAATAACGGTAACTGGAGTGAAAATAATGGTAAAATAATAGTAAATAACGGTAACTGGAGTGAAAATAATGGTAAAATTATCGTAAATAACAGTAACTGGAGTGAAAATAATGGTAAAATAATGTTAAATAACGGTAACTGGAGTGAAAATAATGGTAAAATAATGGTAAATAACGGTAACTGGAGTGAAAATAATGGTAAATAACAGTAACTGGAGTGAAAATAATGGTAAAATAATCGTAAATAACGTTAACTGGAGTGAAAATAATGATAACTAGAGTGAAAATAACGGTATCTGGATTGAAAATAATGGTAAAATAATGGTAAATAACGGTAACTGGAGTGAAAATAATGGTAAAATAATGGTAAATAACGGTAACTGGAGTAAAAATAATGGTAACTAGTGTGAAAATTACGGTAACTAGAGTGAAGATAATGGTAAAATAATGGTAAATAACGGTAACTGGAGTGAAAATAATGGTAACTAAAGTGAAAATAACGGTAACTGGAGTGAAAATAATGGTAAAATAATGGTAAATAACGGTAAGTTGATTGAAAATAATGGTAACTGGAGTGAAGATAATGGTAACTAGAGTGAAAATAACGGTAACTGGAGTGGAAATAATGGTAAAATAATGGTAAATAACGGTAACTGGAGTGAAAATAATGGTAAAATAACGGTAAATAACGGTACCTGGAGTGAAAATAACGGTAACTGGAGTGAAAATAATGGTAAAATATTGGTAAATAACGGTAACTGGAGTGAAAATAATGGTAAAATAATGGTAAATAACGGTAACTGGAGTGAAAATAATGGTAAAATAATGGTAAATAACAGTAACTGGAGTGAAAAAAATGGTAAAATAATGGTAAATAACGGTAACTGGAGTGAAAATAACGGCAAAATAATGGTAAATAACGGTAACTGGAGTGAAAATAATGGTAACTAGAGTGAAACCAACGGTAACTGGAGTGAAATAATGGTAAAATAATGTTAAATAACGGTAACTGGAGTAAAAATAATGGTAACTAGTGTGAAAATTACGGTAACTAGAGTGAAAATAATGGTAAAATAATGGTAAATAACGGTAACTGGAGTGACAATAATTGTAACTAGAGTGAAAATAAGGATAACTGGAGTGAAAATAATGGTAAAATAATGGTAAATAACGGTAACTGGAGTGAAAATAATGGTAAAATAATCGTAAATAACGTTAACTGGAGTGAAAATAATGGTAAAATAATGTTAAATAACGGTAACTTGAGTGAAAATTACGGTAACTGGAGTGAACATAATGGTAAAATAATGGTAAATAACGGTAACTGGAGTGAAAATAATGGTAAAATAATGGTAAATAACGGTAACTGGAGTGAAAATAATGGTAAAATAATGGTAAATAACAGTAACTGGAGTGAAAATAATGGTAAAATAATGGTAAATAACGGTAACTGGAGTGAAAATAATGGCAAAATAATGGTAAATAACGGTAACTGGAGTGAAAAATAATGGTAACTAGAGTGAAAACAACGGTAACTGGAGTGAAAATAATGGTAAAATAATGTTAAATAACGGTAACTGTAGTAAAAATAATGGTAACTAGTGTGAAAATGACGGTAACTAGAGTGAAAATAATGGTAACTAGAGTGAAAATAACGCTAACTGGAGTGAAATCAATGGTAAAATTATGGTAAATAACGGTAACTGGAGTGAAAATAATGGTAAAATAATCGTAAATAACAGTAACTGGAGTGAAAATAATGGTAAAATAATGGTAAATAACGGTAACTGGAGTGAAAATAATGGTAAAATAATGGTAAATAACGGTAACTGGAGTGAAAATAATGGTAACTAGAGTGAAAACAACGTTAACTGGAGTGAAGATAATGGTAAAATAATGGTAAATAACGGTAACTGGAGTGAAAATAATGGTAAAATAATGGTAAATAACGGTAACTGGAGTGAAAATAATGGTAAAATAATCGTAAATAACAGTAACTGGAGTGAAAATAATGGTAAAATAATGGTAAATAACGGTAACTGGAGTGAAAATAATGGTAAAATAATGGTAAATAACGGTAACTGGAGTGAAAATAATGGTAACTAGAGTGAAAACAACGGTAACTGGAGTGAAGATAATGGTAAAAGAATGGTAAATAACGGTAACTGGAGTGAAAATAATGGTAAAATAATGGTAAATAACGGTAACCGGAGTGAAAATAATGGTAACTAGAGTGAAAATAACGGTAACTGGAGTGAAAATAATGGTAAATAATGGTAACAGGAGTGAAAAAAATGGTAAAATAATGGTAAATAACGGTAACTGGAGTGAAAATAATGGTAAAATAATGGTAAATAAAGGTAACTGGAGTGAAAATAATGGTAACTAGAGTGAAAATAACGGTAACTGGATTGAAAACAATGGTAACTAGAGTGAACATAACGGTAACTGGAGTGAAAATAATGGTAAAATTATGGTAAAAAACGGTAACTGGAGTGAAAATAATGGTAAAAGAATGATAAATAACGGTAACTGGATTGAAAATTATGGTAATTAGAGTGAAAATAACGGTAACTGGAATGAAAATAATGGTAAAATAATGGTAAAAAACGGTAACTGGAGTGAAAATAATGGTAAAATAATGTTAAATAACGGTAACTGGAGTGAAAATAATGGTAAAATAATGGTAAATAACGGTAACTGGAGTGAAAAGTAACTGTTTTGGTGATGCTTGATCTATCTGCGGCGTTCGACACCATAGACCATAAAACATTACTCACACGTCTTGAACATCATATTGGCATTTCTGGGAAGCCACTCGAGTGGATGAAATCGTATTTAAGCGATCGCTACCAGACCATATGTATTGACGGTGAGCTTTCCGAGCCCGTACACATGACCTTTAGTGTCCCTCAAGGTTCCGTCCTTGGTCCTAAACTCTATGTCATGTACACAAAACCCGTTGGTGCTATCTGTCGAAAACACGGACTAAATGTACATTTCTACGCTGATGACTCCCAATTGTATTTGTCGTTTGAACCAATAGATGATTCAACTATGGAAGACATTGTAAATCGTGTAGCAAATTGCATTTCTGAAATCATGCACTGGATGAATAATAATATGCTGAAACTGAACTCTGATAAAACGGAACTTATAGTTTTCTCATCTAGTCAGAAGGCTGAAAAAGTATCAAATCTTACAGTAAATGTCGGAACATCTGTTATTACTCAATCAGCTAACGTTAGAAATCTTGGTGCTTTTCTGGACTCTCAGATGAACATGGAATCACATGTTAACTCTGTTTGCAAATCAACCTACGCTCAGCTGAGACAGATAGGACGTATTCGACAGTACATCAACGAGGAAGATACGAAAACACTCGTACATGCCTTGGTCACATCTAGATTGGACTATTGCAATTGTCTCCTATATGGAGTCCAACAACAATCATTGAACAGGCTACAGCTTGTACAAAATACTGCTGCTATTATAATTACCAGAAAGCCAAAGTTAAGTCACATCACGCCAGTGCTTAAAGATCTTCATTGGCTTCCTGTGAATTACAGAATCAATTTCAAAATACTAATTCATGTGTTTAAATCACTTCATTGCAAAGCTCCAAAATACATCAATGATATGATCAACGTTTACAAACCGGTTAGAAATCTGCGTTCAGCCAACCAATCCCTTACTCTTGTGCCACCAAAAACAAAACTTAAATTATGGGACAGGAGCTTTTCGGCGGCTGCTCCTAAACTATGGAATAATTTACCAGAACATGTTAGAGACTGTACTTCTCTTGAAAGTTTCAAAAGACGACTAAAGACTCACTTCTTCGTTCAGGTTTATGGAACCGATTAGACCTGGTGGCCTTGGGTCACATCAGAGACTTAGGTGGAGATACATCAAGTAATGTGGCTTTTAGTCGCATGAAGGCAATGTCAAGTCAAATACAAGTGACTTCTAGTCACATTCGGGCTTCGGGCAACTTCTTGTTGCATTCAGTTGACTTCCAGTCACATAGGAGCGACTTCTTGTTGCATTCAGTTGACTTCTAGTCACATAGGAGCGACTTCTTGTTGCATTCAGGTGACTACTAGTCACATACAGGCGATTTCTTGTCGCGTTCAGGTGACTTCTAGTTACAAACGGGCGAATACTTGTTGCGTTTTTGGTAACTTCTAGTCACATACAGACAACTTCTAGTTGCATCATAGTCAGTCTTAAACGCTTGAGGATCTCCTGGAAGATCATGGATCAAGATCAAGTCTTCTGATCTTCTTATTTGAATGCTGTTTTAGTATTTTAATTGTATGGCTTGTAATCAGTTATTAGTTTATATCATTGTAAAGCGCCCTTTGATCGCGTTATCTATGTTTTTAGAATGTGTCTTAGAAAATTGTTTTATAATTTTATCTCCATGCCTATACTTAAGCTTTGCTATAACGTTTAACATTGTCTTTAATTTATGTTTGTTTATTATTTTAATCAAGTATTGCATATTTATTTCACCTTTCTGAATAATTTGTACTTTTTAACCATTATATATTTAAAGCGCTTTTGAGCATATTTTTTTTAAAAAGAGCGCTATATAAATGTGGTATATATATATTATATAAAATAATGGTAACTAGAGTGAAAACAACGGTAACTGGAGTGAAAATAATGGTAAAATAATGGTAAATAACGGTAACTGGAGTGAAAATAATGGTAAAATAATGGTAAATAACGGTAACTGGAGTGAAAATAATGGTAACTAGAGTGAAAATAACGGTAATTGAAGTGAAAATAATGGTAACTAGAGTGAAAATAGCGGTAACTGGAGTGAAAATAATGGTAACTAGAGTGAAAATAACGGTAAATGGAGTGAAAATAATGGTAAAATAATGGTAAATAACGGTAACTGGAGTGAAAATAATGGTAAAATAATCGTAAATAACAGTAACTGGAGTGAAAATAATGGTAAAATAATGGTAAATAACGGTAACTGGAGTGAAAATAATGGTAAAATAATGGTAAATAACGGTAACTGGAGTGAAAATAATGGTAACTAGAGTGAAAACAACGGTAACTGGAGTGAAAATAATGGTAAAATAACGGTAAATAACGGTAACTGGAGTGAAAATAATGGTAAAATAATGGTAAATAACGGTAACTGGAGTGAAAATAATGGTAAAATAATGGTAAATAAAGGTAACTGGAGTGAAAATTATGGTAACTAGAGTGAAAATAACGGTAACTGGAGTGAAAACAATGGTAACTAGAGTGAAAATAACGGTAACTATAGTGAAAATAATGGTAAAATAATAGTAAATAACGGTAACTGGAGTGAAAATAATGGTAAAATAATGGTAAATAACGGTAACTGGAGTGAAAATAATGGTAAAATAATGGTAAATAACGGTAACTGGAGTGAAAATAATGGTAAAATAATGGTAAATAACGGTAACTGGTGTGAAAATAATGGTAAAATAATGGTAAATAACGGTAACTGGAGTGAAAATAATGGTAAAATAATGGTAAATAACGGTAACTGGAGTGAAAATAATGGTAAAATAATGGTAAATAACGGTAACTGGAGTGAAAATAATGGAAACTAGAGTGAAAATAACGGTAACTGGAGTGAAAATAATGGTAAAATAATGGTAAATAACGGTAACTGGAGTGAAAATAATGGTAAAAAAATGGTAAATAACGGTAACTGGAGTGAAAATAATGGTAAAATAATCGTAAATAACAGTAACTGGAGTGAAAATAATGATAAAATAACGGTAAAGTACGGTAACTGGAGTGCAAAATATGGTAAAATAATGGTAAATAACGGTAACTGGAGTGAAAATAATGGTAACTAGAGTGAAAACAACGGTAACTGGAGTGAAAATAATGGTAAAATAATGGTAAATAACGGTAACTGGAGTGAAAATAATGGTAAATAATGGTAAATAACGGTAACTGGAGTGAAAATAATGGTAACTAGAGTGAAAATAACGCTAACTGGAGTGAAAATAATGGTAACTAGAGTGAAAATAACGGTAACTGGAGTGAAAATAATGGTAACTAGAGTGAAAATAACGCTACCTGGAGTGAAAATAATGGTAAAATAATGGTAAATAACGGCAACTGGAGTGAAAATAATGGTAAAATAATCGTAAATAACAGTAACTGGAGTGAAAATAATGGTAAAATAATGGTTAATAACGGTAACTTGAGTGAAAATAATGGTAAAATAATGGTAAATAACGGTAACTGGAGTGAAAATAATGGTAACTAGAGTGAAAACAACGGTAACTGGAGTGAAAATAATGGTAAAATAATGGTAAATAACGGTAACTGGAGTGAAAATAATGGTAACTAGAGTGAAAACAACGGTAACTGGAGTGAAAATAATGGTAACTAGAGTGAAATAACGGTTACTGGAGTGAAAATAATGGTAAAATTATGGTAAATAACGGTAACTGGAGTGAAAATAATGGTAAAATAATGGTAAATAAAGTTAACTGAAGTGAAAATAATGGTAACTAGAGTGAAAATAACGGTAACTGGAGTGAAAATAATGGTAACTAGAGTGAAAATAACGGTAACTGGAGTGAAAATAATGGTAAAATAATGGTAAATAACGGTAAATGGAGTGAAACTAATGATAAAATAATGGTAAATAACGGTAACTGGAGTCAAAATTATGGTAAAATAATGAAAACTAACGGTAACTGTGGTGAAAATAATGGTAAAATAATCGTAAATAACGGTAACTGGAGTGAAAATAATGGTAACTAGAGTGAAAATAGTGGTAACTGGAGTGAAAATAATGGTAAAACAATGGTAAGTAACGGTTACTGGAGTGAAAATGATGGTAAAATAATGGTAAATAACGGTAACTGGAGTGAAAATAATGGTAAAATAATGGTAAATAACGGTAACTGGATTGAAATAATGGTAAGAGAATGGTAAATAACGGTAACTGGAGTGAAAATAATGGTAACTAGAGTGAAAATAACGGTAACTGGAGTGAAAATAATGGTAAAATAATGGTACATAACGGTAACTGGAGTGAAAATAATGGTAAAATAATGGTAAATAACGGTAACAGGAGTGAAAATAACGGTAACTAAAGTGAAAATAACGGTAACTGGAGTGAAAATAATGGTAACTAAAGTGAAAATAACGGTAACTGGAGTGAAAATAATGGTAAAATAATGGTAAATAACGGTAACTGGAGTGAAAATAATGGTAACAAGTGTGAAAATAACGGTAACTGGAGTGAAAATAATGGTAAAATAATGATAAATAACGGTAACTGGAATGAAAGTAATGGTAAAATAATGGTAAATGACGGTAACTGGAGTTAAAATAATGGCAACTAGAGTGAAAATAACGGTAACTGGAGTGAAAACAATGGTAAAATAATGGTAATAAACGGTAACTGGATTGAAAATAGTGGTAAAATAATGGTAAATAACGGTAACTGGAGTGAAAATAATGGTAAAATTATGGTAAATAACGGTAACTGGAGTGAAAATAATGGTAAAATAATGGTAATTAACGGTAACTGGAGTGAAAATAATGGTAAAATAATGGTAAATAACGGTAACTGGATTGAAAATAATGGTAATTTAAAGTATGGTCATCGTGATATAAGGAAACCCAGAAGGGTACTCGGTCGACTAACGGCCATATTTGTGTTATTTCTAGTATTCAGCAAATTATTCTGTCTGTCGCAGTATGAATTTTATTCAGATTTTCATGAACACTTATTTACTTGTTTATGTTAAGTTTTAAGACAGCTGTACAGATTTTCGATACTCTTTATCTCGCTTAACCAACTCGATAATACTCTGTAGTTTTATAATTATTTCTTTATTGTACGATCCGTATTTTTATAGGTCTTTCCTCATGAAATCGTAGAAATCTGGATCTTACGAGACAGTTCCAGACGACATTTCTTCTCAGCATAGTGATACAGTACGTCAGACCAAACCAGAGGATTTAATAGAATGACTAAAGTAATGGTCAGGTAAATACCATCCAAGAGGGATTTTCAAAAGACTAACTGAACCGCGGCTGAACCGCTTTAAACATTTTGCAATCGTTCCTCACCGTTTTAATCATTTCACACAAATTGTTTTAGGTCACCATACAAAATTATTCCTTAAACAATTATGTAAAGACACTCGCTCAAGCAGAGCTACTGGATCTTGAGACAGAATAGACCCGTGTCTCACAATAAAAAATATCGCGTATTTCCCCCTCACGACTGATAATGAACTTAAAATATTGACACGGTTTTTGTGCGCTATACATCATTTAATGATGACGATAATGATGAAGACAACGACGATGATGATGATGATGATGATGATGATGATGATGATGAAAGTCTCTTTCGGCCCCGGGCTGGGTAGGAGCCTACTCATGTTTAAAGCTTATAGTCATAAGAAAATATTTATTTCAACCCTTTAAGTTATAAAAAAGCTTACCATCTTCGAAAACATGCTCTGTATCCGTTACCTAGAGAAAAAAAAATTAACTCATAAAAAAGTAGCTTTAATTTTTAACTCTTTTCTTTCCTTGTAAATCGCCTGTTTATAGCATATATATGTTGTAGATTTGTCAAACTTTTTGTGTATTTTTAATGGTAACACCTACAATTTACTGGTATCAGATGTCTTTGAGGTTTCTGATTAAGTAAAATATTAATCTAATCAAATGGTCCCTCCAATAGTTACGCTCATATGCGAACGCACTTCGTTTATAATAGAGTTGATAGGCATGGTTATATACATGTATTGCACAACTAATAAATATTGCTGAGTGCACATCATCAATAACTCACATATGATAAGATTAACCCTTTCCTACATATATACTCATTTTTACGCCTGTGCCACCAGTATAGATCCAGATCAGCCGGCACATAGGTGCCGTCTGATCAGGATCTGCTCTTGTCGCTTTTTGGTTAGAAATAACCTATTAAATCAAATAGCGAACAGTGCAGATCCTTATCAGACGGATGTGCCGGCTGATCTGGATCTACACTGTTCGCCCATGCATAAAGGTTTGTTTATGGAGGAAAGGGGTAAATGATAAAGGTGATGTTTATGAATAGCTGAAATCACTTTAATTCTACATACATGCACATTAAATGAATAGAGATTTTAGGAACTATACCACATGAATACAAAAGGTTGCAAGTCTTAAAAGTGATATATAAACAGACTATTGATAATGAAACTATAACGTTAAGTATTGAAGACAATTGGAAAAAGAGTATTAATAGCAATATCACGTGAGTATACTTCGGCTTTCCATACTACACATTCTCAAATGATTTTAAAACAAGGTTTACAAACATTTAATACTACAATACGTGATTCATAACAACGAATAACCTTAGAGCATGCAATAAACCATGTACATACTGATATTACGTTACTACTACGCCTTTCCACCTCATCACCGTGTGTTATTTAAGTATCCATCTTAGCTAGGATTTAACCAGTGTGATAGATGACATTTATGACATTCAGTACATAGTACAATAGCGGACAGAGCGTACATACCGACGTGATACACTAACAAAAAATGCAGCGTTCAAAATTATTTTGTAAAAAAAAGTGCTATTTAGTTCTAACAGTGTTAATTCTTACATCAGTGTCATGTTTCATATTCATACAACAAGCGGATATAGCCTGCTTATTGCCGACAGAAAACCGTCTTATACTTGACCATCTCGAGGACGAACCTGGAAAGTTAAAAACTGCTAGACCTTTCATACATGGTAAACAGTCGTGGAAAATCAACAATACGGACACGGCAGCCTCCAAGAATACAGAAGCTGTGATACAGATGGACCAAAACATTCTTAACCTTATCGAAGAGATAGAATTAACAGACACTACACCGAATGGAAAAGTTCTTTTACAGAGATCGATGAATTATTCTTGCCCTGCTACTTTGAGAGTGATTAACAAAGTAGAAGATCTGTTGTGTATGGTAAGCGTTGATTATTTCCTCATTTCAATAGCAAACTCGATTTTATTTAACGGTTATCACCACTTAAGTTTTAGCATCTTTTGAGTACATTTATTTCAATGCACCAGAATGTCTTTAAATAACGGAAATCTGAGACATCATTAAAAAACAACAGTAAATATTTTATTTGTTTATCTACACATCATTTTGGATTGATTTGCGGTTGTTTTTCAATGCCATTTAGTTTGAATACAGTCACTACAAGTGATATATATTATTTAATAATCCGTTTAAATGGAAATAATGCGATAAACGATTGATTTTAAAATGATACATTAGTTACAAATGTAGCCTTTTACAATTTTATGTTTAAATATTTTTAATCTCTAACCTAAAAAAATTGTGAACATTTGATAGTTAATTGTTAAAATCCACATGTATATACTGACACCCAAAAGAAACTGTGCATTTTGTATTCTGTAATAATTCTCTATGTACTCAAGTTAGGTCTGTAAAACTTACACATCTTAGTACACACACACCAGGGAGCGCATTGCACTAATCGGTCCGATATTTTACCATTCGCATGTCCTTCATATAGACCGAATGATGTTACGCAACATTTTGCACGTGCGTCCTGTGCGGCATGATTTTCACGTTTTGTTTGTTATTGACCGATTAGGTGAACGTTTACACATTGTGCCAGAGTTCTTTTTCTCGACGAATCTCGCTTTAATCTCAGCATTGCTGACGGCACGGTTCGTGTATTCCGTCGTCAAGGTGTGAGATTCGCTGACAATTGTTTATTAGAGCGGGACAGATTTGGTGGAGGCAGTGTCATGATATGGGCCGAGATGATGGTTGGTAGGAAGACAGATCTGGTAGTTATTCGTGGTAATATGAATGCCAAACGCTACATTGATTAAGTTCTGCGTCCAGTTGTCGTTTTTTTTCCTTCGCCAGAATCCCGGATGCTTAAGCATGACAATGCTCGACTACAAGCGGCTCGGGTTAACGCAAATCATCTGGCACGGCGTTAACGTTCTACCATGACCAGCGTGTTCTCCAGACATGAACTCAATATAGCTACTCTGTGACTTGCTTGAGCGGGGGGGATGGGCAAGGCGGAATAACGCTATCAACAACATCCGTGACTTGACAGATGCCCTTATTCATGAAAAGAACGCGATTCCAGAAAACGTAGTCCAGCGTTACGTCTGGTCGATGAGGTCACGAATTATCGCTGTGCTGCGCAGGAAAGGTGGCCATACCCGATATTAAACAATTAACAAAACAAACTGAATTGATGAAAAGTAATAAATGTGGCTACACAATCACAAATCTCAAGAGTAACACAATTGTGAATTTTACTTTTGACCCCTATGTCATTTGAGCTAAACATTACGCAATACAAAGTAGTAAACGTTTTTTAAATCATGTTCATCTTGAAGGCAATAAAAATCCTAAATTTTGCTACCTAAGTCGTCTTTATTTTGTAAACGATATACATATCAAATATTGTAATACCCCATTGCACAGTTTTTTTTTGGTGTAAGTATATCTTTCATGTTTTTGATTTATAACAGGGAAGGGTTAACCCGTGAATAGAGTTGAAATTACTAATACTTGTATAAAAGTCACCGGTGAATGTTATCCTCGTTTCTTTTGTTCATGTTTATGTTTTGGTGGAATAAAACTATTTTTGTGTTGATAACCCTTTGATTAGGTTATCATTTACCGAATATCAGACAAATTATGATATTTTTGAATGAAAACAACAAAGTTTACATCATATTGCTTGAGGGATGCATCCGTCAATCTTCGATAAACAACGATTTCTTTGACCATGTCTAGTAGGCTTATATATAGAAGAACGCCTGGGGCAAGACACTGTTATAAATGACAGCTATTGTTTTTGGTATTATTACAAAATTAGATGTACTGTTGTACGATGTAATAGTTTAATTTCGTGGTAACCAATATTCGCGTACAATCCCGCTCATATATCAAGAAAATTAATAGAGTATTTAAAAATAGGTTTGTGTTATAATAAAACCACCTCACAAATTTAAGTGATTCCACATTACACCACTAGTAGATAATTATTCGAATCTTATATATGATTGCTGTTTTGTCCAGCCTAGTCCCCAGTTCCTGCCGAACTACAAAAACCCGTGCTGGAACACAACGGACGGCAAGTTCCGTTGTTTGCCTTACTTCCAGGTAGTTGGTATGGATAAATGCGGCTCCACGGACCTGTTTGATAGGATAGCAAAACACCCGGATGTCTTGAAAAATAAGGGCGTTCTTAGAAAAGAGACAATGTGGTGGTCTTGGAAAAGATATGGTATGTTTGCTTTCATAAAACATTGCGCGTTGACTCGAAAAAATGACGTCGATCGCGTCTTTGAAAACAGCGCCACCTAGCAGAAAAGTGATTTCGCAAGGCGTAGTTCCATTTTTTCGCAAAAATTCTTAAGCCGATTTTTAATTTTAATTTTAAAACAGATTCATAAAAAATATATAATGCCTATGTCAAAACATTAGCTTTGATTCCAGAGTGCATTGCACTGGTCGCTCAAATTCTGTATATTTAAGAGTGCTACCTTTTATTCGAAACTGACCCAAAACACGCTGAAAGCATGTATTTTTATTGTTTGAAAAACATCTCTGACCTCTTAGTGCATCTATGAAATAGAACAGGTCATCTCGCATTTTCCGCATTTAGACTTTAACTCCATCGGTGCCACTACAAAACGGCGTAGTCATTGAACCTACTCCAATGGCACGTGTGATGTTGCGCAACCATTACTGTGTAAGATAACGGCTTACAATTATTACGTGGCCTCAGCCTGTCATAACGATACGGCAATACAAAGTTCTGCAGACCAGTTTTAATTTTTAAGTGTTATTGTCTTTTTTTTCTTAAATTAATAATTTAATACTCAATAAAACATTGGTTAATAAAGACATTGTTGCAGTAGTGACTTTAAACTTCAGTTGTGTTTTTTCTGGATCTTGGCTATGAAACTTGTCAAATGTTTTTTTCTTAATTTTTATACCGTTCTTCCTTTTACATTTTTCCCAGTAATTGTAGATTGTATTTAATGAAATGTTTAACATTGCTTCAAGTTCTAGAATGGCAAACAAACGGTGAAATTTTAAATCTCTTATGATGTTGCACGTGGAACATTACGGAATAGTAATAGAATCAAAGTCGTACATTTTAGTTGATATGAAACCATATATTTTGTTGACGATATCTGGAAAACGGTGATTATCTATTTTTAACAAATTATCAAAGATTAAAACTAAATATTACATTTATAAAGCTAGGACCCTCGTCCATTTACTCGCCAGTAATTTCCGATACGATATGTTGGGAAAATCTTTACATTATTGCTAAGATCATATAGTCTGACCCGCTGAGATCATATAGTCTGACCCGCTGAGATCATATAGTCTGATCCGCTGAGATCATATAGTCTGACCCGCTGAGATCATATAATCTGACCCGCTGGAATCATATAGTCTGACCCGCTGAGATCATATAGTCTGACCCGCTGAGATCATATAGTCTGACCCGCTGAGAACATATAGTCTGACCAGCTGTGAAATAATATAGTCTGACCCGCTGAGATCATCTAGTCTGACCCGCTGAGATCAAATAGTCTGACCAGCTGAGATCATATAGTCTGACCAGCTGAGATCATATAGTCTGACCCGCTGAGATCATATAGTCTGACCCGCTGAGATCATATAGTCTGACCAGCTGAGATCATATAGTCTGACCCGCTGAGATCATATAGTCTGACCCGCTGAGATCATATAGTCTGACCCGCTGAGATCATATAGTCTGACCCGCTGAGATCATATAGTCTGACTCGCTGAGATCATATAGTCTGACCCGCTGAGATCATATAGTCTGACCCGCTGAGATCATATAGTCTGACCCGCTGAGATCATATAGTCTGACCGGCTGAGATCATATAGTCTGACCCGCTGAGGTCATACAGTCTGACCCGACTTGTACTACTTAATGTCTACTAAACAAAAGCATATTGTTTTAGTGGCCAACGTGACTTGGTCGATATTTTCTGCTCCTTGTTTGATCTGATACAAAACATTAACAAAATTGTATGGCATGCTCCCTCACTTTCTCATTGTCCCAGTCTTAACTGTAAGCGTGTGTGCCCTATTTGCAGGTCACTGGTTGAAAACTCTCCGCCACGTGGAATCATTTAACATGTACTTGCAGTACTTTGCTACAGCCGCCGATTCCATTCAGAAACAACCGCATGCCGGACTTATAACAGGTACGAGATAATGGTGGTAAAAATGCCACGCAGATTATGACGGTCGTAACCGTTGACAAATATGTAATTATCATCTCCTTGGCTTTTGCGGGAAATAGTATAACATTGAAGGTGTTGTGCACGCATGTACGAACACCACTACACCTCTGGGACCCTGGGAGTAGTAATGTATTCTAGTGTAATAAAACAATGGATTTATTTTCCAATATTGCCTGTTTTAATGTCTCACCACTCTTTCTTGTTGTCACGATAATTCTTCATAACGACTTAAAAGTGTTAGTGTCGAGTTCGTTCTTCTTAATGACGTACTATTTACAGTTGTACAGGTGTTGAGATCGCGCATTATATTGAACTACTGGTTTGAGTTGTCAAGATGTTGATTTCGTTCTTCAATAAAACATACTGATAAGAGCTGTCAATGTGTTGAGACTTACAGGTTATAGTTTTCAGGATGTTGAGGTCGTTCTTCATAATGACTTAGAGTTGTCCGTACGTTGAGATCATTTTTCATAAAGACTTACAGGTTATATTTTTCAGGATGTTTAGGTCGATCTTCATAATGACTTAGAGTTGTCAGTATGTTGAGATCATTCTTCATAAAGACTTACAGGTTACAGTTTTCAGGATGTTGAGTTCGTTCGTTCTTCAAAATGACTTACTGTTAAGAGTTTTCGGCATGTTTAGATATTATTTCATAATGACTAATATACGGTTTAAAGTGGTCAGGATGTTTACAATGACTTACTGGTTACAGTTGTCAGGATATTGATCTCGTTCATCAAAATGTTGACATTGTTATCATAATGACTAACTTGTTAGAGTTGTCAGCATGTTGAGATTTTTATCATAATGACTAACTTGTTAGAGTTGTCAGTATGTTGAGATTATTATTATAATTACTAACTGGAAAGACTTGTTGAGAAGTTCATCATAATGACTAACTAGTTAGAGTTTAAATCACTGAATCAATTCATTTTTTATTAGCGTGTTTTCCACGATCTTATAATTATACAGAGATTTAATTGTTCGGCAGGATTTGTTTCTTCCTCGCTGGAACGGCAGCTGGTGCTGGTGCTGTTGCTGTGATTTGTTAGGACTTTAAAGCAAAACGACTGTTTGTATGAACGTTTCGATGACTTGCAGGTGACGGTACGCCGATGGACCTGTGGGATAACAGTGGTTGGGTCAGTATCCCGCAGAATGAGGGGCTGTCTGAGCCTGCAGTGATCACTCCACACCTAATCAAGCACGTCAATCCGGGGGTCAAACTCATCATTATTCTGCGAGATCCAGTTGAGAGGTATGATGGTTAAACGTTAATTATTAACAAAAACATGACGTCACTGGAATTTAAAAAGACGTAATTCTAAAACGTCGTACGCTTAATTTGCGCAAATTTGATTTTTAGCTGTTTAGTAGCACTTAACTAAGATAAACCTCGTTTCGGTAACAAATCAGGTAGTCCATACAAAGCATTAGATTTAAGTTGAATTTCCATTGGGTATTTCATACTGCTCTTCCAGAATATATAATATGTAGATGTTTTCTTAGAATTCCAACGATGTCATGTTTTTGTTGTTGTTGTTGTTTTTCCAATTTAGGCTTTATTCTTGAAGTATATATTAAAAACCCTGCAGAACTGGTGCTTGTGAAATACACATAGAAAACAATATAAGTTTAGCATGCTCATAATCATATGTTCTTGTTTTTCGAATACAGACATTTTCTTCTAAAAATGAAGATAGTTTGAGTAACAGTGTTTCTTAACTTGTTCCTTACGATATTGAAGAAAGTTCGCATTCTCTTTATCTGTTGTTTAAACGAGTATCTCCCGGCGGTATTCTAAGAAAACGTGTACTGGACTGCGCATAATATTTCTAATTAAATTAATATAAAGGTTTTGAAGTGGCCAGTGAGCATGGATATGGCATCCTAAAACATGGGATTTTTGCGCACATCATTTAGAGATGTTAGTGAAATATCCAGTTCTGTTGGATGTAACAGCGGCTCTGCGACTGATTCTCAGAGTTAAATACATGTTCTTATATTTTGACGTTCTGCTGTTACGTACAATTGCAGGCTGTTCAGTGATTACATTTTCCTACAACAAGGTGTGAGAACAAGGAAGGCATTTCACGAGGAAGTTATAAGATCCATCAAAGAACTGCACAGGTGCACGAGAAACTCATCTTTGCGTACATGCCTCTACGACAGATCGCTGCACGTGAAAATAAATGTAAGTTTCCTACAACGAATACGAGCCCAACAACGCTACAGTCTGTTGTATTCAAGTTGCTTTTTCTGTCGGTGCAGATTCTGTGCTTAGTATCAAAGGCAACAAGAATGAACCCATGCATGGATTTAAACTGACAGCAGCAGAATGACAAGTACATAAAGTTTCTGTAAACGAATATCCGAATGCCAACTTCGATCAGGATATCCGATCATCCGAACAGATATTCGATATCCGGATATCCATATAAACAATAATTACCAGGAAATGACACTATCAAACGTTACAGATTGGTTTAGCCTGATCGATGACGGGCTTGGGCCTCATCCTAACCCAGTCGTTTATGTCGTAACCCAGGTTATGTTAACTCGAGCTCAAACCGAGAAATGTGTAATG
Source organism: Corbicula japonica (assembly GCA_038501625.1). Lineage (NCBI taxonomy): Eukaryota > Metazoa > Mollusca > Bivalvia > Venerida > Cyrenidae > Corbicula > Corbicula japonica. The sequence continues at coordinate 48,051 of JAZAYU010000045.1, forward strand.
AATGGAGTTGTTGCAGATAAGGTAACACCAACATATTTTGATTTATGAATCTGCTATACTGTATGAGCTTAAGGCATAAACAGCAATTGAGAAAATAGTGTTTACATTTCTTTTCAGGCTAGGATTCACCTAGGTTTCTATCCGATATTCCTAAAGGACTGGTTCGGTGTGTTCCCCAGAGAGCAATTCCTTATCCTCAGAACAGAAGATTATTCAGAACAAACAGAAGCACATCTCAAACAACTGTTCTCATTCTTAGGACTACGTAAGTGCTCTACAAACTGCCTATTTGAAATAATGAAACGTAGTTCTCATTCTAGTCGAATGATTGCTGTTGAATATATAAAATTGAATAAGAAGTCATTTTCATTATAAAAACCAAGTTAAGTCACCTCATTTCGATACTTATGGGACAAATAGGGCTGATTTCGCAAAAAAGAAATTCACAAACAAAGATGACAAATGTATGTTTCCTTACCTTTAAAATATAAAAAATGGTAACAATAAATCAGACTTGACATACTGCATGAAAAGACCTGTGTATTTCATGCAGCGATGTGGATATATGTGGTCACTGTAAGGATCGCAGGTTTTATGAAAGCTTAACCTTTGACACACAGTCACAGTCTCATAACGGTTATGATAACCCACACTGTTAGTCTTCATATAAAAGGTTAACCTTTGACACACAGACACAACCTCATAACTCACACTGTAGGTCTCCATAAGATAGGTTAACCTCTGACACACAGACACAGCCTCATAAGGCACACTGTAGTTCTCCCTATAATAGGTTAACCTCTGCACACAGACACAGCCTCATAACGCACACTGTAGTTCTCCAAATAATAGGTTCACCTCTGACACACAGACACAGCCTCATAACGCACACTGTAGTTCTCCATATGAAAGGTAAACCTTTGACACATAGATGTAGTCTCATAACGCACACTGCAGGTCTTCATTTGATAGGTTAACCTTTGACACACAGACACACTCTCATAACGCACTTTTTATAGGACTCCATATGAAAGGTAAACCTTTGACACATAGACGTAGTCTCATACCGCTCACTGCAGGTCTCCAAATGATAGGTTAACTTTTGTCACACAGACACAGCATAAAAATACACATTGTAGGTCATCGTAGGTTTAGCCAGGTCGATGACGGGCCGGGGCCTCAGCCTAGCCAAGTCTTTATGGCGTAACCCAGGTTATGTAAACTCGAGGAATGTGTAATGAATGGAGTTGCTCATCTAGATCTCCATATGATAGGTTAATTTGACACACTTAGACACAGCCTGATAACGCACACTGTAGGTCTTCATATGATAGGTAAACCTTTGACACACAGACACAGCCTGATAACGCACACTGTAGGTCTCCATATGATAGGTTAACCTTGACACACAGACACAGCCTTATAACGCACACTGTAGGTCTCCATATGATAGGTTAACCTTAACACACTGACACAGCCTCATAACGCACACTGTAGGTCTCCATACGATAAGTAAACCTTTGAGACACAGACACAGCCTCATAATGCACACTGTAGGTCTCCATAAGATAGGTTAACCTTTGACACACAGATAGAGTCCTATAACGCACACTCTAGGTCTCCATATGATGGGTTAACCTTTGACACAGACGCAGCCTCATAACGCACACTGTAGGTCTCCATAAGATAGATTAATCTTTGACACACAGACACAGTCTCATAACGAACAATTTAGTCTCCATATGATAGGTTAATCTTTGACACATAGACACAGCCTTATAGCGCACACTGTAGGTCACCATAAGATAGGTTAACCTTTGACACACAGACACAGCATTATAGCGCACACTGAAGGTCTCCATATGATAAGTTAACCTTGACACACAGACACAGCCTCATAACGCACACTGTAGGTCTCCGTGAGATAGGTTAACCTTTGACACACAGACACAGCCATATAGCGCACACTGTAGGTCTCCAAAAGATAGGTTAACCTTGACACACAGGACCGGCCAAATAACGCACACTGTAGGTCTCCATAAGATAGGTTAACCTTGACACACAGACACAGCCTCATAACGCACACTGTAGGTCTCCATGAGATAGGTTAACCTTTGACACATAGACACAGTCTCATAACGCATACTGTAGGTCTCCATATAATAGGTTAACCTTGACACACAGACATAGCCTTAAAGTGCACACTGTAACATCTGACACACACAAATACAGTCTCATAACGCACACTGAAGGTCTCCATAAAGTTAACCTTTGACACACACAGAAACAGTATTATAACGCACGCTCTATGGGTCCATATGCCAGGGTAATATTTGACACACAAACAGTCTCATAACGCAAACTATAGTTCTGAGATACATGATACAATATACAAAAGATACAATATTTTATTTATAGTCGGTGTTTACATAATGTTCAAAGCACAACATTAGCTATGAATAGCTATTGACCGACATGATAGCTATTGACCGACATCTTCGGCTTAAATTCTTAGACCACTGCTCTGTAAACATGTGTGATTTTGTGTTGTTATTTTGTTTTTGTTTTTTTGTTGTTTTATTTTTAAATTTAATTATTATTAATTATTATTGATATTATTGTATTATTGTTGTGTGTGCGTGTGTTTAGTTAGATGGCCTCTTGAAAATAAGTTTTGTATAATTGTTATTTGACTATGTATGAAACTTAAGAGTTTACCATCTTAAAATAAAGAATTTATTATTATTATTATTATTATTATAAATATTCTACAATACTTTTATTTTAACTCCATAGATTAACAACTTAAACCTCAATCTACAATAACAACAGCTCTACTAAAGAAACAATTTGCATAGGTGCAATCTAGCAAATCAACACCGAGAAACCTTTGCTAGAGAAGCTTCTGAACATAGGTTTTTGAAGTCTTCGGAAGGGTTTGCCAATACTTTGGTGCTGACTTTGAATAATCCACTTGTTATTTGCGTTAATGACTCTTTTTAAAACAAAGTATAGACAATAACGCTGTGACACTTTCAAGAAAACTATTTTTAGCAAAAAAGTAATGAGAAAGTCGGAAAACTTGATTGGTCAAGATGAACCATCCGGCAGCATTAGCCATGTAAGTAAGGAACACTGCTATTATGTTTGCATTCTTTCAGGTGATCTGCCTGATTCCGAGATAAAGACATTTGCAAAAGCGAAAAGAAAATATGTGACTAAGACCAAACAAGGCAAGCACATGTTACCAGAGACTAGAGTTATACTCAAAAGACTTTACATGAAACACATCGAAGAATTAGCAGATCTTCTTAATGACCGGAGATTTTTATGGAACACAACTGACAGTGGATTTATTTGACGATAGTAAAAAAATATAAAATAGACAGAGGCGCAGACGGTAAAATGTGGTCACAGTCTGTGTTGCGGATAATACAGAGAATGGACTTACTTGACGCGTGTCGTACCGTACCGTACTGTTAGACGAAATGGGTTAACTTATTTATGTTACCCTTTAATCATTTGTAACAAATATATTAATAAGCATATTATTTTGGTGACACCTGTTAGTGTTAGTGTTAGGTTAAGAAAACAGTATTACTAGTAAAAGTATTTGAATAGTATAAATAGTATTCTAAATCAGCTAAAAATGAAGATTATTCATAAATGGAACATGCTGGTTTATGGTGTTTTTTTTTAATTTGGCTACATAGTTTGGTGATTAATAAACCAACATAAAATTAAGATATCCGTTGTTGTCGGTAGTATTGGCGTGGTCTTTTGAAAAGTCAGAACTGATGTATCAATTAACATACTAATAATATACATGATGTGTGAAATGTTTAGGGATATCGTATACACAAGGGTACAATTTAAAATTGTGGCATTTCACGGGAAAGAGTACCATCGGCAATGTGAGCGCATCTACGACGCTACCCTTTTATCTGCCTAGTAAATTTGGTGCGTGTGAGATGTTGCTTACCTAAGGGGGCCGTCACACTATGACGTTCTGGTCAACGTTCTCTGAACGTTTCAATCGTTCATTTCTTGAACGTTCTGGAACAAGGATGAAAAATCTGGCGTGTTATAAACGTTTAGTCGAACGTACCACTAGCGTGAGTCAAACGCACTAGAAGCGTGTAAAAGCGACCAAGTAAGAAATACCTAAAACCATTAGCATGTTCTCACGTGCCACTGCACTGGCGCGCGGAGAACGATTTGTCAACGTTAGACGAGCGTGCATGGACGTTCGGATAACGCTCGAATGACGCTCAATTATCTCTAAAATGACGTTCGTTTCACTTAAGTCACACGCTGCATGCGTTAGGGAACCGTTCAGCGGTCGTTGACAGGTCGCCAGAGAGTCGTTCACAGCAAAGCAAACGATTTGTAACAACCAAGTAACGCTTGAGTTACGACTGACTCACGATATCCGAACGCATGCAACGCTCGGCGAACTTTAGTAAAACGTTCCACGAACATTCTTAAACGTTCTTCAGCGTTTAAAATTAAACGTTGAAGAACGTTGGTCTCAGTGAAAATTTGTGTGCATATTCAAAAATATTTTTCCGGACCAGCGTTCTCAGCCGATTCCCGGCGATCACAGACGTTCATTAGCGTTCACACAACGCACTTCTGGCGCTATCCCAGCAACCATGTACGACTAACAACGTTTCCTCAAACGTCGTAGAACGCTGGCCAGAACGTCAAATTGTGACGGCCCCATAAGAAAAGAACACGCGGTAATGGAAATGCTTATTACTGCCCACGCCGCCTAGCCCCGGGCTGAGCGCAACACAGTATTTACACCAATGAACAGTACAATTTTACCATCCCAAACGATGGTTTTCCATGTCCAGCTCTTACGCCAGCAAGACCACGAAAACACACTCGCATCGCCAAAGTGATCTAGCATTGTTGTTTCGCGATACTTTAACAGCACTTTGATGTGTATTATCTTCTAACACAATTTTCAAATAGTTGGATGCTTTTAAATGCATTTGTATATCGCAGATTTTGTCTAAAAGATAATATCAAGGTGTCGTGTTACGTATCACAACGTTTAACAAAGGTATTAAAATATGAAAGAAATATAACATGTAATATTCTTACACAATCAATGTAGGAGTAAATTACTCACGCAATAAATTTTTCTCACACCAGAACATGACATGTAATTATTAGACTAAAATTTCTGTAAAATTTGCTCTGTTTCAGTCAATTATAAATTTTGCATATTGGTACAATTAATATAAACCACAACTAAATCATGATACTTAATTTATACAGTTATTTTAAACAGTAACTACGCAATTGGCAAATGACGCCATTCTCAAAAGCGTTCTTATGTAGAACTGTTGGCTCCCATCACGTGAATACGTATCTTAGACCATAAAAGTTATAGTAATTAACAAATGTATTTATCACCACCAAATACAGATTCGCTTAACCCGGTCAAGTCAAGTCAAGACAAAACACTTGTTGGATTTGTTTCATAAACATAGCAGTTTGCTGAAAGAGATGGAACTTGCAAAAAAGCATATAATAAATAGTATTAATGTTGAAATAAGGGAAACTATACCATTATCCAGTCATTAATTTACGTTATCCATTGACTTTTTCTAGGCGAATTCCCGTTATACAAATTGTTTTAGGCGACCAACATTAAATGCGTTTTTTTTAAAGAAAACACTAATGCTTCTGGCTAAAGTGGGTTGCGTTTTAAATGTGGATGTTTTGGGCTTTGATTGTTTTCTCCGAGCTGGCGATCTATCATTATACTTACAATCTATCGTTATCCGCGAATTCTCATTATCTGGGTCCTACCGTGATTACGGTGAACATGGAACCTTCAACGCGGTTAGGAATCTAGACTATATATAAATATTTGCTGATTGATCAATTGAGATATTTAAAGAAAAACAAACTCTTTCACAGAAATTGTGTATTTCTGCAACTACTGGAACCGAAATCTTTGCAGATAAATTGAATCGTAAGTTGTGGTTTCATATAATTACAGGGAAATAATTGAACTCTCTCATGGAATATTAAAAATAGTTTAGGTTTGGTAATAAAAAATATATTTGCGGCCGATTCATCAAATGACATATTACATGTATGTGGAAAATCTGCACAGTTTTCTGCAATTTCTCTATCAAGAATATTCTGTTTAGGTCATGATTTGGTCACTAGATTCCTTTTCAAACAGGAAATCAATCTGTATTTTTTCTGCTAAGATATTGTGGGAAAATGTAAAAATCAGGCCAATATTCACTTTCACCGAAAGACGTACATGTACATACGCAACTGTCGTCGGCATACCTATGGCATTTACCATACATGGTTGAACGTAGTCCAGCCCGTCTGAACGTTATCAGAGACGTCGTCTATGGACTTCCTACAGCAGATCCTGAAGTACGGAGTACGGAACGGTATGCGGTACGTGCCGGGCCTAGGTTAAACGGTGTGTAAATGATATCTCCAATCATGTTGTTGTTGGTGATTGATGATGATGATGATGATGATGATGATGATGATGATGATGATGATGATGATGATGATGATGAATGGAGCTGGTGATGATGATATTGATAATGATGATGGTGATGGTTAATGTAATGATGCTGACGATATGGTGATGTTTATAATGGTGTTGATGATGTTAGAGTTTGTGAAAACGGTTATGATGAGGATGATAGGGTTGAAGTGATGATAATTATAATAATGATGATGATGATGGAGTTGGTGACAATGATTATAATGATGATGAAGCAGTAGGACATGAAATTTAACCATTCAAAGTGTCAAATTTTACAAATTACTAAAATTAAGCATATCATAAAAACATGACCCACACGGTCAAGCACTTGAATCCGTTTCACACGCAAAATACCCAGGACTGGATCTTTCTTCTGAGCTTAACTTTAACACACACATAGCCAGAATAACAACTAATGCTAATAAATCCCTAGGTTTTATAAAAAAAAACATAACAACTAAAAACCAAGAAGTCAAAGAACTGGCATACAAGACCTTGGTCCGGCCCCAGGTAGAGTATGCATCTACTGTCTAGAACACGTACACCAAAAAAACATCCACAAGGTGTATACCAGAGGTGGGCAATAAGATGGGTAAAACAGGACTACTCTCCTCTTTCCAGTGTTACAGCTACGCAGGGGGTGGAGGTCCCTAGAACATCGAAGACTTGATGCTAGACTTCTATAATGCTTTATAAAATATACCATAACATCTTAGCAATAAATCTTCTTTCTTATATAGGCCTACAAAAACCGAACAGACAAACCATGAACATGCATCCCATTAGCTTAAGGCAGATACAGGTCACATCAGATTATCACAAGTTTTCATTCCCCCCCCCCCCACCCCACAGTATTACCCTTCGGGGAATAGACTTCCCGTTAATATTGTAACCCTGTGTGATCTTGAGCATTTTAAGCAGTCAGTGACTGGGATTCTGTACTAGTTAGTCATGCAGGCCTATTCTTTTAATTTACCTGTGTCACTTTATAATTTCTATTAAGTAAAGCACTCACTAGCATAATAAGAGTAAAATGAATCAAGGAGACTCCCAAGACTCCATAATTATCAGGGGCGGATCCAGGATTTCAGCAAGGGGGGTTCAACTCAGCGAGTCGTATTTTTTAAAAAAGCGTCAATTTGCAACTGAGCTAAAACATCAGTCTTTCGGACACTTCCAGGGTTCTCAATAAATAATGTTTGTAAAAGGACCCTGTGAATTTTAAGTCCCAACTAATCTAGGGGGTCCGCGGGCTTGCTCCCCCGGAATTTTTTGGAAATCTATATGCAAAGTCCTGCATTCTGAGGTATTTTATAGCAGGTTTTGAACTACTTCATACTTGATTTTAACTATTTCCTTATGAGCAGTAGCAGGAATCTTTATCAAAATATATTGATAAAGATTCCTGGCAGTAGTGATGCAATAATAAGCACTCATATCCAAATATTCTGTATCATTCTCTGAGTCTAGATATGCCACTTACAATGCTTCAACTCAAGCAGTTGTTAATTAGAATATTAAACAGCTCGAAATGGCTAAGTTCAGGGTTCCCAGTTACTCTCGCCAGTTGGAAAATGTTGAAGACATTTTAGATGCACTAATGGCTGTTTGTGGTGGGTTGGGGTTTAGAGAGAAAGTTATCTGTAAGAAACGTTTGGTTTCCTAGCGTGAAATTCATTCCCTTCTGAAGCACTGACCAATTAAAGCAGAAACGAATGTATCAAGAGTTTGGTACTAAAATCCTGGAATCGACATTGGCGCGCCCGGTATATTTTTTAGGATTTTTTTTATTTTCTATGATTTGTGCCCGAATCTACCTCAGTAAATTACTCTGTTCGAACTTACAGCAGTTGTGCTTGTGGTCATTACTTTTTGTCTTTGATGACTCGCCGCAGGACGTGATATAAAAAAAAACATGTATAATTTTTTATTCAAACTTCATTTCATTCTTGTATTGCAAATATATGCATAAGAATGAATGTTACATTTTATACCACAGACTCTTAACTGCGAATTTTAATAAATAGCAAAAGGCTCTGTGATTTATCAAATGCCCATGACGATAGATTGGGGGACGCAAGAAACATGCAATACTAAGTTTTCCATTGATTAACAACTGACTGAGCTACTTTTATTAAGTTGTTTATTGGCAATACACAGGTTAGAATTGAGAGCAAGTAATATGCGCGAAGTCCAAACTTTGACACTCAAGACCATCACAGAGGCCGCATTTATGTCCTCAAATGAAACAATTTTGCAACAAACTTGTTGTCGATTTATTTTTATAGAAAAGCACAAGAGTCCGCTTAGTAACGCTCGGGAGAACGAGATCACAAAAACGCAAAATTTGCCGCAAGATCGCGAAAGTACGATGCAAAGCAATGTGTCGTCACCGGTCTCAAAGTAGACCAGTGTAAACACAATGCGATGCGAAGGCGCGATATTAATGTCGATTGCTTGCATCGTTGTTTCGCGATATCCTATCGTGTTTTCGCATAGTGTTCTTGGTCTCCGGCGCTATACTGAGGGCGAGGAAAACGATGAGAGACGCGAAACAATGATTGATGCGAGGTCATGACCCCTACATGCGAGGACGCGATATAAATAACGCGTACTCGCATCGTAATTTCACGACGCGTTTCGTATCCTGTTTTCGCATTCTCGCATCGTGGTTTCGCGATTTCGCATCGTGTTTTCGTGTTTTCGACCAATAGGTCGAAAAGGCAAACCAATGTCTTGTCCTAACTGACAAGGTCATGCGAGGTCATGAAGAAATTCGCGACGCGTTTCGTGTCCTGTTTTCGCATTCTCGCATTGTGGTTTCGCGATTTCGCATCGTGTTGTCGTGTTTTCGTGGTTTCGACCAATGGGTCGAAAAGGCAAAAACGGAACATCTCAGTTAAGAGTTTCTAACAAAAATATATAGATCTATCATATATATATCGGTGTAAGCTCAAGTAAAAATAGTTAAACTATTGATTATCTGTAATTAACAAAAATATTAAGATCTAGGTGAAGTTAACATCAAACAGTTGGGTAGCTACTATAAGACCCTGTAGGCCCGGGCCTACAATTTAGACAACAAAATGACATTTTCAGAAGTACCAAAAATACAATAAAAGCAGGAGGGTTGGAACGTTCATTTTGCTATTTTTAATCTCCACTTGTTTTAGGCTTCTAGGCGGGGTGCTTCGCCCCCAAACCCCTTGTCAAGGTGCAACCGCACCTGGAACACCTTATATAGGCCTACAACTTGCAAAAAGCTGGCTACGTCCCTGTCAAATTAAGATAGGTACTTATGCATAATTTCCCGCCACTTATGTTTTTCGTTTAGCGATCATTCGATTCTTAAACTACTTTTAACCAGGATTTATTATCCGGGTAATTTTTTACAAAATGGCGGTGATGTAGCGACTTTTGTTCGTGTCGAATATCCATGAAAACATTGCAACATGCCGAAGAAAGAAGAAAACAATTCTACTCATAAGAAAGAAGTTGATTTGTTGTGGGTACAGAAATATCTTAGGGATGGAGTTTATCCTCCAGGATTGAATTTCACTGAAAAGCGTATGGTACGGAAAAGGGCGGAGAGATTTTGCTTTTGGAAGGATGAACTTTATTATTTAGGAACGCCGACGGATCAATCGTTGGGTAAAAAGTCAAGGAAAGTTTTGCTTACAAAGCGAGAAAGGTGGGAGAAGATTGAAGAATGCCATTTAGATGCTGATGGTAATTATTTTCTGGACATTTGTTGACCTTGCATCTAATAATTTGTTTAATTATATGGGTCTCTGACAGCAGTCACAATTGGTGTATGAGCTTTTCGAAATTAGTGTCTAAACAGTGGAAGCCGTACCTTCAATACAATCTGTCAGGGAGTAACCATATTTATAACAACAATTTGTGGATTATTCAGTGATTCAGATTGGCGTCGGCCATCGGAGAATCGCCGATAAAATTCTCTAATGGCCGATAAAAAAATGATCTCTAAGACAAATGGGCCGATAAAAAATCCATTCTCATGACTAATTGGCCGATGGTTTTTGCAATAATTATGACAACGATAAAACGCTTCGCCCCTTGAGTACGAAACTGGTACGAAATGACAAACAAGCGTGATCCGAGTCACCTAAACGCTGTAAAAATTTATAACCTACAAGCACCGCCTACTACGTCACGCTACGCTTCCTGTATCCAATATCTGTAAGGGGTGATCACTGCCGATGTTAACCACGTGTATTTCGTTCGCCCAGACGCTGAGATAAAACATATAAATGTCATTCAACACTTATTCATTCTGTAGAAAAAATTTCATTCTTTAGAAAAAATAAAAGAGACAAAATTTCATATCCTGGATTTGACAATGTTTTTCCGTGGTTTCTAAGCACCAGGCGCAAATCATGGTGTTTGTCTCAATCTTAAATCGCAACCAAAGCCTGTTATTTTTCCTGGAAAGGAAAGGAAACTTTTGTCACGATAAACATCCTCAGTCATATTAATTAAAATTTTGTGTTTGGTTTGCTGCTCGCCCAGCAGTTTGAGGAGGTTTTTTCTTGGTTTTGCACCAGTTTGTTCTGTAGCTCAGCTGATTTCTATTTGGTATAGAACAGGTCGGGTGTCTTTTCCAATTTTCACCCGTCGATTGTGTTAAAAAATGAGTTCCGTTTGAAATTCGCCGCTATTATGTCCTTCCTACCCAGGGATTTCCCCGGTGTTTTGCCCTGATTTGCGGCGATTATTCTGCAGCCATTCTCGCTCTTTTCACGTTCATCGTCAACAGTTTTGCTTCAGGTTTAATTGCTGGGGATATTGGTGAAAATTTTTTAAAATGTTGTATTTTTTAAAGCAAATGCTCTTTCTTTATCCAATTTGAACGCTACATGGTATCAAAATAATATATGAAAAAAGTTTAGTCGCGATTCGTCTGCATTTAAAAAAATAAAATAAGTATATTGTTTTTCTTTGTTTGCAAAACTTCTGTGAAGTTAGCGAGTGTCTTAATAATTATAAAACTTTTCAATGTGGAGCATGATTTTATTAGCCACTCGCTGACTTTTTCAAACTGACATGAATTAATCAATAGCTTAATTGACAGTGCTTATCTGTCTGGGGCTAATTAATCCATTGTCTGGGGCATATTAATCCATATTAAACACCAGTTTTCAATAGCTTTGTTGACTGCCTAACAAATATCATATGACACGCTACTCAACGACAAATCAACTTTTCTATGAGCATTTTAATTGTGATGCTCCTTTATAAAAAATATTTGTGGCAGGCAATTGGTATAAATTTCCAGCATGTTTTGATTATACAACCCTACTTTTTTCGAGCGATCTTCAATTTTTGGCTGAGTGTTGACAAATGAGTCAATCTCTTATTAATCAAAAACACAGTCCTATGATCACATTTTTCTTTACTCAGCCCGACACCTTTGATCTCCAAAAAATCAATACTACTCCCCAGTGTTGTTTTTTGATGTGAGTAAACAGCAGTGACCATGAAATATACAACGCTGATCACACAGGTGTTCAAACAGGTGTTGATTGCTCTTAAATAAATAAGGCCTAAAATAAAATATTGTTTGTTTCCCCATCCACGACCGACCCGGAAAAATTGGTGCGACCCGAAAAATTTTATCGCCGAAACCTAAATGATATTTTGTTTATTTGGTACGTAAAACCTGGAGAAGAAAAAATGCATTTTTTAAAATCAGTTTGAGTACATAACTGATCGCAAATAAGTACTAGAACAGTCGGTGGTAATCAGACGCTTGGCGATAAACCATACCTCGCGAAAGGCGTCGGAACATTGGAAAAGTCCGACATATTTTGCTTCGGTTCGGTCAAATGTCGCATGTCTTCGGTCTTTCTGTCCGGCGGCTTTACTCTAAAGGAAGCAATATTTTTTCATCATAAACTTCGGCAATATCCCTGCAGAGTTGTCGTTCTTTTCACTCACTTTACATCTCTGCGAAAGGCTCAATGTCAAGATTTTTGACCGAACTAAGAAGGTTTCGTTGCAAACAGTCATAGTTATGGAATTGAAAGCTTGAGGTAAAACAAATGACTGTAATCTTCAATATCTTTCTTTAAAACCGGCGAAACGCAAACTATTGTGAATGTAAATTATGAACTATTTCTTTGAGTTAAAGTATAAGAAGTTGAAAGTAGTCCCAGCCTATAACAGAGGTGAATGTAATGAGCCGATAGTGTAAGAGAGTGAAACTTCGGTTATTTTCCTTCAGTCACAGTAAAATGATTTGTGATTGGTTAACTGATTCCTACTGTCCAATCGCGAATTCGGTAACATCATCTCACGGCGAAGTATGTCTTGCGTTGGCAGAGGATATTCTGTAATCAAACTAGGGACATTTCACGAATGACAGAGCAAATGCCGGCGTCTAGGCCATAAAGTTTCGATGTTATCGAAATTTAATGGCTTTGTTGCCTGTGTTGATTTTCATCTCACGGCAACAATAAAATGGAAGTCTAACAAAGTTTCGTGGGATAAACGTGCGAATTCGTTTGAAAGATAGGCGATCGACAGTCGATTTGTTATCAAGTTATTTTGATAAACCGGAAGTAGCGTAATAAATATTTGATTACATGTACATCTAATCCATTTTCTTGTTTGTTATATTGTATAAAAATAAACTCGCTCTAAGCAAAAACTGGTATTTGAAGTTTTATTGGTGATAGTTTGCTAAAACTGAAATAAAATTTAATACAAGTTTTACATTTTGTTTCAAACAAATGTACCTAAAAAGACAAAACTGACTTAATATTTAATCTCCATTTTTTTTCAGTCCGGCAGATTTTCTTATGGTCCGGCAGCCTGAATTTCATTTCTCATCGGACCGAATGACCGGCAATTTTTTGGTCTTTCGCGAAGTACGTAACCTAGGGAACATTCTATTTGCGTCTCTGTTAAAATGGAGACACCCGTCGTTCTTTAATATCCAGGAAAATTTGTAGATTATTAACAAAGTTGACAATGTGTGACATTGATATTGAAGTTGTTTAGCCTGTTGGTGATAGGGAAATTGAAAGCAAAGGAATATCACCGGCTGTCCTGTTTACAGCACTTGATTTGCAAAGGAGTCAGTGTCCGGTTTCATGTTAAGATTATTGCAACACTGAGATGATAAGTACCTGAATATATCTTTATTAAAAAAATAATAATTACAGTATTCAAAGTTTTGATGGTCAAAATGAAAACTTTGCATTAAATTGTATCAGTTTTAAGTAATAAGGAAGTTTATTTCATTATTTAGATAGCACTAATCCTGGGCAGGATCATCACAAGGACAGCTTGGTCATTTTGCATAAAAGCATTCATCTATAGTATATGTAAACCTGGAGTTTAAAATAATTCTAGAATATCTTAACGTGGATCATTATTAAAAAAATATCAAATAAAACATATTTTGACCTACCTACCTACCCATACTAAATCAGCTTGGGTCAGGACGGGGAAACAAAGAATATTTTAAGTCTGGCCTAAAGATGTTTTAGGAAGGGATTGGAAAAAAGCTGGAGATGGAATTTATACATGTAGCTATTGGTCTATTATATTTTCGATGGTTATTAATTTTCTCAAAGAACTTAGTAAACATATTTATTATCAATTTAGCGCGAATTACACGTTGATACAAGCTACAGATTTCTGCATGAAATAAGCGGCTCAAAAGTTTGTTTACTAATCTGAAAATGAAAGTACAATGATTTTTCAACGATCTGAATCTCACAAGCGTGTCGGGCTGGTAAATTGGGAATTTTTACAAGCCCCAGAGAAAATCTACTAGTTTTTTGCTGTCGAGCTAGCGCTAATTTCGACCACTGTCTCTGTAAATGTTATCATAAGTCAAGAAGTGTTTGTCTTATCAATATTTAATAAAATAAGTGTCCTAATGTTTTTGAGGTATTTAGGACAAAATGGCCAAAGAAAAATTAGGTATTTATGACACCTGTCCTTGATATCTGATTTCCAATCTGAATCACTGTTATTCGTCATTTTATTGTTACTTTTTATCATTATTTATGTTTTATAACGATATTTGACATACCAGTGTTGAAATTTTCATTTGGGAGTGAAAATAAAAAGAATTTAAATCGGGTCGATTTCCACCACAGTTTTGATCGTAACTGCTTGAGACGTAAAGGACAGACAACGAAAACGTCCGTATGATAATGGGTCTGTTCTTGCAGTCGAATTATTGAGACTAGCAAATAACATATAAACACATTATAGTGTGTGGATTCTGGGTGGGAAGATGTAAGCTGTGTATAAACCACGGAACATGCTGATTTCAATCGGATTTAATTCAGCCGAAAATAATCGGAATAACATTTTTTACTATATAAAAGACCGTGTCCATTTAAATTTATTTATGGAACTGCTAAATACTACACACGACTTTAGTTGGCGTGTATTATCAAAAAAAAATGAATGACACTTACCGGGTCGTCTTCTTGCCATCTCCCCTGGCTTTAAACTTCTCGCCATCATGAATACAACTATACGTGACTTCATAGTATTTAATTCTATCGTTAAAGTTTTTATTTGGAGCATGGCTTTTTTAGCATTTAAAGTTCTTGAATCTCTTTGAAAAGTTGCACGTTTTCCTGTTTTTGATTCAAATTAATTTTATTTTTTAACGAAACAAAATCACTGAATTTTTCACCGATATTAAACTTGTGTGCCATGTTTCCCACTGACACTTACACAAGACAACTGACGCTAAACTCTAAATTTAAAGCCTGCTCTTCAAAGCTTTCGGCCCTTATTGTCTTCACATTAAGGCGTTAGAACTCAATTGTGGGGTATATTTTGAGCAGGCCAATTAGGGCCCATCAAGACACCTGGACATCTTTGATGATCACTTCGAAAATAACAATTAATACCTAGCTAACTAATTTTTCACAGGTCTGTCTAGTATAATAATCTAATAACAATAAGCGTCGGATCATAATAAAAACACAAACAAATTTTCATTGTGTATCAATTTATTTATTAAATGATATATTATTTTCGATCATTATCATCAACTAAGCAACGATAGATCATGTACGCAATATGCAATCACAGCTTCACTTATCAATTAAAGTACTTTAGACTGCAGTTGGAACGTGTCGTTGGTTGTACTTCCCACAAGCTATACAGGTCGAATTATTTTGTCTAAAAAACTTAAATAAAATCCTTAAATTAAAAATTTTAATGACTTAATTACATGTTAATAATTCAATAAGATGATAAATAATAACCTTTTTAGAGAAAATATCACATAAACTGCATTATATCTATAACAAAAAATTTCCCGGACCCCGAGACAACTCTATATGGGTTGTCTCCGGGTCCAGGTCCGGACCTCTAGACCAAAAGTCTAGAGGTCCGGACCCAGAGACACTTCCTTTATTCAAAATCAAATTTTAGGAGAGTTATTGCATATATGCGGGAGGCACGAAATACCCAAATCCACCCAAATCTTAGTTTGTTTCAGTTAAATCTTGACAAATTCTATATGTTTTAGCTATCTTTTGTGGATACTGAATAAAACAATCAAACTTTATATTAGAAGAATTTATATTTATTGAAATATTGATCCATTTCCAATCTTAAAAGATCAGTTATATCTAGCTTCAATAATCATAAAGTTAATTTATCAACATTTAATAATTATCGTAGTCATCATCATCATCAACAGCAGCAGCAGCATAATCATCAGTGTATGACTAATTGTATTTTATGTTTGTTGAAACGTACAGTTGCTAGTAACATTTAGGAAGATTTCGGTAGATAAAATAATTATTTTGATGATTAAAACTTATATGAAGTTAACTGTGTACTTGCTTTTTTATTCAATTTGACCTATTCAATCATGAAATATGTAGATTTGAGTAATATTTACCAAGAGCAACTATAAAATTGGTAGATTTGGGTATTTCGTGCTGCCGTATATGCCTGATTCTCATTGATTCGGGATTTCCCATCGATTCGTGACGTCATAAAAATGGCCAGAATCGCTGCTTGTGCGCTGTAACTTTCGTCCAATACTACGCAAGTTTCACTGTGAGCAGTTTCCAACGCATTTAGAACAATAAACATGCGATTACAATTTCCTTCAGAAAATTACTGTTTTGTCCCAAATTTCACTTAAAAGCAACATTCGTCCACTTCCGTTCTGACACAGCCATTTTCAAGGGGAATCACTGTGAATAGTTTCAAGGGGAATCACTGTGAATAGTTTTCCAATAAAACGACCTTGAACTACATCACAGTTCATAAAGTGTGTGCCATGAAGCGGAACCTAGTCCAATTAGCATCCTGATATCAAGCTTGTTAACTGGACGCATTGTGACAAGTGCGAACAATGGGTCCACTTAGCATTCTGTACGAAAATCCAGGTAGTTAGAGGACATAGTACATTCCTATGCACCAAATGTAAAAATTAGGCAATCTAAGATGATAGTTTAGTTTTGTTTCGGCATTTTCATTGTTATAATTGGTCATTTTCCAGTTAAATAAAACTGTTTGTTTTGTTTTAGTTGAATAATGTTCACATGAATTCTTGTTAAATTCTTGAATGGTTACCAACTTAAATATCATTAAAAAAATTTATTCGCCCCAAAAAGTTGGATATTTTTTACTACTTACTACTAATGGAAAGCAACCTTCAATTTCTGAACCGAACTGTGGCACGTGCTCTTACCTGCTGTCAACATGTCATCCAATCAAAATCCCGAATCGATGAGAAAGACTTTGACCTGCGATGATTAGCATGGTTGACGAATTCTGGTACGATTTTTTTCAACATTAAGAATTTTTCAACCATTTTTTCGTTGGAATCGTATAGTTAAATAGTTTGTTTATACGATTTTGTTTTAAAATGGTATGATTAATTTGTTTGATACGTTTTATTATCTCTTGATACGACATAAGCGTCCCGAATCGACGAGAACACAGCATATATGTTAAAATATACAGGGCCAGTTGCTTGTACATGTATATATCGTTGATTATTCTACATCTAATAAATTCATCCAATTAGCGTCCTTTAATTGTACCACGTGACCGTCCAATATTTTCCCGTATTGGATCCAAAAAAGTCCGTATTTTTTTCATATTGGATGATTAAGTGCAAATGCACTTTACCATTGTTTTACAACGATAAAAGCCTAACCGTAAAAATGATCCGAATGAAAAAAATTTGATGCAGGCAATATGACGCAACTTGTCAAGTAAGAGAAATGTAGAACTTAATAAAATATTGGACCGTACAATATGGAATATATATGGAATAGTCTCTAAACCAGGGTTGGCACCAATCGACCGCCCCTGGTTTAAACCGGTGTTTTAACCGGTTAAAACCGTCCCGGTCAATACTCCCCAAGTGGTTAATAGTGGTCAATACTGGTCAATTGAACTTTTTTTTCAAAATTTTCATAAAAGAAAGGAAGAAAACAAACCTTTTAAGTTTTATTTAATTTCTACTCAAGTAACTTTAGAACTAACTTCACTTGAACATGCTTTGCACTTAGAAATTGTCTTATTTCCCTCAGTAACTGAGATCATAAAATCCCCAAACAGGGTCTTTTGGCTTCATTCTGGTGAGTTTTTAGACAAAGTAAGAATTCTTGTAATGTTAGTATTTTATCAACTTTCAGCAAAGAATGATTTAGTAACTTGATTTTTTTAATTAAAGCAAAGGCAATTTGCACCACCAGTAGGTGTTACACTCTTGCCAAGTAACACTTGTGTATGACAATAGATGGTGAGGAGATGGAGGGTGTTGTGTCACACTTCTGTTGTTTATTGAACTTGGGAACATGTCAATTAAGATGCCTATGTGTTTATTTAAGGATTATCCAATATCCATGAAGTAGGTGTTATACACCTGCCAGTTAACACTTGTGTTTGACAATTGATGGTCAAGAGACTGAGGGGTGATTGCACTTCCTTTGACCTCACACATCTTTGCAAGTGAACAACCAAGTCATACTGTTTCATATAATGCATGTATTGTACTGAGCACTCGGGCAAAGCTTACAGAATGTTCTTTAAAGAATCCACTACATAAATTACATAAAACATAACAAACAGTATATGAATTGAAATTTTTAGCATACTACATTTATTAATTTCAGTGTTACTTATCATTAATGCCTATAATTATGTCAAGCTGTTTATATATACCATAAAGTTTCCACATACTTAAGAAAATATGTCTGTAAGCATTGAATGCCCAAAGCTGAATGACCATATATTTTCCAACAATGCACATGAGAACTTGTGCTTTAAACCAATGACAACAACACCTTGTGATTGGTACATTCAAAAGATCTTACCCAATCAAAGGAAATTAATATTTTCCACCTAATTAGCTTTGCTTAACCAGTGGAAAATACATTTCCTTTGCTTATTGAACATAGGAACATACCAATTAAATATTTGTATTTATTAAAGGCTTATCAATAATAAACCATTAATGAAGTATCATTTAGGCCCTTACAGGGGCTATTGTAAGGGCCTAAAGGATTCTAAATGATTATAAGAACATTTTGGACAGTTTGGTTGTGAATAAAATTGAATTGACCAGTAATGACCACTATTGACCAGAAATGACCACTATTGACCAGTAATTACCACTTCTGACCAGTATTGACCACCGGCCCGGTCAATACTCAATTGACCGGTCAATAAGCCAACCCTGCTCTAAACGCTTGAAAAGTCATGCTTCATTTATTAGATGTAGAATAAAAAGGTTATTAGATGTTTTACTGTACAATACGGGATATATTTGGACTCGTACACAGCTTGAAAAGTCATATTGGACTCGCCTAACGGCTCGTCCAATATGACTTTTCAAGCTGTGTACTCGTCCAAATATATTCCCGTATTGTACAGTAAAACGTCTAATAACCTATAAATATTTAACATTAATTTAACAGATACTTTTACATTAAATTAACATTTAGCGTTTAAAGCTCCAAGGATGAAAAGCCATGTTATTGCATCAGTTTGTATGAAAACCTTCTATTCTGAATATTCAAGACGGCTGATTGCACCGATAATTGACATCGTCACCAGCTTTGTGAGTAACCAATCGGTAACAAGAACTGATAGCGAACATGTGTAGGCAACTTGTTGGTGACAGTTGATTATGACCGCATGTGAAAAGCAGGTCAAATACATCCCAGTTGTGAGCAGTCAGAACAAAGCTTTATAAAAATGACTTACTCAGGGGTTCCATTAGCTGCTGGTCATTATGATGAATTTTTAGGAATTTAGACCAATTTATAGCCAAAATACCCCTAATTTAAGGAAAAAATTACCCTTCTGCTAAAATCTTAGGGGTCAAAATGAGGCTTTTGGGAAATTTCAAGTCAAAGGGTCATCTCCCAGGTCAAATGGAACCCCTGCTTACTTCTACCATCTGAAAATTTCAGGCAAACAATCAGCGTTTTTAAGGATCTTAAGCATCCCTTATATGATAGCATCCAGGGAAAATATAACATTCTGACATCTTGATTTTTCCGTAACATAGCAATACACCTATAGTTAGTGATGAACTTCAACAACAGCAACAAAGCCATTTTCATTCCGATAAATTCGAAAACAGTGTAACCCAGATGCTGACATTGTTTTCAGAACAACATGGGTTTGATCTTACAAAATCCCTGGAACAAAAGAGAAACACTCAAAACACATTTTTAATCCAAATAACTATTTTACATCCAGCAATGATTCAATGTATTCATATGCTGCTATGAAAGTTTACACAAATGACATCATACAGTAGATGATTTATTTAATTTAAAACAAGTTCAGAAGCCTTTTACGGTTCTAATTTTTCTTTCTAGACATAGCACAATTAGTATAATTGTTTTTATTACAAGTTTTGGCAAATGGGACAACAGTAGGAAATTATTTTGGAGGGGAGGGGGGTGGGTTTCATTGTAAACAAAAAGCGCAAGTTTTTATTTGTGGTCCTAGTTTTTGTGTCGCCCTTTTGAAGAAACGGCGATACATAGGGATTGCTTTGTCCGTCTGTCCATCTGTCCCGTCACGAAAACTTAACGTTGGCTATAACTTTGCCATTTCTTAATATTTCTTCATGAAACTTTAAAATTATATTTCTTATGACAACACGCTCGTGATGATACCACTTTATTTAGGTCAAGGCTACATTTGATGGAGTTATTTTCCTTTTTACGAAAACTTAACATTGGCTACAACTATGCCATTTCTTAATATTTCTTCAGCAAACTTTCAAATTATATTCCTTTTGACAGCACGCTCCTGATAATACCACATTCTTTAGGTCAAGGTCACATTTGAAGGAGTTATTCCCCTTTTTATGAAAACTTAACATTGGCTATAACTTTGCCATTTATTAATATTTCTTCATCAAACTTTCAAATTATATTTCCTATAACAACATGCTCGTGATGATACCATATTCTTAAGGTCAAGGTCACATTTGATGGAGTTATGCCCCTTTTTGTACTTGCATTTTTATTCTGACAGCACCAGAGGGCGACACAAGTGTTCAGCTGAACACCCATCTAGTCTTTAATTGAGAAGAAATGGCGCATTATTTTTTCCCATTGGGTAGGTATAATTAGTAAAATATACATGTTCTAATTGCAATCAAAATGCGAAAGAAAGGTGTTATTCACGGTCTGCTTGTTCTGTATTTGAGAAGGCACGGCGCTCACGGAAAGAGCGCACTTCCTCAAGGTGTTGCAGGTTCAAATTAAATAGATTAAAGATTTCTATCCGTTTTTTGATGCCACATTCATTAATAATGTCTGAGGTTTTTACTTATAAATTTAACAGAATTTCCAAAATTCATCTGCATCAAAATGACCCCAAGATCAAAATTAAGTGGGGTCAAAAGTTGAAAAAATCAAATTTGTTTGCATCAAAGTGCAAACATCTGCACCTATTGAAATCTCTGATAAAGCATAACATAAACTTTTCCAAAACTGACAGAGAATAACTGTTATGTTCACTCAATAAATTGTTAAAAGTTGAAAATGTTTTTCAAGCTGCTGTTGTCAGTGGCCTAACCAGGCTTCATTATGATAAACTAATAGAAGAACCTGGAGACTATGGCAGGTGCTCACCTTGGTTTATTGTTTACTCACTTTGGTGTATTAGTGAAGATACTCACAAGCATTTATTGTTCTAGATACTCACCTTGGTGTATAAGTGCAGGTGCTCACCTTGGTGTATTGTTCTAGATACTCACCTTGGTGTATAAGTGCAGGTGCTCACCTTGGTGTATTGTTCTAGATACTCACCATGGTGTTTTAGTGCAGGTGTATACCTTGGTTTATTTTTCTAGATACATGTACTCACCTTGGTGTATTAGTGCAGGTGCTCAAATTGGTTTATTGTTCTAGATACTCACCCCGCTGTATAAATGCAGGTGCTCATTGTTGTATTGTTCTAGACAGGGTAGGCAAAATGCCGGCAAATATGAGTATTTTCCATACCGGCGGTATTTACCAGTATTTACTGGCAAATACTGGTCGATTGAATTGACCAGTCTGGAATTTATACAATATTACCTATTATCAGCATTCATATAGATAATTTCAAGTTTACCCATCAATTGCCATTTTATTTATACATAAGTTAACACTTGTAACACTTTATCCATCATAAATAAATATTTAAGAACTGAAAAAGTGGTCATTTGAATTGACCACCCATGTAATTTATACAGTACAATGTATCCCTTATAGTCAGCATGTGGACAACTTCAAAATTCAGTTATTAACAAATTTTATAACAGAGTCAGCATTTTAGAGGGTTAATTTTAATTATAAACAAGTAACCTACACAACTTACAATAAATATACATGAATACAATTACAAATAAGGTTAGATACAAAGAAGCCTCTGTCTACCAGGCAATCTCTTCTTTCCCCCTAAGGTATCTGTAACAGAACACCAGTTTGGCAGCTTGCTGCAGTCATACCAATACACAGCCATTTACTTGCAACTAGACAAATTGTATAGGTTATTAATTACACTTTACTTTGTTGCCCCGGGCTATTACAGACCCTTGTATGAAAGATGTTGTTTTAATAGTCTAGAAATTGCATTATGGCCTTGCCTGTTAAGAGTCAATGGCCAGATGCACAGGTGGATTAGCATTAATTTCTCACCTGCTGTATTTTAGGTTCAAATTAAAAAAAGATGGTTCTTTAAGATTTATTTTTACTTTAATTGCTTAAAGTGTTCACCTGATATGAAATTTAATTTAACTATCTGAGTAATGTAATCATTATTATGATTATACATTAATAACAGTCTACAAATTTAAGATTTCTGCTGTATTTTAAGGCAAAAAACTCATCTTTATAGTATTTGCCAGTATTTTCTAGTATTTGCCACTTTGGGGAGTATTTTCCAGGCCGGTAAATACCACCGGTAAATACCATGGGTGGTATTTACCGCTCAACCCTGGTTCTAGATACTCACCTTGGTGTATAAGTGCAGGTGCTCATCTTGGTGTATTGTTCTAGATACTGACCTCGGTGTATAAGTGCAGGTGCTCACCTTGGTGTATTGTTCTAGCTACTCACCTTGCTGTTTTTGTGAAAAATGTAAAAGACACCCGACCTGTACTGTACTAAGCTTGGTAATTGTTCCAGATACTCACCTTGGTTTATTGTTGTAAGTATTCCTCTTGGTGAATTGTTGTACAAACTCCTTGGTTTATTGTTGTAGGTGCTCATCTTTGTATATTAGTGCAGATACTCACCTTGGTATATTGTTGTAGTAACTCAACTTGGTTTATTGGTCCAGATACTCACCTTGTTTTTTTTATTGTAGGTACTCACCTTGGTTTGGAGAGAACAGCAGAAAACATTACAGCCCAGTATCACTGGAATGGTATCTACAAATTTATCAAGCAATATATCCGCCAGTGTCAGGTATGTCTGGAGCGACATCCTAGGTTGCTGGGCAAGTCCAAGGGGAAGACCGGGGAGGACAGTGATGCTAGTATGGGAGAGGATACAGACAGTGGATCTGAAGACAGGGAAGATACCAGCTGCTCACCTCAATCAGTGGTAAGATCATCTTAAACTGTTTCACACAGTGTTTTTTTTTACAAAATGTCAATCATTGATGCTGATATTTCACTAATTCCTGTGAGTCAAGTATCAGTGTATATAGTTTTAAGTATGCATTGTTATGAAATTTGATAAAGTACTTAAAACAATTTTAAAACACTACTTGGTTTCTTCTTACAACTGCTGAAGTGTGACCTGAGAAGGTGTTTTGTAAATATGACCTGTAAATCAAAATAAAACCATCATCAATGTTGCCAAATTGTTGGGATTATAAACTTCAATTAAATCTAATTCCAGGTAACTAAGAAATACTATATTGCAGGTTGATCTGAGACTGTTGGGACCATTTTCATTGGGTGAGAGCAGCCGACAAGTGTTGGTGGGCATTGACAGCAAGTCTCACTGGATAGAAGCCTTTGTGTTGGATGTTGTCTCTGCAGATACAGTCAGGCAGACCCTGCTTCAACTTATCAGCAGGTAGGTGATACAATCAGGCAGACCCTGCTTCAACTAATTAGCAGGTGGGTGATACAGTCAGACAGACCCTGCTTCAACTCATCAGCAGGTGGGTGATACAGTCAGGCAGACCCTGCTTCAACTAATTAGCAGGTAGGTGATACAGTCAGACAGACCCTGCTTCAACTCATCAGCAGGTAGGTGATAGTCAGCAGACCCTGCTTCAACTCATCAGCAGGTGGGTGATACAGTCAGGCAGACCCTGCTTCAACTCATCAGCAGGTGGGTGATACAGTCAGGCAGACCCTGCTTCAACTCATCAGCAGGTGGGTGATACAGTCAGGCAGACCCTGCTTCAACTCATCAGCAGGTAGGTGATACAGTCAGGCAGACCCTGCTTCAACTCATCAGCAGGTGGGTGATACAGTCAGGCAGACCCTGCTTCAACTCATCAGCAGGTAGGTGATACAGTCAGGCAGACCCTGCTTCAACTCATCAGCAGGTAGGTGATACAGTCAGACAAACCCTGCTTCAACTCATCAGCAGGTGGGTGATACAGTCAGGCAGACCATGCTTCAACTCATCAGCAGGTGGGTGATACAGTCAGGCAGACCCTGCTTCAACTCATCAGCAGGTAGGTGATAGTCAGACAGACCCTGCTTCAACTCATCAGCAGGTGGGTGATACAGTCAGGCAGACCCTGCTTCAACTCATCAGCAGGTAGGTGATACAGTCAGACAAACCCTGCTTCAACTCATCAGCAGGTAGGTGATACAGTCAGCAGACCCTGCTTCAACTCATCAGCAGGTAGGTGATACAGTCAGCAGACCCTGCTTCAACTCATCAGCAGGTGGGTGATACAGTCAGGCAGATCCTGCTTCAACTCATCAGCAGGTGGGTGATACAGTCAGGCAGACCCTGCTTCAACTCATTAGCAGGTAGGTGATACAGTCAGACAGACCCTGCTTCAACTCATCAGCAGGTGGGTGATACAGTCAGACAGTCCCTGCTTCAACTCATCAGCAGGTGGGTGATACAGTCAGACAGACCCTGCTTCAACTCATCAGCAGGTGGGTGATATAGTCAGCAGACCCTGCTTCAACTCATCAGCAGGTAGGTCATACAGTCAGACAGACCCTGCTTCAACTAATTAGCAGGTGGGTGATACAGTCAGACAGACCCCGCTTCAACTCATCAGCAGGTAGGTGATACAGTCAGACAGACCCTGCTTCAACTCATCAGCAGGTAGGTGATACAGTCAGCAGACCCTGCTTCAACTCATCAGCAGGTAGGTGATACAGTCAGGCAGACCCTGCTTCAACTAATTAGCAGGTGGGTGATACAGTCAGGCAGACCCTGCTTCAACTAATTAGCAGGTGGGTGATACAGTCAGACAGACCCTGCTTCAACTAATTAGCAGGTAGGTGATACAGTCAGACAGACCCTGCTTCAACTAATTAGCAGGTGGGTGATACAGTCAGACAGACCCTGCTTCAACTCATCAGCAGGTAGGTGATACAGTCAGACAGACCCTGCTTCAACTAATTAGCAGGTGGGTGATACAGTCAGGCAGACCCTGCTTCAACTCATTAGCAGGTAGGTGATACAGTCAGACAGACCCTGCTTCAACTAATTAGCAGGTGGGTGATACAGTCAGACAGACCCTGCTTCAACTAATAAGCAGGTAGGTGATACAGTCAGACAGACCCTGCTTCAACTAATTAGCAGATACGAATCATCACAGTGTAGATGTATCATAGAAACCTTTGATGTGAACATCCAGCAGGTACGAAACATCACAATGTAGACATAACTTAAAAAACCTGTGATGTGAACATCCAGCAGGTAAGAAACATTACAACGTAGACATATCATAAAACACCTGTGATGTGAACATCCAGCAGGTAGGAAACATCTCAACGTAGACATATCATAGAAACCTGTGATGTGAACTTCCCCCTGGATGTCACAGGGTGCCAAGTTGGCCACTCAATTGTTTGAACATCGAGTATATTTTCATCAGAGCCATTTCACCTTTGCTGTAAAAGTCAAAAGATTTCAGTAAATTCTGCGTAAAATATGTTTTCTTGAAATTTGAGTAACAACAATTTTAGATATATGTTTATTTAATTTGGTTGTCTTAAAGTTAGAATTATGCACATTGTACAAACACTAAGTCTTCTTCCCAGACTGTTTTATTGTTTACATAAATTATAACAATCACAGATATTGCTAATTATAATGATGACATCATAAAATTCGTAAATTAACAACCTTCGAATAGCCACAGTTCTGTTCTTTTACAAATTGAATAAATTCACCTGTTTTTTTAAATGAGTCCGTCCCTCTTAGCTGCTTGAGTTGTATTTCAAACTGAATTTCATCTTTTCTTTATGGAGAACATTGAAAAGCATCTTCTTAATTTTCTGCCGTCAAGGTAAAACCAGATATGTGTTAAATTTTAATTTACTCAGAATGTAGCATTAATTACAGAAAACAAATCATATTTATGTATATGTAGGTATGGTGAGATAATCAGTTTGACACAGAGTGTTGCGAGCGGGGAGCTGTCTGCAGTTTTAGGAAGTGCTCTCCAGTCCCTGGAGGAACAATCAGCCGCACATATACAGCTCACTACGGAAGCTTCACCTCATACAGGTAATATACTTTATACATGCAATAGTTGTTCTCCATTGTTTAATTTTCTTGTCTGGTGCATAACTCAAACACTATTAAAGTTATTGACTTGAAACTTCCAAGGTAGATAGATCTAACTGAGACATAGTGCAGTGCACAAGAACCATCACTTTGCACTTAATGATTTTACTCCCCTTAGTTTATTTTTTTTCTTCTGGAGCATAACTACTACATAATCAAAGCTATTAAATTGAAACTTTATACCACTTGAAACTTGATACATATATAGGTCTTCTTGGGACAAAGTGCAGTGCACAGAAACCATATCTCTGTACTTCATGATATAGGAATTATGCACCTTAGTTTAATTTTTGTGTCCAGAGCATAACTCGTACATTATCAAAGTTACATGTATAGACATGAAACTTCGCAGGTGGATAGATCTGTAGTAGATAGAATGTAATGCTGGTACTTATTGGCCAGTCAGTGTACCCCAAAATAGCATCAAAGTGTGAAGAAATTGCAAAAGAATTGATTTGTAGGTTTTTTGTTAGAAGAACATGTCTACTTTAAAGGGTAAAAAGTTGCAATTTGAAAACTGATGGGAAATTTGGAAAACGCATTTGAACTGACTGACCAAAAAAAATCTCCAAATTTTAAACATATCCATTTTTGGATAAATTTAAAGCATTGATCATAGTTTTAATAAAACAATTGCCATAGAATGCTGTAGAATGACGTTATTGAACTAGTAAATGTTTAAAACTTGCCATAGTTTCATTTTGGTTTGCTATCTTGCGAAATCAGAACATTTTTAGATGTTATTTTACCCCACCCACTTAAGTAAAAATTATCAAAATTGCATGAAATTGTGAGGAAAATGCAAATGAATTGATTTGTATTTTTTTTTGTTAGAAGAACATGTCTACTTTAAAGGGTAAAAAGTTGCTATTTGAAAACTGATGGGAAATTGGGAAAAAAAACACATTTGAACTGACTAACTGATAAAAATTTGCATATTTTCAACATACCAATTTCGGATAAAATTAAAGCATTGATCATAGTTTTAATAAAACTATTGTCATAGAATGCTGGAAAATGACGTTTTTGAACTAGTTAATGTTTAAAACTTGCCATAGTTTCATTTTGGTTTGCAATCTTGCGAAATCAGAACATTTTTAGAGGTCATTTTACCCCACCCACTCAAGTAAAAATCAAAAAAGCATCAAATTGTGAGAAAAATGTAAAAGAATTGATGTTTATGTTTTTGTAAGAAACACGTCCTCTTTTAAGGACAAAAAGTTGCAATTAAAGTGAAAAGTGGAAATAACAAACAAAAAATACTTAAACTGACTGACCGATAAAATGTGCAAATTTAAAACATACCCTTTTTTGGATAAAATTAAAGCATTGATCATAGTTTTAATAAAACTTTTGTCAAAGAATACTTTAGAATGACGTTATTGAAGTAGTAAATGTTCAAAACTTGCCATAGTTTCATTTTGGTTTGCAATCTTGCAAAATCAGAACATATTTAGAGGTTAATTTACCCCACCCACTAAATTTAATATTAATATTTTGATACAATATAAATTTGTTTTATTCTTTTTCAATTTTTTTAAATACAATGTAAAACTGCAAAAATATGATACACCTAAGTTTATTGTATAATCATTGTATATCAATATAATTAAGAAAACGAAAACTTTACATGCATAGTAGGTGGTCGAACACATTAAAATTTGTATATTTGGAGAAAAGGGTTGTTCAAGTTCATATGTATTCATCAATATCTAATTCTGCCCGAATTGGAGAATTTGAACACCCAAAGCAACAACACTCAATTAAAAAATCTACAACTCTGATAACATTCCATGCTATGTTTTCTAAAAGTACTACATTGTTACTTTAATAAAGGCAACTGTTGGCATTTAAAAGATTGTCATGTGCAGGAGGCAGAGAACAAATACTTGTTACTAGTCAAATCCCACCCCTGGTCTTCAGGTTTAAGCATTGTATTTCCAACCCAGATCTGGCTCTGAATATAAACGTCTTTATAATAAAAAATGCTGTGTCTAATGTGGGAGAAAATGTATGAACTTGCACAAATAACGTCCTTTTCATCACCTTCACTGTAAATTTTTTATCTTGGCGTATCTAGCGATATAGATTGAGATCTGTCTTATAACATGAGGATGGTCTTTTCACCTAGTTTTCCTACATCTTTGTCTGATTGACTCGCCATGAACTGTTTCTCAGCTTCTTGCGTCTATATTAACAATCAACTCTTTCATGGCAGTTGACTTTCCTATTTTAAATATGTGAGAAATTAAATCACAACCAGTATTGACATAAAAAAGTAACAGATCACATTTATTTCATAAAACACAGACTGCATATTTAGATGTTCTAGATCTTTCTCAGTGATGGTCTTCTATGCTTTATATCGGATCGCATGTACACTTTCTGTGCTGAGTCTTCTTCAACAACACATGTGATCTCTTGCTCAGCACGTTCAGTGTCTATCAAAGCACTTCATGGAACCATTAATTATTCTGTTTTGTACATTTCTGGTATATATAGTGTCTTGAAGTTCGATGGGTCTGACAGAACAAACATGTACACCTCTCTTCAGACTTAAATTTAGCATGCTTGCCATAAAAACTAGTCAAGTATTATGAAAATCAAATGTGACAATTGAACATGTGACGCAATCGTCATTATTACATTGTTATTGTAGTCACAGTGGTTTTGGGGTGAAGAGAGTCTCAAATATGGTCTGTGTAACATCGTGGATACACAAGATTTTATCCTTGCTGGTTCTGTTGATGGTGCAATAACCTTTACCACGGTGTGTCACAGCCTTTAAATAAAGAATAAAAATTGGCCATTATAAATTGCAAAAAAATAAATGTGAAAGTGAGATTTTAATTACAAAATCCAAGTCAAATATATATAAACGTAACACCATTAATTTAAAATGAAAACCATTTACTCTTACCACCATTTCAGAAGTTTATGTTCACATTAGCAGAACCGAAAGGATGAATGAAAGAATGAAAACCATAGTCCTGATGATGCAAAACACACCCTGCTTGTTCAATTTACGTTTGCAAACTAATATCGACTTTCTAAAACGTGTATTTAAAAATATGAACATGCATGTCAGGAATTGGAATAAACAGAAAACACAGCCTCCCTAAGCAGCCAAAACTTAGAGAGGAAAAGAGAGCATGTGTTATAAGACGATCGATTTCAAATAAGACACCACAAACAATAAACAAAAAAGAGATCTATTGGGGTTACCGCCTAGGAACGGTCAGTGATAAAACAATTTGTCACTGGGGGTATAAACCAGGTTCTAGGGTTCACCAACCTCACACATGCCCAACAAGTTCCCAAATAAACAAACACGTAAAAGTTGTCTTGGTGTAATAACTTCAACCCACCTAAAACTCGACATTGTTGCACGCAAAAGCACAAGCACACAAACATATAAAACAAAAGGGCAGTTAATCAATGATCTTACTGAGACCAGAGTCTGGAGTCAAATCAGCAAGAACAAGATGACACGGATAAAAGAAACAAAAATCGAGCATCTAGGTTCTTTTACACGATTTCATAAACTCTTAAACCCCTGTCACCGTCGTGAACCAAAGAGGTGCATTTTATTTTCTTAAGTTTATAAATAAAATCTCGATAGAAAACTGACTGTGAAATACCTGGATGCGATAGTGATTATAAACTGAACCTGTACTGAAAAAATCACAACGTTTCTTTCCATCTTATTAAATGACATTTTTCTGTTGTTATAAATGTCAAAATATATTATTTAGTCATAAAGATTCAGATACACCATATTACCTTGGGTTGGCATTCATAGTCGAGTGATGATGATATGGAAATGCCATATGACTCTGTAAATAATGATGAAAAAATTTATAAATATGTGTTACATTAAATAAACGTTGCGTAAAATGTGTTTACAGTATGAAAAGGCTGTTTTTTTTATAAATATTTTTAATATATATTGATGTCAAACTTTTTTTTTACCGTTATCGTGTTCCTTGTTAAAGATTAATGTTACAATTGCTTGTACACTATAGTTTCATTTAAAATAAATTTAATTTAGGTACTCCATATTTGCGGATATTGACTGTAAAACACGAACAAGACAATTAACCTAAAAGAATTATAGTTATGGTTTTGCTGCGTATTGGCTTCCGTAGTTTTAAAAATTGCGAAAACCTTCTTGTGAAGGTCAAAACCAAATCTACGGAAAATAGCCATATGGGGGATTCATTTCAATATTTTACAATATTTAGCTGTTCTTTGTTTACTTTATTGAGTTTAATAATGAAATACATAACAAAACAAATAAAAATTCACTGGTTTCCGTTATACGATGAAATCGATCATTTACAGGCATTTTTCAGGCAAGCATTCAAACTAATGCATTAAACAATAAAAATATATAAAATATGAAATTAATAATCAACTTACATGACAAAAGTCGTCATTCCAGATAACAATTCTTGCAATAAACACTCGACCTTGTTTGTTTACATGCTTCCGGAAGTTCAAAAATTGCGCGTGCAAACTTTATGTGTTTGGGTATGGCGTACCATCAAAGCCATAATTGTTGAATCATTAAAGTCGAAATTTAAATGGCCAATTAAAACAATTTCCCCCAACCCACCGGAGTGCAACTTTTTGTTGGATGTATATCTATGTCTGATGTTTCGCAGATGACACTTAGTGAAACTTTTGCAATTAGTTCAAGGTGATATGCTACGCTGACTGGACTATTAATGATTTTAATGATTTTGGAGTTATTCCGCTTAGTTCAATGTTATTGTTGATGTTTGTCTGGACCTTACTCCTACATTATCAAAGCAAATCATAGTGTGAAGTTCGCCTGTGTTAAGACCTTGCATAGGAATGAATTTTGGGTCACTTGAGCAAAGATTGTGATCATGGAGCTCGTGATCATGGTTTCTTATAATAGTCATTCATTATCAAATAGCGTTGTTAACATGGAAAACTCAATTTGATTTCATACTGCATGATCATGGTTTGTCTTGGAAATATGCCAACATTTTATGAAACATGCTTGACAATCTGCATTTGTTCTTTCACAGTTTTGGAAGGGAGGGGAATGACGGGGTGGGGGTGCATTCCTGTCCTACAGACATGCTTCTAGCTTTTATGTTATTTATTCTTGGGTTTCCAGTATTTATGTAACTTTTGTTTAATCTTATGCTTGATTTTGTTCAGATGCTACTTTGAAGAAAGCCACAACACTGATTGAAGAATTCATTGAAAAGAACCCAGCTACATGGCCAGAGAAACTAGACTTTTGTCTGCTGCCTCTAAGAATGTCCAATCAGAAAAAGTATGCTTACTTTTAATTGTTTTGTCTAGTATGGTTTAATGTTATATCAGTTTTATTAGTGTATGAATAATTTTTGAATAAGGCCACATCTGGCACAAAAGTCAGTTTTCCATTTGTTTAAAGAAATAAATTATGAGTCCCCACAAAATCCCTTGTCAGTATTTGGTACCTATAGGTTTTAGTGTTTTCCCCGGCAGTGATATTTCCTGTGCTGAGTATGATTGTTTCTCATTACAGCCGCTCAATCGTTTCTCTGCAATACTAGTGATATTACACATAGTACTTATCAATTGATTAACTCCTTATTTAAATATTTGCAAGTACTGAATTTACATAAAATTTACCTTGAAAACTAAAAACAACAACAGAATATCATAAATCATCAACAGAGTTGTCAGCCTTTGAGTTTAATATGTGTTACTGAACAGAAAAGCTGAGAAACGAAACAATGTACATGAAACATATTAAACCAACTTAATTTGATTTCGCAGACGCCATGTTGGGGTCACAGGGTCACAAAAGTCAAATTTGTTTCTACTTATTATGTCACGAACCTTTTGACCTATATGTACAGTCAGAACCAAAATCTTTGAGCTTATGTTTGATTATTGATCAAATGTTTTACGACTTGGACCATTATGTTAGGTATTGGCAGCAAATAGCCTGTGCATTCTCTACAGTGACTGATATATGATTACAGGAGTACAGGTGTGAGCCCGGAGAAGTCGAGTCACCAGAGTAACCTGTCCATGGAGGAAGAGATGAACAAAGCTGCCGAGGCATTGATGTCTGTACATCAAGCACAGGTCACAGCACAAACACAACCATCCTCCAGCTCACCCATGCCAGCTGAAATTCAAAGTAATATTCAATTTGTTAATTTTAATGTAGTGATGTAACATGGTATAACAAGGGTTCTCCCCAGAATTAATGTATTCTGTATTACTAAAGTATTTAACTGAGGATTGACAAAGATATAACAGTATGTATCTCAAATAGAGATGTAACAGTATATAACTCTTCAACAAACTGTTTAAAAAGTTGTGTCATTATGTTACAGTCCAGTCACGATTTTACGAATAGGCGTCGGACAAGCCCATTATTCGTAAAATCGCATTTTTCGTAGTATCGCATTTTTGATAGTTTTGTATGTTTACCGCCGCAAATCCTCGTTATTTGACGTAATGTGTTATTGTTGTGATATGTCAATGTCAATAAATAAAAATACAAAGAAAAGAAATGTTCGCATTAGTTATTTTTATTGTAAATTTACATGTTATCATTAATCATTAAAATTCAGATTCAGCTATCCTCCCCTGAAAAAACGGGCCCTTCACTGAATTTCTCAGAATGCCGATATCAGTTACTGAATTATTACTCGCCGTGGTATTAAGATTATGCAGAATGAATTGTTAGAAGTAGAATGACAAGTAATTCACGTGTTTCAGATTTTATACAATTTTAACATTTGACATTTGTCACTCAAACTGTTTGTTACAACCAAACACGCCCAATGGTTGTTTACAGAGCATTTCGTGTCAATACTGCTGGTGTCGATAATTGCTCAACAATACAAAGAAACGGATATCGCTCGAAAAGGTGTGAAAATCACCTGCCTGACCGAAATTCGTAAAATTGCATCTTTAATACATTGTAAATAAGCTTATGGGACTGTAATAATTATTCGCTTAATCGCATTTTTCGTTAAATCGCGATTCGTTCGATCGCATCTTTTTTATATTGAATGAAGAAGGAATACGGACGGGACCGGCCGCCATATTCGTAGTATACCGTTACTTCGTAAAATCGCGATTCGTAAAATCGCGACTCGACTGTATCTTAATGCTGTTACATTATGTTCCTTAAGCAGAGATGTAACAGTATTGTGACCTACTCAGAGATGTTACTGATTCTTCCGGCATTTACATCAGATATAAACTCAGATGACTCACATCTCACAGTCAGATCAGGGTCTACACTTCTTCATGTATTATCCAGAAATCACTAAAACATCCCAATGTCAAAGGAAGTCTGTCTTAAGAATTCTGTCATTTGATGGGTTAACTTAAAAGCTGTTATTTTTAACACACAGAATTTCCAGTCAAGTTTCAATATTTATAAAACCATACAAATGTACCTGGTAGTTTTTATTCATACAATGCCGTCACAGCTTGTTTTTTTAAATAAATTTGTTAAACATTTTGTAATACGAGAGAATATTGATGAAGTGGAATTTATTCTTGCCTAAACACTGGATAAAGTTGGCTTTTTGATGATTTTCTTTGAAATCTATAGACAGGATATTTTTTTTGAGACAAGCAGTTTAATTATTTATTATGGAATTCATATATTTGAGACACTTAGAGTTGAATCAATGTAAACAAGAACCTGGTGTTCAGTTTCAGGTCGTGGCATTGTGACTAGAAGTAGAACTGGCAGGTCCAAACCCAAGACTTTAGATGAGGATAACTACGAGGTTCCAGCCGCAGTCAAGAGACGGGCTAGTGTTGGTACAGCAGAGACTGCCTCTCCGGCTCGTAAGAAGGTCAAGGTTGAGATAATGTCTCCAGAGACCTCAGTTATAGACATTGTACGGGGAAGTGTTCAAAGCACTGTCAACACAGATCAGCTTACATCACCAACACCTGTGAAGAAAACTGTAATTATTGTTTTAATTTAAATTAATTAATGTTCACAATCAGAATATACATTCAGCTCAACTATTTTGGTGTGATGGCTTGTTTCCATAAGTACAATCTTTGAATAGAAACATGAAGAAGTAGATTACTAGTGGGTTACTCCTCCGTGCTAACTGTTATGCTGCTATTTTACACTGATCTTGCAAATGTACATGCTTCAACTTCTTATGAGATACAGTAAAGATACCACAGCATTACTAAGTCTTACATTTTACCAACATTAATCCGTGTTATCCTCAGACATTTTAGAAAACATGAACAAGTCGGACAGACTTGATAGGTGGGAATTGTAGTTATTTCTTCTGAGTGTACACTATAACTGGTTTATTCCAGCTGGGTGCACATTGTAACTGTTCATTTCTTCTAAGTTTACAAAGTAATCAGTTTTATCCAGCTGACTATACACAGAAACTTGTTTATTTAAGATGAGTGTACATGCTATCTGGTTTATTCCAGCTGAGTGTACACACAAGCTGGTTTATTCCAGCCAAGTGTACTCATTATTCAGTTTATTCCAGCATAATGTTACTAAGTAACCATTTAAGTTCAACTGAGTACATGTATCAAGCCTTCTGCTTTTTAAATGATAAATATGAAGCTGAAATGATATATTATATTGCAGGTTGAACTAGATGAATACTACCGAGCGATCAAGCTGTATGTGACAGGTGGATTCTACCCGAAGGATTCCACAGCTAGCTTCAAGCGCCTGATTCGTGACCAGTCCAGGCAGTACACATGGAAGGATGGGGCACTGTACCATGAGGTGGGGCCAAAGAGAGAGCTGAAGAAAATAGTGATGACAAAAGATGAGAGACTTGAGTTAATGTCTCAGGCACACAAGTCTGCCAGTAAGTCAGAGCTTCTGATTGAATGCACCTGACAGACAGCAAGGCACAACAAGATACCATATATTGAGCTACCAAAATATTCCACCAGGCCACCTCCTAATTTGCTATATCAGTTACCTGGTTAGAAGACACTTTCACAAATAACCCTGTCATGATTAAGTATTTGTGCTGGTATCTGCCGGAAGTACATTATCAACTGCATGTTTTGTGTCATGTAATAGGATGACAAAAACAGAAATCCATCACTTGTACCTGTAAATTAAAAATGTTGTTAAATGAAATATCTTTTCCACCTTCATTTGTTAAGCTATAAGACTTAAGGAATATAGCTGCATTATGATCAGATATTAATTTAACTGAAATGAAGAAATATTTAGCAAGATGGCAGTGTGATTATAAAGCAGGATTTTTTTAAGGATGAATGTTGATGATGATCTTTCATTGAAGGTAAAATGGCTAATAGATATATTTTGAGTATTTGTTGGTGACTTTCAGACAAAGGTGAGATGTTACAGGCATTAGACAACTACCACTGGAAGGGTAAAGTGATCGACTGTGAAGCATTCTTGTTGGCTTGTGACGACAGTGATAACTCCAAGAATGTAGCAGAGGCCAAGGTACTATACATGGATTGTGATTTTCATTGTTAATGTTCCCAATAATCTCTTTCTTAGTATGCACAAGAACCCCTTTATTAGTGTACCTAAGGACACCTTTATTGGTGTGCCAAAGGAATCCTTTATTGGTGTGCACAAGGACCCTTTTATTGGTGTCCCATGGACCCATTTTCTTTTGATGAAACAGAATTCCATGTAACACATAGAACTTTATATGCATTTATATATTTTTTATGTAATTTTAATCACCAAAGAAATTCACCACCTTGAGTGAACACAAAAATTTTAATTTAGATCGCTGCATGTGTGATTTACTGCTCTTGTATCAAGTATTTGTTCAAACAGCTGGCTGCAGTAAAAGTTCTCATTCAGTTTGGCTCATTAGTAAGTAAGTCACATGGTGACTGCCAGCGCTGTAGTCCTCCTAGCTAACCATCTGTTTCATTGACTATTTTAGCAATTCACATGAACATCCTTATAAAAGATTATTTTGCAAAGTTACTTGAGAAATGAAGAGCACAAGTGCCAGTATCACCTCAACCTCACGCTATACAGCATGTTCAAATGAATAAGGCTTTTTATGAAAATTTATAAATTATTCTAACTTGGTATCTTTGAAATGTCTTCATTTCATGCATATGAGAGTTTTCATTATTTGAAGTTACTTCATAAAACTTCAGTTACAGACTTTCACACTAAACATGGCTAAATGGATATATATGTGTTAGGTAACTGTTGTAAATCCTTAATAGTCTCACAATTGTAAAACTTCATGTTTACATGAGAGGCTTACTGGACGGTGTTTGTATGATTGCAGCGACAGTTGATGTATGACAGGTTTGACACCTATCAGGAAATCAGTAACTTCATAGTGTATGATGTCTTCTCGGATGATAATGCCTCCAAACATCTCGAGTACTTACAACGCCAGATCAAGAACTTTAAGATAGAGAATGATGAACTTGTGCATTACACAGGAGACAGGAAACAAAAAGTGATCACCTCGGTAGCAGAAAGACAAAAACTCATTGCTGACGTTCATTACAAGAAAGGTGAGACAATCAACAGGTCAATGGAAGCTTGTCTTCTTGTGTACTACAAGATTCTAGAAGCATTGCACTCTTCTTTATTCTTTGGTATTGAACATTCCAGTTTGTTGTACAGTAAATGCCCAAAAAGTTATTTTGTCTTGACTTTTTCCAAACAAAATTATGCATTCTTTTTGATTACTGTTGAATGAGATCATAAGTTTAGTAAAGTGAAAGAAAAGTATGCAGTTACTTTAGAAAACTTGCTTTCGTTTAAAAGGATTGTATTAAATATAACAGTAGGCAGTATGTGGATCGGTGAATGCTCAATGTACTCCTTGGTTTCATTTGAGCCTAACTATGAAAGTCCAGATGGGCGCTGATAATTACATCTTTTTTTTGAGGTTTATAATGAAACAGTTTTTAGAAACAAAACACACAAGTCCAGTGTTGAATTTTAGATAGGATTTATTCTATTCTATCTATTCTGTTATATGTAGATAAAATATAGTTCTCTCACATATATAGTTCTCTCACACTCTTCGAAAAGTCGAAAGCTTCAATATCTAATAATCTAAACTCAAGAAACAAAAAGCCTTGATCTCAAATGGCGAAAAAGCCCCCGAAAATAAGAGAACTCCCCTTTTATAAGATCTTCGAGGAAGAACCCTAAATCAACCTGGCTACAGTAACTGTTAGCGCTCCATGTTAACAGCTGTAAGCCCCTGTATACCTTAGCCCATTCTAATAGTAGCATAGGTTAGCTTAGCCTGTTACCATGCTAAGCGTTAGCAGAGGGTAGCCCCCAAATAAGGATGTTAGCTTAACACTATGCTATTAGTGCTAACAGATGATAGCCCCCATATATGGATAGTAGCATCATAAATCAGGAACATTGCCCTGGAGTTAACCTCAACCCCCAGTCCTGTACCAAGCTTGTCATCAGATAATGCTAACTATTGAGATAACAATTATGAGAAAACCCAGACACACAGCAACAGGCAATAGGAAATTAATTAATGAAAATTAATAGAAATTGAACCTTAAAAACTGTAACACTCCCCTCCCCTAGGCATAATGGTCCCCATTATTGAACCCTGTTTAGGAATGTCACACTCTCTCGATGTAGAATGCCTATGCAAATATGAAATTCCTGTAAAAATTTAACAGAGAACAAGTTATGAAATGAAATGCAAATGAATATAGTGCAGAATATTCCTGACTGGAAAAACATGCATTAACAGAATGAATAGTCTTCCTTCAGTATGAATCATCTGGAAATATACTATATGAACAGAATACACAGTCAATACACAAGCAAATAATAATAAAATGAACTATTAAACTTGTATGGTATCAGTAATATAGAATTCACTAAAGTCACTGAAGGGTATATTTCGAGTCCTTATTCTGCACTGTATAGGTAATTCCATGCTTGTGATGTATTCCTAGCACTCTCACTATTGTCATTTCACTCACACTATTAAAAAGTGCCACTTAATTATTTAAACTTTAACCTTAACACAAATAGTGATAAAATAGGAAATATTGGCACATTGTCAGTAATAATTCTTATAGATTCCGCATCATTTTATTAAATGAATTTTACATAAAATGTTACCAAATGGTATCTGAAATAAACCATGTATTAATAAAGCACTATTTTTAAATCCATTTATGACGAATCACAGTAATCCGCAAATATTTATTTCGACACAATATTCCACATTTTCAAATTTAACACAATTAAATCCAAAGCGAATGAAAGAACCACTTTTCTATTTAAATTCAACAAACTGAGGAAACATCCTGATGCACAATTCTTTAATCCAATTCACAAGAACAACACTTAAATTCCAAATCAAATCATGAATATAACTATTTACAGTGCTTTCAAATTACAACAACAAGCATTCGGTCAAATGCACAACAAACAGAAATATTCCTGTTTGGTTACTCCAACTTCTTTTTAAAACCCAAGTTGACGAATCATCAATCGTGCTTCACAAATTATTCCAACATTTTGAAATAGTTTAATCCAGAACAAGAAATCATATATTAAACATTCCTCTAAACAAATTAATTTCCACAATAAACACAACACAGATCATATTATTTCAGAGTTCACTTTTGGAAACTAAAACTAGAAATGTCCGAGTTTCTTTGTTACAGCTTCTTTCTTTCTGTTGGTCCCTTTGTTCTCACAGATGCACTGACAGATTTTAAGCAGACCCTAAACCTGTCTAGCAAAGCCAGTACCAGAAAAATTTATTGTGAACAACCTGTCCATAACTTCTGTGATGTTCAAATTTACAACTGCTATGGTCAATGCTTGAACAAATTCATTCTAATAAATTTGACAGTTTATTTTCTTAGTTCTGTTCTGGACAATCATGTTCACCTTTGAACAAAAAACTGAGGTCTTTTCTTCTACCAAAAATGTTTATATAAACATTTTATAAAATGCATTGGGTTCTAAATATTCAGCCTCTACTAAACACCATTAAATTAATTGACATGTTGAACGCATGCTGCAACAACATCTGCCCAGCTCCCTGCTGACCATTATCATATAATGATGATGACTATTCCCAGCGGTACAATTGAAAGTTCAATATCTTCAGTTAATATCAATTTAAACTGCATGTTGTGGTCACAATCTTTCCCAATCTAATCATAAATTACTTTAATCAAGGTTTCCTCCATTTCCTTCATAACCTGAAGGGAACAACTGATCTGGTGTAATGTCCCTATTCTCAGCAAACCGATGTTAAATGCACTGCGTGACGAATGATACAATCTTGCTGCATTTTCGAATAATGAGCTGTATCAAAGTCAAAATATATGCGAACATCCTGAGACAGGAATGTTTGTCAAGTTGTAGACCATCATTATTTCAACACTTGGAAGCGCAATCGGCGAGCCGCAGCGACATTATTTCCACAGGTTAATAATCCATGGTACAGTCTGACACTCTTCATTTCACCTACCAGGCTACTTCCCATAACCTGGTATCACTTGGTCTTACTGACCGACCTTGTTAGTTTTTGTCAGTTTCCCTAACTGACAAATTACGACATAGACATAGAAGTTTCAAGACCCACACATGTTGTTACTTCCGAAATCTAAATCAATACATTACGCGTTTCCTAGAAAGTTAGATCTCTTACTGAAGATAACACAACTTAAAATTCCATATGAAAATCCATTTTCAATGTTCAAAAAAAAATAGCTGAACAAAAGGAAAATCAAAATCTTCACACACTGCAAAATCCAGATTTGTCTACATAACACACAACTGGCAAGGATGTCCATTTTGGTCCGAATCGTTAACAAAGTAATCATTTTCCAACAGTTCTGTCTATTTAAATGTATTCTTTACATTTCCTTTGGAACAGACATTTGAATACACAAGTTCTGGTGTGAAGAAAACTGTGAACTCTCTCATGCTCAGGGTAAAATTCTGAGTTTTGGATCCCTGTACTCTTCATTACTTTAAAGTAATTCCAACCATTTGTACCTGCTTCCAATGCTGAACAAATAGCCATTAATACCATGAGTACTTTTTCCCACATGTTGATGTTCTTACAGATATCCACAATTTGGTGACTGTAACAGTTCAAAGTGACATCAAATAAATCCAGGAATTCAACATAAAATAAATGTTAATAAATCTTCCTGACGTGTTAAAGTCTTGATCCCGACGCTGCCACCAGTGAAACAGTTTTTAGAAACAAAACACACAAGTCCAGTGTTGAATTTTAGATAGGATTTATTCTATTCTATCTATTCTGTTATATGTAGATAAAATATAGTTCTCTCACATATATAGTTCTCTCACACTCTTCGAAAAGTCGAAAGCTTCAATATCTAATAATCTAAACTCAAGAAACAAAAAGCCTTGATCTCAAATGGCGAAAAAGCCCCCGAAAATAAGAGAACTCCCCTTTTATAAGATCTTCGAGGAAGAACCCTAAATCAACCTGGCTACAGTAACTGTTAGCGCTCCATGTTAACAGCTGTAAGCCCCCGTATACCTTAGCCCATTCTAATAGTAGCATAGGTTAGCTTAGCCTGTTACCATGCTAAGCGTTAGCAGAGGGTAGCCCCCAAATAAGGATGTTAGCTTAACACTATGCTATTAGTGCTAACAGATGATAGCCCCCATATATGGATAGTAGCATCATAAATCAGGAACATTGCCCTGGAGTTAACCTCAACCCCCAGTCCTGTACCAAGCTTGTCATCAGATAATGCTAACTATTGAGATAACAATTATGAGAAAACCCAGACACACAGCAACAGGCAATAGGAAATTAATTAATGAAAATTAATAGAAATTGAACCTTAAAAACTGTAACAATAATCAGTTTTATGTCTTCAAAATCATTTTTTAAATCAGGATTTGACTCAGTTCACAACCTAATAAAAAATGTTTTTCATGTACATATAACAAAACTAATATATTCAAACCTCATAAAGTCCATTTTGAAGCTTTTATAGAAATAACAATCAATATTGTTTGATTGTATTAAATTATAATTGGTTAATTGCCAGATGCTTTGTCATACTATTAATTTCTGAGGTTTTATGCCAGTATTTCTTGAAAGATTATCACCATGTACATTTGTTTTTCGGAGGTGAAAACCAATTTTGACAAGTGGGTTGAATGACATGAAAGTTATATTACTATAGGCAGCCATGCAGACCTTACCAGCACTTACCATATGTTAGCTGACGAGTATTTCTGGTTTGGTATGAAGTTTGATGTGAAGATTTATATCACGTACTGCTGTACCACAGAGAACAAACACCTGCTTGATCGATACTTTATATTTAGAGAGTACCATATGAAACAGGTAATTAAACATTATATATTTATTAACCTAGACACTGCATGTTGTTTGTTCGCCGTTGTATCTTTATGTTCAAAACCAGAGTATGTAGACAATAAATGTTTGTGTTTTCATGAATACTTCTGATAATAATATTGGTGTTGTAGATTATATTTGTTCTTGCGTTATGGGGAAAAGAACTGGCCTATGTGGAAATTACAAAAAAAATTGAAAATCCAACCAATATCTGTTATGTGACCGTGATGATTCTCTACACTAATCAGACCTCACCACAACATGCTGTGCTCAAGAGTGAGATGTCCATTGTCCACCTGTTGTCAATTGTGAAAATTGTCCTTCAAATTATCTCAACCATACTTCCCAGGAAAATATTTTAACATAAAATGGCTCCATACAGAACACTGGTTGCCATGAGAACCCATAGGAAAGACTTTGACAATTTTTAGCTCGACTATTCGAAGAATATGTCGAGCTATTGTACTCACTTGGGCGTCGGCGTCGCCGTCGGCGTCCCGCTTTGGTTAAAGTTTACGTGCAACCTACCTATATCTTAAAAACTACTATAGCTACAGCTTTTAAACTTGGCACACTTGTTCGTCATCATGTCCCGAGTGTGTATGCCAAGAACCATAACTCTAACTTTCATTTTGATCAAATTATGGCCCTTTTTGACTTAGAATTTCAGGTTAAAGTTTGCGTGCAAGCTACTGTACAAACTCATAACTTCAATACTACTTATACTACAGCTTTTAAACTTGGCACACTTGTTCATCATCATGTCCCGAGTGTGTATACCAAGAACCATAACTCTGACTTTCATTTTGATCAAATTATGGCCCTTTTTCGACTTAGAATTTCAGGTTAAAGTTTGCGTGCAAGCTACTATACAAACTAATAACTTCAATACTACTTATACTACAGCTTTGAAACTTTCAACACTTG
This sequence comes from Corbicula japonica, assembly GCA_038501625.1. NCBI lineage: Eukaryota > Metazoa > Mollusca > Bivalvia > Venerida > Cyrenidae > Corbicula > Corbicula japonica. Next base: position 91,163 of record JAZAYU010000045.1, read on the forward strand.
TTCATCATCATATCCCAAGTGTGTATGCCAAGAACCATAACTCCAACTTTCATTTTTATCAAATTATGCCCCTTTTTCGACTTAGAATTTCAGGTTAAAGTTTGCGTGCAAGCTACTGTGCAAACCCATAACTTCCATACTACTTATACTACAGCTTTGAAACTTTCAACACTTGTTCATCATCATATTTCAAGATTGTATGCCAAGAACCATAACTCTTACTTCCATTTTGTTCAAATTATGGCCCTTTTTCGACTTAGAATTTCAGGTTAAAGTTTGCATGCAAGCTAGTTACTTTCATACTTCTTGTACTAAAGCTTTGAAACTTAAGACACTTGTTTACCATCATGACCCTGACTATTTATACCAAGAACCATAACTCTTTCTTTCATTTTTAATCAAATTATGGCCCTTTTTCATCTTAGAATTTCAGGTTAAAGTTTGCGTGCAAGCTAGTTACTTTCATACTTCTTGTACTATAGCTTTGAGACTTAAGACACTTGTTTACCATCATGACCGTGACTATATATGCCAAGAACCATAACTCTTTCTTTCATTTTTAATCAAATTATGGCCCTTTTTCGACTTAGAATTTCAGGTTAAAGTTTGCGTGCAAGCTAGTTACTTTCATACTTCTTGTACTATAGCTTTGAAACTTATTCACCATCATGACCCTGACTATGTATGCCAAGAACCATAACTCTTTGATTTTTTTCAAATTACTGCCCTTTTTAGACTTAAAAATTAAGGTTTAAAACTTTGTATACCTTTATTTTATCTTACATCAGGTTTATTTTCAAAGGCCCATTATTCATCCTTGTTTTTTTATATTTGATTTTTGCCCCTTTTCACTTGAAATTAGAATTAAGACTTATAAATAATTGTTAAAGTTTCAATGTTAGTGTTTTTCATATGAAATGCTATATAAAAGGTTTAAAACAGATGTCCTTAACATACTTTGGTTGAAAGTGTTGAGTAATTGTGGGGTGGGTGCATAGACCATACCATACCATACCATACCATACCATACCATACCATACCATACCATACCATACCATACCATACCATACCATAACACTGTACTGTACTGTACCCCCACCACCCACCACCACCTCCACATACCAACACCACCACCAACAACAACTACAACAACACAAACAACAACACCACCACCAACAACAACAACAACACCGCCAACACCACCACCACTAACAACAACAACACAACCACCACCAACAACAACACCACCATTAACAACACCAACACCACCAACAACAACAACTACAGCACCACCATTAACAACAACAACACCACCAACAACAACAACAACACCACCACCAACAACAATATCAACACCACCACCAACAACAACACAAACACAAACAACAACACCACCACCACCACCAACAACAACACCACCACTAACAACAACAACACCATCACCACCACCAACAACACCAAAAACAACAACACCACCACCAACAACAACACCAACACCACCAACAACAACACCACCAACAACAACAACAACATCATCACCAACACCAACACCACCAACAACAACACCACTACCAACAACAACAACACCACAACAACACCACCAACAACATCAACACCAGCACCAACAACAACACCACCACCACCAGCAACACCCCCACCAACAACAACACCAGCAACATCACCACCACCACCAACAACAACATCAACACCACCACCAACAACAGCAACAACAACACCAACAACCAACACCACCACCACCACCAGCAACAACACTACCACCACCACCACCACCAACAACAACAATACCAACACCAACAACACCACCACCAACAACAACACCAACAACAGCAACAACACCACCACCAACAACAGCAACACCACCACCAACAACAGCAACCAGCATACCATACTGTACTTCACCACGCCACACTACTATAGGTGGGCAAAGATAGTGGGTTGATGGGTGTGGGATCAGGGGTTTATGGGCTGGGTTGTGTAAACCCTAAAAAAAATCTACAAGAATAAATTAAGTGTAATTTATTGATTTCCTAACTTGGATTAAGAAACTTTTGTTCATGTGTGTTTGTTGGGGGTGTCATAAACTCCTGAATCACTCGCCCAGTTACAATGTGCTTAATAATTCTGACCTTTTGAATAGTCGAGCGTGCAGTCGTTTCCGACTGGCTCTTGTCTTTTTTGTTCTTAGATCGCCTGTTATAAAATTCCTTCATGACAAGCTGGTTTGTAAAAATCTGGGACCATAGATGCATAGCTAGATCACTCTATAAATCGGAGTGAATGCTCCAAAGCCATTCTTTTCAGCTGTTTCAAAGAGTCTGAGCTTTCTGAAGTCTATTTTTTATTTCCTTATATTTTGTTTTGAATCATTGGGAGTAATATAGGGCCATTTGGATCTCTTGTAACTCCAAACTTCTACTTTGTTAAATTTGATAGCAAAATAACCAATACCTGTACTTACTACAGAAAGTGAATTATGTATGCAAAGTTTGCAGCTTCAAGTAGACCAGGTGTTTAGAGGATTTAAATTCTGACAAGTGCAGACCCTGTGTGACGCACACCTCGGTAGCAGAGACAAAAACTCATTGCTGAAGTTCATCACCCACATCTGCTTACAGACTGTCTGATTAGAACTAAAGTAATTGTTCATCAACATATATACCAATACTTTACAGTCTGAGAGTAATTAAATTGTACAGCATTTTTAAACAGTCATAGGCAAATATGGCATTTAGTTCTATGGATTAGTTAATTTTAGCCTCTACTGAAAGATGTGCATGTTGCTGAAAGTTCAGGGGAGGAAAAACCCAGTGTTGCTGCGGGGACAGTTACTGAGGATGGAAACATTGCAGCTGATGGGTCAGGCGTTAGCCAGCCACCATCAGGTACTGTACCAGATTTGTTATTGATTCATTATCTATTGAAAACACATGAAAGGTCCATAAAAGAATATGTTCCCAATTTGCCCATCCTGATCAGGATCTACACTATTTGATTAATAGGTTATTTCTGACCAAGAAATAATCAGATCCTGATCAGATGGCATGGATGTGTCCAGTGATAGAAGTTGTATATATGGCAGAAATAGTAACTGTTAATTTACCATTTAGCCGCTAATTGATCATTGTATTTTTTTTTTTTTGGTTACTCACCCTGCAGGGCAAGAGACCCTAAACAGTTTTCTCTTAAGGCCTGGTACTTTTTGTACACCAATAGGAGAAGGGAGATGATGTAAAGATTGATTGTGGGGATTAGGTGTGTGACCAGTTACAGATTTTAAAACTGGTTAACTGGAACATGTAACCAATCAGTGAAACCCTCAACAGGAAGGACAGTGTACACTTTCCATGATAAATATGAACATAGAAACTTTTCAAAAAATTGTATGCCGTTGGACAATTGTTCGATGCTCTGTAATCTGTGTATCGGCATTTGCACGGCAGTTGTGCTTTATTTGATGAAATTTTAACAAGAAAAAAATAATGCAAATGATGTATAAGGCATAGACTGTTAGTCTAATAAATTTAGATTTAAATCTCATGTCAATTGGTGAAAATTGCAATGGCGTGAAATGTTCGATTGTTTAAGAATAATGCGCTAAATCATTCCGATTTCTATGGCAATTGTTGTAAAAAGCGTTACGTGTATATTCACTGCAAGAAAACGAATACTTGTCACTAAAATTGTATTGGTAATGTTACTAATTGATAAAAAATTGTCAATGATTATTTCACCACTTTCAACACTGCAAGGTGTCACTCCATTCATCCGGGATATGTGTGAAATATATCCCTGCTATTCTGGAATATACATGTTGTTGTCAAAAATAAGGTGTCAGATACTGCAAATATCACAAATGCAGAAGTATGAAAGTAGCTTCAGCTTCTTAGATTTGTATTGGATTTCTAGCTTTCTTTATCTCTATATAGTTAACCTTACTGGAAAACTAACTGGTCAACTGCTTTTATCGGTTAACCAGTCACTTCTCTAATATTGATGCTGTTTCCTCATGATTTGGATGAATTTTGTTTCAAAATTCTGGTTTAATCATTGAGTTATTTAATTTTTTTTTAGACATGCAGATTTCGCCCTCTAAGCCTACTGGTATATTTGTGTCTTCAATGAAGTACCCTGTAGATAGGTCACAGACAAACACTGAAGTGTCAAACAGCAACCACACAAAAACCGAAGTAGTTGTCAGTGAGTCAGGAGATGGCCCTCAACAAATCTATCTTGCTCCAGATGGTATGTATTATATTGTCCATTATGTTGTTATCTTCATTCATTTTGACTTTAGTTAGTAGAGTTTTGCAGATAAATATATATGTTGCTTTGTCTGAATACACTTTTGTTTAAGTTTAGTTGATTGGTAGGATTTTTTATTAGTCAGAAATAGTTCATCAGGGTAGACCAGTCTCTCAGATCTGACAGCTGATTGGTTAATATCTGGTTTCTAGACTAATCTCCCTGTTATCAGTTTTATTATTATGGTGTACTAATTTGCAGCAGTAATAGTTAAAATAATAAGAATTGCCCATACAAGAAAAGCACCCTTCACATACATGAGCAAAATTCAAGTTTAAGAATTAAGATAGTCATTCATGGATTTTTCTCCCTCAGACTCTTAAATAAAACAAGTTTGATGCCATTTAATCAATGATTGGACAGGTACTATAATTGAGAGTGGAAGTGAAGTGCCGACAACAATATTTGTGAGAGTTACAGAGGATGGTCAGACAATCATCCTCCGTGAGGACGGGTCCCAGCAGGGAGCCGTTCAGGTAGAGGGCGGCACAGAGATTGTACAGACATCAAGAAACAGTGATGATGTGACCAGTGCAGCTGTCAAATCAATTCTCCAAGACCCAGGTAAATTACAAACATGTACACTTTCTTCAGTTAATATGAACTAAGGCACTGCCTCTCTCGGAATCGACAACCGAAAACTAAAACTACAGTGAACAATGGCTGCTCATTAACATTATGTTGGTATCTTCTTAACGTTTTTAACGTCAGCATTTTAGCAAATGAATATAACTAAAAACTAACTTCATTTTGTTGTAATGTTTTATTTTATATTACAGTTTATGGATATGGTGAACATAATTGATACTTTAGAAGTATTAGATATAAAATTCTGTATTCATATACACTTAACGAAACTTATAAGTACCCCAGTTATAGTTTTCAGCATAAATTATGATATGATTAACGCAAATATTTAAAACTTATGCTGTGTAAAGTTTAATCATATTTTTAACATTTCATAACAAAAAATTCATTTATAAACAACTCAAACTTAACAAAAAAGATCATAAACCGAGATCACTACCAGTACACAAATTCGCACCAGAGACTTATGAAGTCAATATCGCGTATGTCCACCGTTTGCGTTAATTACTGCTAAGCACCGTGATCGCATTGACATAATGAAATTTCTAAAATAAGCCACTGGGATATTAGCCCATTCTTGCATTAGTCGGTTGTGTAGTTCTCTTTGGTTGGTGGGTGCATTCGGGCCTCTGTAGACACGCCGGCCAAGTTCATCCCATATATTCTCAATCGGGTTGAGATTGGGCGACTTTGACGGCCAGGGCAGTACGTTGACATTCTGCTGTTGCAAGAGTGCCCGTGTTGTGCGTGCAGTGTGGCTCGTTGCCCCGTCTTGCATTAGTGTCATGCCCCTGTTCTGTTGAATAATGGGAATGGCAACGGGGCGAAGAATTTCGTTCTGGTAACGAGCTGCATTTAAGTTCCCTTGAATTGCAACAAGTGGTGTTTTCACGTGGAGTGAAATTCCAGCCCATATCATTACGGAGCTGCCGCCGAACTGATCTCTTTCTACGACGCACGCATCAGCATAACGCTCACCACGTCGGCGGTACACACGGGTTCTCCCATCATTTCCCTGAACATTGAAACGGGACTCATCGGTAAACAAGACTTGTGCCCAGTCCGCACGTGTGAATCTCAGATGAGTCCTCGCCCAGCGGACACGTGCACGACAGTGGTGTCCACGCAGTACAATTCCCCGATACGGCCGTCTGGCACGAATACCAACGGATCTGAGGCGCGATCGGACTGTGTTGCTGCTGATTGGCCGTCCGTGAGTCCCAAATGTCGCCCTTGCTGTTTCTACTGCTGTGCGCTTCCGCTGGCGGAGGTGCGATAAAACCATAAACCGGTCTTGTCTGCGTGTTGTCACTCTACCACGTGGTCTCCTCGGAAGATTGGCGACACTTCCGGTACGTCTGTACTTTGAGGCCAGTCAAGTAATAGACTTCTTTGTAACACGCATTCTTCGGGCAACCTAGAAAAAAAAACAAAGGATTACAAGGTTCATAATACTGATATGCAACGGGCTTGTCGTAGAATGCATGCACTGAAATGCAATAAAACGAACAATGGGTATTGAACCACATACCTGCTCATGAGACGCTCCGGCTTCTAAAAGTCCAATAGCAATTGCACGTTCTTGCAACGACATACGAGCCATGTTTTGTGTTTTTATGTTAGGCACATCTACACTCTATCGATACATGTTTATATTGGTCATTATGGTCAGTAGCACGAAGTGCACGTGCTCGTTTTCGATTTTCAACGACCACTCTCAAAGTATGGTTTTGCATGGTTAATTTTGCATAAATTCATTTTGAGCAGACGACAAATTGGGGCATTACATATAATCATTATCTAATGTGCATATTTTTAAAATAACACGTGTTTAATGCAAGTTTGTTTTTGGGGTACTTATAAGTTTTGTTAAGTGTATTATTATGTATACTGGCTGCAAATAAAAAGTTACCACTTTTACCATTTGCATTGATGTATTGAAACTGCAATTTTGGGTAACTCACTGTCATCAGGTATTTTCTGCTGAATTTACTTAACAATTGAAAGTTTCCAATGTTTTCTTTTAAGACAAACTCTGGCGTTTATTTTCTGAACCTTTGAAAATGGAAAAAATTCAACAAATTGGAAACCAGGTAACTTGAAATTGACAGAATGGTGGCAACATAGTATTTGTTTCAAATTTCATCATAAGTAAATGTTGAAATTCCTGTAAAGCCATTCAAATTTAATCAATTACTTACAGCCGTTAGTTATTATCAAAGTAATTATCAAAATGTTAACTTTATATTGACAAGGAGTTTATATATATGGTAAACCCCCTCATTTAGACCACACCGATAATAAGACCACCTTCATAGTAAGAAAACTTAGCCAGTATCCTATTTTATAGTTTTGATATACCTTCCCAAAATATAAGACCACTCAACCATAATAACCACCGTTTCCCAGTCCCAAAGGCGGTCTTAGCAGTAAGTGGTGATAATTGCCACTATAAAAGAAATTCTAATAATTCTTGGTATTGCACAAAGATTTATTTCACAAATAAAATTTAAAAAATCGAAGTTACCTTGAACAACTGTAAAATCAGTCACATTTGAATAACAAGCCAATAATCCTATGCTATTCATTCGTAAATATACCTTTGTAAAATCAAAATAAACCATGTTTGAATTAACCCTTTCCTCTATATATATGCAACATTTTATTGCAGATCCTGGTCAGGCAGAACATACATGCCATGTAATCAGGATCTACACTGTTTGCTTTCTGGTCAGAAATAACTTAATTAATCATTAAACAAACAGTTTGATATCTTTTTTGTTCATATCTAATTAAGGCTATACTGGTATTAACCCTTTACTTGATAGATCTATACACCTTTATTGAAAATTAAAAAGTGTAGAAATTGATCAGCCGGCACAGTTGTACCATCTGATCAGGATCTACACTGTTCGCATTCTAATATAAGTATTATTTCTAACCTAAATGAAAACAGTGAAGGTCCTAAGGACGATCAGACATCACAAATGTGCAAAATAATCGAGATCTATACTAGTCACACATGCAATAAAATGCATACATATGAAGTCAAAAGTTATGATAGTGATTCATAATGTACTGCATCCGAGGCCTTAGAGGCATAATTTTGTCAACAATGCTGACACATAACTACAAAAAATGTGTCCAATGCAATGCTCAAAAACATAATCCGTCTACTAAAAGCCAAAAGCGGTCTTCACAGCCTTTTTTCTGTTGACGATGACCCCTTCTGGCTTTTAATAGATGGTATGAAAAAATAACCATTAGTAAAAATATGGAAAATAAAATATTTGTCAACTGAACTCGGTACAACTTAAACAAATAATGTGTCCTAGGTATGCAATGCTCAAGAACATATGCAAAAATAACAATTTTGTCAACATTACTTACACATTACTTGTACAAAAATGTGTATGAGAGATGCAATACTCAAGAGCATATGTAAAAATATCAATTTTGTCTTCATTAATCTCACATACATGAAACTCATACAAAAAACACATCCTATGGATGTAATGGTCAAGAACATATGTAAAAGTAACAATTTTGTCTACATTACTCATAGCAAAAATGCATTCTATAGATGCAATGCTGTCTGATCAGGATCTAATCTGTTTGCTTTTTTATTCATTAGGTTATTTCTGACCAAAATGCGACCAGTGCAGATCCTGATCAGATGACACTGATGTGCCGGCTGATCTGGATCTACACTGGTCGCACATGGGTATTTATGGAGGAAAGGGTTAAAAACAGTCAAATACCTTTTTTTTTACATTTTCACAAATTTGTTTTCTATCTGTTAAGAAGCATTTAACTAAGATACCCCTCTTTCTGTACCAATCATATGGTACATAGTGAGTGTGTGATTTTTTGTAGTATTTCCAGTTGTCATTTTATTCTAGTACTCTTCAACACACACACATTCTTGGAGTCTGAATTCTTTATTTAATATCTTTCAGAGCATTACAAGTTTTCTAATTAAATTTAAACAAAGCATTATGTTGGCATGTTGCAGAGTAAGTTTTTAAATATATATATGTAGACAGTCTGTGGTTCAATCTGTCAGTCTGTGGTGCTATGTTGTTCAACAATTGCAGTGGAAGATCTGGTCACATAAAAACAATTTAACAGCAAAATAATGAGAATCCTGGGCTAGAAGTCAAATTCTTCAAAGAAGACCTTGGATGTTCATCAACAACTTAATGTTTTCAAACACAGCATCTCCCAATAAAGTTGCTGAGTAGTTGTTTGGCTCTTTCCAACCACTTATGAGAATTAATGATACATTACCCATTAATTCATTAAGTTTTTGCAGATTTTCCACGTTGACAGAGAAAACTATCAAAATATAAACGCTTTGTATGTTCCAACTCGTGATGAAGAATTCAAATACAGTGGAGGCGTGTCAAATCATGCCGCAGACAGCTGAAGTTGCAGACTGGCTGAAAAAGTAAAATATTAATGATAAACCACATTTATGTTACACTGAATAACGTCCACCTGTAGTGCACATAAAGAAATACAAAAATAACTTTTAAAATAAAAGATCTATCATTGAAAAATTATTCAGATATAATGGTATTTGGAATGGTGAAAGATTTGAGATGTGTTAAGGAAATTTATGAGCTACAATACTATGTTTATTATTAACAAAAGAATTTTAATAAAAATAAAACCATAAACCTACAAGAGTACTTTTGTTTGCATCATGCCAGTCTTAGAATCAGACACTTCATTTTGATACTGCTGTCAAAGCTGCACTAACCCATGATTGACTGTGTCATCTTTCTAGCATCACCTGGACCTGAAATATGACAGGAAGAGTTGAGAAATTATTCATCTTGTAAACATTATATTTAACATTTTACTCCAGATAATATGCCTTTTATCACATGGGCTACCAGTATAGATCCAGATCAGCTACCACATCTGTGTCATATGATCTGGATCTAAACTGTTAACGATTTGTCAGAAATAACCTGAAGAATCTAAATGCAAGCTGTTACGTTCTGATCAGACAGAATGGTTTAAGATGTAGTCCATATCTGATGGCTTTCATTTGGGTATGGAAAACATTTTGGTTGTTTTAAGTGTTTGAAGCCCAGTGGCTTCACTTGGGTATGAAAAATAGTTAGATTTTTTAAAATGATATTAATGAAAGAAAAAGAAAGTATAAAGTCTGAATTATTTGAACAAGAAATACATGGGAATGGCATGAACTATTCTCCCCAAAATACCAAAGAAATTTCAGAACACCAAAATAAATAAAATATATGACAAAATAGTGGTTCGTTTAACCCTTTAGTAAACATTTCCTCCAAATGTGGTAAACACGGCTACGCCGTGCATGAACTTTAAATTTGCCACAAGAAATTAATAAAACATCAAATACTGTATTGAAGAATTTCACTTTTCCTGAACACCACTTCTTTAAATATGTACTATTACATGTACCGGTATATTAAGCTAAAATGTTTTATAAAAAGGAAAGAAATTTAACACTTATCAATAAAAATATTAAAAGATCATTCAAAGACATTCCCAAATACATGTTGTTATTTTTAAAAATCATCTCTTTCAATGGTTTAGTGCACTTAAACCCTTTTCATCATAGATGTGCCTTTTATCAGGAGCAAAAAATTAGAGTCAAATCAGCCTGCAAAAGTTAAAATGTATACAGTCTGGATCTACTATGTTTACTTCTTTGTTGAATTATTTAAAGGCAAACAGTGAAGATCCACAACTGCATCAAAAACTGTTGGTGTTAATCCTTTACTCCATTGATACAATTATATTACATGGGCAATTGTGTACATCCAGATCAGATGGCACATTTGTGATCATGATTTGCACTTTTCACTTTAAAATTTATTAGTTATTTCTGACCGAGATGTCACCAGAGTAGCTCCTGATCAGATTGCATGAATTTGTCAGCTGATCTGGATCTATACTGGTTGCATACAAGTTAAAATGTGTATATATGGAGAAAAGCATTAAGTTCTTGCAGCAATTAACAGGGTTGCCAGCGGACTTGAAAAGTCAGGGAAATTAGATTTTTTTTCAAGGTCAGGGAATTGTCAGTGAATTTTGAAAATTGGTCATTGAAAAATAAAAATCCTGAAAAGTCAGGGAAAAGTCGGGGAAAAATAATTGTGAAAGAAAAAAATTGTTCTATTTTATTAAAGATTGCAATAACAAATTTTCAGTTATAAACATTTTTTATCATTGTGTATTACAGAATAAATAAAATTGCCTGAAGACTGAAAGGCTCTGCAACCCTTTCCTCCAGAAATTATAAAAACAAGGTGCTACAAACAAAACCCCCTTTTCTTTCCTCCAAGATCCAGCTCAAAGCACACTCTGAACTTAGTTATTTCTGCTATATAGGCCTTACTGATGATAGTTTGTGTCTTTGACCATATAATTTCATCTATGGTTGGATTTTAAAATAATTGGCAGAAGTGACTGTCATAATGTGAACATGTCATGTACAAAATCTGTGTTCCAACATTAAGTTCACAGCAACCTAGTGTTTTGTATAACAGCAGGATTTTTAAAAAATATTGCGACACGAACTACTGCTACATTTTCCAAGATACTGACTTGAAACTTTAAACAAGTGAGGTACTTGTATCATGTGTAGATGTGCCTGACATATTTTTTATGTGACTCGGTCCATCATTTTTATGACAGGTGCAAGATTTTTTAATCTAGTGACACAAACTTCAAAAATTTTCTCTAGATTAATTTGAAAAATTAAGCATACATTCTGCATCAACTGACCTATTTTCCATTAGGCCCAGAGTATATGTGGCTGACATATTTTTCCTTTGGATCAATCTATTAATTATTAATAATTATTGGATTGGAACAGGGATCTTCAAAACCTACATGCATTTTTTCTAAGTTTATCCAAGCACTGAACAGGCTAAATTGTGTGTTTTTGTTTCACTTGTATGGTGTAAACAGCATTGTATTTGAGTTGTGTATAAACATATTTTATTTTACAACATGAAGGAAACATGTATGCGCGTTCTGTCTGAGGGGTTGTTTAACTTGAGTAAAATGGTATGTTGTTTGCTGGCCCATTTTACAGATCTATTATGTATATTTCTTTTACTCTGCATTTGATGATTATTTCAGTCATTAGTCAATAATGGATACTTAGCTTCAGGTGTGATAATCTCTTGCTTTATACTATGTTGTTTATTCATTTAGTTTATGTATGAAGAATATAATACATTATTTGCCAATTATCTAAGAAGTACAAGCATGTATTGGTTAAATCTTGTAAGAGTACATATTTAATATTTCACTATCTATCAAACTTTATACTTGATATATAAATGATGCTTAAATTGTTAAATAATGTAATAATATATTGTTAAAATAATAAAAATGTACTTCTGGGTGGATTGGACAGCAGTAGGTGTGTTAGCGACCGTTTATGTTTGGTATTATTGGTCAGTGAAAAACCTGACCAGTGTAGATCCAGATCAACCGGCTCATCTGTGCTGTCTGATCGGGATCTGCACAGGTTGCATAATAGTCAGAAATTACCTAATGAATAAAAAAGTGACCAGGTTAGATCCTGATAAGATGGCACAAATGTTCCGGCTGATCTGGATGTAAACTGTTCGCACACGCAATAATGGTGTATCTATGGAGCCGAGGAATGGGTTAAAACACGGCTTTGCTGTGCCTGTAACTAAAAAAATAATGAGAAAATGCTCATCAAAATGTAACTCTTTGCAAAACACTGTTCTGTCATTTATACAATAATTTAGATGGGAATTTAGTTAAACACTTGTTGCTTACATGTAGGTACTTAGTCAGGTTAAAAATAAAAAGTCCATGTACAAGAAGAGGCATTACTCTGTCAACGTTAATCTTAAAGATTTTGGCATCAAGTGTTGAATGCATGTAAGCAATAATTATTAATCTATTTGGGTACACAGCTTCACTATGTATTAAAAAATTAAAACTGAAATAAATATTATTCTTAAGTTCTTGCAGCAATTTCTCTCTTTGGGAAACACGGCTTTGTCGTCTCTCAAATTAAAAATTGTTACAGAAGCAACTTCTGGTAAAAATTTGTCTCTTTGGAAAACACAGATGTCTTTTGCAATTGTTATATGTCAAATGTTTGCTTTAATTTGTATCTTTTAACCATTTCCTCTATACATACCATTTTAGGCATGTGTGACCAGTGTAAGTCCAGAGCAGCCGGCACATCCGTGCCATCTGATGAGGGTTTGCACAGGTCACATTTTCGTGAGAAATAACCTAATGAATAAAAAAGCGAACAGTTAAGATCCTGATCAGATGGCACAGATGTTGGCTGATCTGGATGTAAACTGGTCGCGCACACAATAATGGTGTTACTATGGAGGAAAGGGTTAAAACACGACTTTGTTGTGCAAACAATTCAAACTTAAAGTGCAAGTATTCTGTTGTTTAATGATATTAATGCTAATTCTCTCCTTTGAAAACACGGTTTCGCCGTGCCTGCTTTTAAATTGTTACAGTTGCCAAATGGTTCCTGTTGCAAGTAATTGTTGAAATTAATCTGCAGTCAGGGCTGGACAAATTTTGTTTTTTGTAACAAGTCCAGAACTAGCTGGGTAAACATTTCAGCTAGTCCCACTTGCGCAAATAAGTGAATTCTGATTGGTCAGTATTTATGTAAAGAAAGAAACAGGAAATTCAGTAGGAAGCGTTTCATGGGGGATTGAAATTGCTAAAACACATTTCAAAACATGTTATTTTGTAAATAACTTATTTCTGTTGTAAAACATGATATGCATGTGGTGCTAAAATAGAATATTTTGAGATTGTGTGATACAATTTTCAGCTTGTTCAGGGCGTCAGGCTAGTGGGTTTGTCCAGCCCAGGCAATTGCTGTCTCAACATGCATTTCTCTCCTTGGAAAACACGGCTTCGCCGTGCCCACTTTAAAATTGTTACAGTTGCCAAGTGATTAGTGTTGCAAGTTATTGTTGAAATTTATCTGCAATTGCTGTCTCAACATGCAATAAAAACTGTTACAATATAAATCCAGAGCAGCTGGCACATCCCTGCCATCTGATGAGGATCTGCACAGGTCTCATTTTTGTCAAATAACCTAATGAATAAAAAAGCGAACAGTCTAGATCCTGATCAGATGGCACAGATGTGCAGGCAGATCTGGATATTAACTATTTGCACACACAACAATGGTGTATCTATGGAGAAAAGGGTTAAAAGTTAATAAAACATGGCTTCGTTGTGCAAAGAATTTTAACTTAAACTGCAAGTGTTCAGTTTTTCATTGCAAATTCTTTCCTTGGAAAACACGGCTTCGCCGTGCCTGCTTTAAAATAGTTACAGTTGCCAAGTGGTTCCTGTTGCAAGTAATTGTTGAAATTTATCTGTAATTTCTGTCTCAACATGCATTTCTCTCCTTGGAAAACACGGCTTCGCTGTGCCCACTTTAAAATTGTTAACTTACAGTTGCCAAGTGGTTCATGTAGTTAATATTAAAATTTATCTGCAATTGCTGTCTCAACTTGCAATAAAAACTGTTACAATATCAAGATCTTTTCTTTGTTATGCCTTTGCACGACTACAAATATCTAATCCTTCACTTTTTTCGCCGTTACTGGAGGTCTATCTACTATTCTGGGTGTATTTATTTTTAAACTGAAGTATTGTTACAGTAGTATTGATTGAAACGATTTCTAAAATTAAAAAAAAATCATTCGTCTCTTTTGACATTTCAAACAAACAAACCCAAGCGAAAGTTTCTTACAGTGTTCATTCCAATTATCTGTTTATTCGCAGCAACAAATCCATTTGCGATTGGAAATGCCATCTTTAGCAAAAGAACAACATTTACTCAAGACAGCCATGCCATAAATAATTCCGTGACACCGTTTACTGTACGTCACGTTGGGATAGAAATAAGACAAATACAAAATAATTACCGTAAGACAGCAACTACGAGAAAGGTCTGCTGTCAATATCCACTACGGGTAGGGTTCTCAATTTGGTACCGGATCATCTTTAACTTGATAGATAAGGCCACTTCGATCTACGTTAATTGTCCATCGAAGGAAGGAGACCATTTTCTTACTGAATCGAGAAACAAAATGGCGGCTTTTCAGTTTTAAAATCCGCAAGAAAGCAATCTGGATGAAAGCGGTCCTACTAAAAGTCATATTGTCCAATAAAAAAACCCCGTATTTTGCCGGGTATTTTATTGTCCAATCAAAAAACCCGTATTTTGCAGGGTATCTTGCAAACCGGAAGATGAGGTCTCAAAGTTTCTTGGTATAGAGTTTTGCTCATGCGCAATACCGTAATCGGAATCGACACAATTTCGACGCGCTTTGCGCATCGAAATCGTAGGGTCGATTCCGTATTAACTTACCTGAGAAAAATAACAGAAATTAATCTAAATGTGAACATTTTTTATCCTTATCAGACAGCCTTGATGTGCTAGGTAAAGAGGATTTATACTGATCACCAGGGCACTAGACAACTTTTAGGGACAGGTAACCATACCCTTAGAAAGGGAAATTTTGTGTCGTGTTAAGACAAAAAGACAAAAAAGGGGAATTTAAAGTCATATATGCATGTTTGACTTTGAAGTGTCGTACTTACTTATGTCGTACGTACCACTAATTATAATAGCTGGTATATTTTTTTACTTTAGACTTACAAATAAATCAATTTATCAATTGCTTTTTCCTGAGATAGGGGGAAAAAACTATTTTGATAGGGGAATTGGCCCCATGATGGGCCCTAACAATTGCCAAACAAGTGCCCTAATCACACATGGGATATTAGTTGTATCCATGAAGTAAAATACTTAATACTTTTGTCAAAATAACCACATAATAAAGCTTGTGTCTAATTTCCTATTACAGCAGTGAGTAACCTGATAGCGGCAACAGATGTTGGAACAGTTGGGCAGCAGCCTGAGGGTGAAGAAATCTCACAGCAGACTGTTGGAACTGTGCAGGAATTGCCTGATGCTACAGCTCACACAGGTAAGGAATCTCACAGCAGACTGTGTTAACTGTGCAGGAATTGCCTGCTGCTACAGCTCATACAGGTAAGGAATTTCACAGCAGACTGTGTTAACTGTGCAGGAATTGCCTGGTGCTACAGCTCATACAGGTAAGGAGGAATCTCACAGCAGACTGTTGGAACTGTGCAGGAATTGCCTGATGCTACAGCTCATACAGGTAAGTTATCTCACAGCAGACTATGGTAACTGTGCAGGAATTGCCTGGTGCTGCAAATTATAAAGGTCTCTAAAGGAAATTATCCTGTATAATTGCTTCATTGTTATTATTTTGAAATTTTTGGATTTGGTCAGTAAATAAATTTGCACTGCAGTGTTACAAATGATTGTCATTCTTCTTTTAAAATGGGACACACAAAAATAGGTGAACAATTACAATTGTTCAGGAGGCAGTTTGAAGGATGTTGGTGTGAGTTTTCACCGTGTAAAACAATCTGTACACATACATGATAGGACAAACTCCTTCTGAGACAACATTACAAGGAGAAATCTGTCTCCGCAATTATCAATGAAAATAAAACAATTCCATATTGAAGACTCATAAACTCCCAAGTCATTTCTTTAAGTAGTGTTACATTAATATGAATTTCCTTCCTTTGTTTTAATGCTATATATAGCAATATTTTCAGTTTGCAAATGTTTTTAACTTGTTTTTTATTACCAGGGAAGCATTAATAAAGTTTGACAAGCAGTATGAGCACAGAGAACACATAGCATGCAAATCTGATTGATTTATTTAATTATGATATATACATTGGAAGGATAGGGACAGAAGACTATGGATGAGAAATGGTAAAAGCACAGTTAGTATCTATGAATGGAGATAGTTCACTGTCTTGTATTTAACAGGTGAAGAATCTGGTACAGCAGACAACGGCACCAACACAGACGAGATAATAGAGGAGGGAGAGGACAGTGACAGCTGGATCTACGGCTCTGATGATGATGATGACGACGATGATGATGGCATGGAGGAGGGGCAGAAAAACACAATTCTTTGCATGTACATGACAGGAGATGGAGAGAAACGACCAGCAACTCCACGGCAACATTTCAAGTGTAGCCAGTGTAACAAAATATTCTATGGACCATTAAAATTCAAAAGTATGTTAAAATAGATCTGTTAAAGCATTGTCATAACAATGTGCATGTTTGATATGTTTTGACATTTTTAGATGATTCTTTTCTAGCTGACCTCAGCCAGAAACTTACAGTGAGCTATTGTGACAAGTGTTTGTCCAGCATCCATATCTGTTGTCCGTCAACAAGTGGCTTCAAACATATCATGTCAAATCACCGGATCGAAATTAACCATATTTGACATTAACCTCATCTAAAGTTGTTCATCATAAACCTGGGATAAGCTGTTCCTGCACAGTGGGCCTATAAGCAAATTCTCTTGCCAGCTGAACTTCAAAAATATTTTACATGAACAGGGGATGAAATTGTGCTCTTAAGGCATAAATGTCATTGGCTGAAGGTTATAAAATAGAGTTTGGAAACCAGTCTCAAATCTCAAGCATCTGATTGGCTGAAATGGCGACCGGTCGCCATTTCAGCCAATCAGATGCTTGAGATTTGAGACTGGTTTCCATGCTCAGTTTTATAACCTTGGGCAATTTTCATGTGGGCATCAATTAGTGAATTAATGTTTCTGCTGCAGATAGTGACTTTGTATCTACTGTAGATAGTGACTTAGTGTGTCTACTGCAGATAGTGACTTTGAGTCTACTGTAGATAGTGACTTTGAGTCTACTGCAGATAGTGACTTTGAGTCTACTGTAGATAGTGACTTAGTGTGTCTACTGCAGATAGTGACTTTGAGTCTACTGTAGATAGTGACTTTGAGTCTACTGTAGATAGTGACTTTGAGTCTACTGTAGATAGTGGCTGAGAGTGTCAGCTGCAGACAGTGACTTTGAGTCTACTGTAGATAGTGACTTTGAGTCTACTGTAGATAGTGACTTTGAGTCTACTGCAGATAGTGACTTTGAGTCTACTGCAGATAGTGACTTTGAGTCTACTGCAGATAGTGACTTTGAGTCTACTGTAGATAGTGACTTTGAGTCTACTGTAGATAGTGACTTTGAGTCTACTGCAGATAGTGACTTTGAGTTTACTGTAGATAGTGACTTTGAGTCTACTGTAGATAGTGACTTTGAGTCTACTGTAGATAGTGGCTGAGTGTGTCAGCTGCAGACAGTGACTTTGATTCTGCTGTAGATAGTGACTTTGAGTCTACTGTAGATAGTGACTTTGAGTCTACTGTAGATAGTGGCTGAGTGTGTCAGCTGCAGACAGTGACTTTGAGTCTACTGTAGATAGTGACTTTGAGTCTACTGTAGATAGTGACTTTGAGTCTACTGTAGATAGTGACTTTGAGTCTACTGCAGATAGTGACTTTGAGTTTACTGTAGATAGTGACTTTGAGTCTACTGTAGATAGTGACTTTGAGTCTACTGTAGATAGTGGCTGAGTGTGTCTACTGCAGATAGTGACTTTGGTGTCTGCAGCTTGGATTAGGGTGTTGGATGGAACAGAAACAATGTGCAAGTTTTTTTATTTAAGACAATTGTTATCTGGAGAGCGGGCTGTAGAACAACAGATTTCTGAATATATTAAATATTTATTATGTACTTAATTGACTTCCTTATATAGAAAGGTAATGTCAGTGTAAACAGGGATTTGTGCTTTTATAGTTAATACATCTAATGAATATCTGACCATGTCATGAACTCATTGGAGTCTTCATTTTGATAATACAAATGGGAAACTATAACTGTAAGATGTTCTTGCTTTATTTGCTGTTACAGTCATTTTTCACACTATTAATGCAATGTTCAAAAAATCAATTGTTAATTTTAATTTTATAAAAAGAATTAATCAGTTAAATTTGTATTTGAAATAATTCAACATTTGGCTCACAAACCTTTATCAAATGGGTATTCTGAATGTTTTGATGGATTTCATTTCAGTGCACATGTACAAGCATACAGGTCAGAAACCTTTCCCATGTAATCTGTGCCACAAGAAATATACCAACAAGAAATCTCTGGTTCTACATCAGAAATCCCACACAGGAGAACTTCCATTCCTGTAAGTACTTGGTCGCTGTAAAATTCCTGTAAGTACTGTGCCCCTATAGAATTCCTGTTGAGTAGTTGTAAGGTACAGTGTCACTGTAGAATTCCTGTAAACACTGTGTCACTGTAGAATTCCTGTTAGAACTGTGTCACTGTAGAATTCCAGTAAGTACTGTGCCACTGAAGAATTCCAGTAAGTGCTGTGTCGCTGTAGAATTTCAGTAAGTACTGTGTCACTGTAGAATTCCAGTAAGTACTGTGTTGCTGAAGAATTCCAGTAAGTACTGTGTCACTGTAGAATTCCTGTAGGTACTGTGTCACTATAGAATTCCTGTAAGTACTGTGTCACTGTAGAATTGCTGTAAGTACTGCGTCACTGTCGAATTCCTATTGGTACTGTGTCACTGTAGAATTCCTGTAAGTAATGTGTCACTGTAGAATTGCTGTAAGTGCTGTGTCACTGTAGAATTCCAGTAAGCACTGTGTCACTGTAGAATTCCTGTAAGTGCTGTGTCACTGTAGAAATCCTGTAAGTGCTGTGTCAATTTAGAATTCCTGTAAGTACTGTGTAACTGTAGAATTGCTGTAAGTACTGTGTCACTGTAGAATTCCTGTAAGCACTGTGTCACTGTAGAATTCCTGTAAGCACTGTGTCACTATAGAATTCCTGTAAGTACTGTGTCACCGTAGAATTCCAGAAAGTACTGTGTCACTGCAGAATTCCTGTAAGTACTGTGTCACCGTAGAATTCCTGTAAACACTGTGTCACTGTAGAATTCCTGCTAAGTACTTATCACCGTAGAATTCCAGAAAGTACTGTGTCACTGCAGAATTCCTGTAAGTACTGTGTCACTGCAGAATTCCTGTAAGTACTGTGTCACTGTAGAATTCCTGTAAGTACTGTGTCACTGTAGAATTGCTGTAAGTACTGTGTCACTGTAGTATTCCTGTAAGTACTGTATCACGGTAGAATTCTTGTCAGTATTGAGTCACTGTAGAATTGCTGTTAGTCTTGTGTCACTGTAGAATTCCTGTAAGTAATGTGTCACTGTAGAATTGCTGTAAGTACTGTGTCACTGTAGAATTCCTGTAAGTACTGTGTCACTGTAGAATTGCTGTAAGTACTGTGTCACTGTAGAATTGCTGTAAGTACTGTGTCACTGTAGAATTGCTGTAAGTACTGTGTCACTGTAGAATTCCTGTAAGTACTGTGTCACTGTAGAATTCCTGTAAGTACTGTGTCACTGTAGAATTGCTGTAAGTACTGTGTCACTGTAGAATTGCTGTAAGTACTGTGTCACTGTAGAATTGCTGTTAGTACTGTGTCACTGTAGTATTGCTGTAAGTACTGTGTCACTGTAGAATTGCTGTTAGTACTGTGTCACTGTAGAATTGCTGTAAGTACTGTGTCACTGTAGAATTTCTGTAAGTACTGTGTCACTGTAGAATTGCTGTAAGTACTGTGTCACTGTAGAATTCCTGTAGGTACTGTATCACTGTAGAGTTCCTGTAGGTACTGTGTCACTGTATAATTGCTGTAAGTACTGTGTCACTGTAGAATTGCTGTAAGTACTGTGTCACTGTAGAATTCCTGTAGGTACTGTATCACTGTAGAGTTCCTGTAAGTACTGTGTCACTGTAGAGTTCCTGTAGGTACTGTATCACTGTAGAATTCCTGTAACTACTGTGTCAATGTAGAATTGCTGTAGGTACTGTGTCACTGTAGAATTGCTGTAAGTTCTGTGTCACTGTAGAATTCCTGTAGGTACTGTATCACTGTAGAATTGCTGTAAGTACTGTGTCACTGTAGAATTGCTGTAAGTACTGTGTCACTGTATAATTGCTGCAAGTACTGTATCACTGTAGAGTTCCTGTAAGTACTGTCACTGTAGAATTCCTGTAGGTACTGTATCACTGTAGAATTCCTGTAAGTACTGTGTCACTGTAGAATTCCTGTAGGTACTGTATCACTGTAGAGTTCCGGTAAGTACTGTGTCACTGTAGAATTCCTGTCAGTACTGTGTCACTGTAGAGTTCCTGTAGGTACTGTATCACTGTAGAATTCCTGTAGGTACTGTATCACTGTAGAGTTCCTGTAAGTACTGTGTCACTGTGTCACTGAAGAATTCCTGTATGTACTGTATCAGGGTAAAATTCCTGAAAGTACTGTGTCACAGATGAATTTCAGGAAGAACTGAGTCAATGCTGAATTCCAGAAAGAACTGTTTCACTTTTGAATTCCAGTAAGAACTGTGTCATTGTAAATTCATTGTTGAATTCCAGTAAGAACTGTGTCATTGTTGAATTCCTGTAAGAACTGTGTCACTGTTAAATTCCTGTGAGTACTGTGTGGTTGTAGAATTCCTGTCAGTACTTTGTCACTTTAGAAATCCTGTAAACATTCTATCTAGTGGTGGCTAACATACTATAGACATCAACATTTGTTTCCTTTATTTTATTTTTGGTAAAGTCTTCTTCTCTGCAGTTATAATAACCCCATATTTGCAAGGCTTGACTCCCCAACCAACCAGTAGCAATATGGTTTGCACTGACTGTTCCAAGGCAGTAACCTTTTGGGTTCCCTGTTTTGTAAATTATCTGTGATGCCTTTAATTAATTAATAAAGATGTGACTATGACTGGTGAAATGGGCCAGTGGCAAGATATAGATGGCAAATAACCATTCTATCTGGAGAAATCAAAACCTGTTGTTTATTGTAATTTTTTTTTAAATGTTTGAATATAGATTCAAATAATTTTATTGGTTTCAAGCAGTGCTTTTATCAATAACACCTTTTGAAGACCATTAAGCACAATATTTATATTTGTGTAAATATTAAGTTGCTCTCAATCCTGGGCTAGGTGGCGTGGACAGTATTACCATTACTTCTCATGTACAGGCTCTATCAATGGCTAAAATCTCGTGATTTTTTTTTAAGGTGTACATTATGTGGTAAACGATGCCCAAGTAAGATCTCCCTCAAGTCACATCTGAGGTGCCACGACGGCAACGGTGGAGGATTTCCTGCCAAGTGTGATGTATGTGACCGTGTGTTCACACGGAAGCATCTGATGGAGAGACATAAACTTCACAAACATACTAACTTACAGACAGAATTCAAGTGTTCTGAATGTAACAAGGTCTTCAGTCATCAGAGTAAGTACCAACTTATAGACAGAATTCAAGTGTTCTGAATGTAACAAAGTCTTCAGTCATCAAAGTAAGTACATGGTAATTTACAGACAGAATTCAAGTGTTCTGAATGTAACAAAGTCTTCAGTCATCAAAGTTAGTATACAGTAGATTCACTTCTCTGTGACAGTTTAGTGTTAATACTCTCGTAAATTAAAGGTCATTCCTACATTTGACCAAACATTATACGTTTAAAATCTCTTTGTATTTCAAGTTTATTTTGGATAAGCAGCAATTTATGACTTTGATTCCGAAGGGTTGGGTCGGGTTTGCCATATCCGTCTAGGTGACTGTCTGCTTTCTGGAGCATATTTTCCTAACATAAACATTAAGAGATCTCAACCAAATTTACCAGAGTGTCAAAGAGTCATGTTCCTACCGCAGATGTCTAGGTAAAGATCAAAATATGCCAAAAATCTAGTCTCCATTCTATTACACAAAAACCCCTCAGGGATTTCAACAAAACTTCACACAAGTGTTGACTTTAATGAGGTGGACTATTGTGTGTCGAAGAACCATGGCCTTACCTCGAAGGCTAAGATTACACCTCTGCATCAGATTTTTTTGCTCAATAGATTCAGATTAATTCAGAACTTTATTATTTGGTAAGGTCTCATGAGTATTCAAGTTAAGGCAAACTTTGCTTGTTATTTTTCAGGGAGTTTAAAGCGTCACTTTATGTCATCACATCTCAATATAAAGAACCATGTGTGCGGCTTATGTGGCAAGTCATTCTACAGGAAGGAGTACCTGACAGGTCACCTGATCCAGCACGGGGGAGCTGCTGCCGAGGGGCTCACACCCAGGAAACAGAGACCATCTACCTTCAAACCTCGTCCATCTGTCTTCAACACGACAGTGTATGGTGGTCGACAGGGGAAAGATGGTGATACAGAGGGGGAGGAATATGATGAGGAACAAGACAGTCAGAATGAGGATGGGGTAATTCTTGCTGCTGTATTCAACTCATTTCCTGTTCTGCATGGGGATTCTTATAACAAGTATTTCATGTATACAAAAAATTAAATATCACCCATTTTACTTCTTGCTTATCAACCAATTGGCTAATTATTTACCTTACGCAAATTAATCATCTGTGCATTTCATTTTTATTTATGAAGAACCCACTTTTCTTTTTTGACCATTTATCAAGTGGGTTGGTTGTCTGCATTAAAAAAAATCAATGTGAAATGTTTACTACTGGACAGGTTTAAAACTTGTGATTTAAAATATCTGGTACAGCAGAGTTTCTTTGATTTTAAAAATAGTTCACATTTCTTTGTGTTTTATTGTCTTTGATTATGACTTTGGAGAAAGTCTGTTTGTATTGATTTGGTAAAGAGCTGTTTACATACTTGTTAACATTACAGGTACAGAGAATCATCCTGACCCAGGATGAGAACGGTCAGCTACGTGTTGTTGACATGGCAACAGAGAGAGAGGTGAAGAGGATGTTACAGGCTCGCGGTCTGTCGCGTGGAGAGGCTGGTGAAACTATGGTTGTACACGTAAGTTCGTTATTGCCAACAGTTTTAACTTTTTATGGCCACGCCATGTAATGGCGGAAGGGCATATAGTGTTCACCCTGGCTGTGTGTGTGTCAGTGTGTGTGTATGTTCGAAAATCGTGTCCGCTCTGTAACTTTGTTATTTCTTATTGGATTTTAAAATAACTTGGTATGAATGTTCACCATATCAAGGCGGTGTGTCACGTACAATACCCATGCCTGTAGGTCCAAGGTCAAGGTCACTGTTACTAAAAATAGAATTTTCTTGTCCGGGCTGTAACTTCCTTATGAATGGAGGGATTTCAAAATAACTTGGCACAAATGTTCACCATGATAAGGCGGTGTGTCGCGTACAACACCCATGCCTGTAGGTCCAAGGTCAAATTCACAGTTACTAAAAATAGAATTTTGTTGGAAAAATCTTGTCCGCTAAATAACTTTGTTATTTCTTATTGGATTTTAAAATAACTTGGTATGAATGTTCACCATATCAAGGCGGTGTGTTGCGTACAATACCCATGCCTGTAGGTCCAAGGTCAAGGTCACTGTTACTAAAAATAGAATTTTCTTGTCCAGGCTGTAACTTCCTTATGAATGGAGGGATTTCAAAATAACTTGGCACAAATGTTCACCATGATAAGGCGGTGTGTCGCGTAAAACACCCATGCCTGTAGGTCCAAGGTCAAGGTCACAGTAACTAAAAATAGAATTTTGTTGGAAAAATCTTGTCCGCTCTGTAACTTTGTTATTTCTTATTGGATTTTAAAATAACTTGGTATAAATGTTCACCCTATCAAGACGGTGTGTCGCGTACAATACCCATGCCTGTAGGTCCAAGGTCAAGGTCACTGTTACTAAAAATAGAATTTTCTTGTCCAGGCTGAAACTTCCTTATGAATGGAGGGATTTAAAAATAACTTGGCACAAATGTTCACCATGATAAAGCAGTGTGTCATGTACAACACCCATGCCTAAAGGTCAAAGGTCAAAGTCACTGTTACTAAAAATAGAATTTTGTTATAAAAATCTTGTCTGCTTTGTTACTTTGTTATTTCTTTTTGAATTTTAAAATAACTTGGTATAAATGTTCATTATATTGTGTTGTGTACTATACCCATGCCTGTAGGTCCAAGGTCAAGGTCACTGTTACAAAAAATTGAAATTTCTTGTACTGGCTATAACTTCATTATTAACAGAGTGATTTCAAAATAATTTGGCACAAATGTTCACTATGACAAGGCGTTGTGTTGTGTACAATTCCCATGCCTGTAGGTCCAAGGTCAAGGTCACTATTACTAAAACCAAAATTTTCTTGTCTGGGCTGTGAGTTTGTTATTACTTATTGGATTTTAAAATAACTTGGTATAAATGTTCATCATGACAAGCATGCATAGCGGGGGCATCCGTGTCCTATGGACACATTTCTAGTTCAGTTTTCATTTGACTTTACAAGTCTTGTAGGAAAGTTTGTTTTCTTAACACAATTTTATATGAATAGGACAAGTTATTTGTCTATGATCCCAGAGGCTAAATATGTTCACATGTCTGGTCTGGCTGTTACTAATCTGGTTTTCGGAACATATCCTATGGATCCCTTAAGGGATTTCATTTAAACTTTACACAAGGGTTTACTTCGAATATGGCCAAAGTCAAAGTTCTGGAGCCTAACTTAGCATCTAACAAAGGGACTTAAGGGACACACATAATAATGTGGATTAATTACCCCGGTAGATGGTGATGGCCCAACCTACTAGATAAAGGACACACGAAGGGTTGATATGTCTAAGCATGAGATGAAGGTCATACTAAATGTCTAAGTTGTAACTTCAGGAGCATTTCTTGATCTGATTATCTCATCCAACCATCACAGAAATGTTTATCTAACTGAAACAGAATGTTTTATCTAAAATGATATGTCCCAACTTCAAAGTTCAGTGTCCAAGGTTATAAAACTGAGATTGGAAACCAGTCTCAAATCTCAAGCATCTGATTGGCTGAAATGGCGACCAGTCCCCATTTCAGCCAATCAGATGCTTGAGATTTGAGACTGGTTTCCAATCTCGGCTTTATAACCTCCAGTCAGTGCATAACATGGTAACCCTCAATCAAAATTGACTAACTAATAACATATCAGCTTATTATTTGCTTCCTCCATTTTTGTGTACCGTAATTGATATTGATTTTCCATCCTCTGTGGATTCTTACTCAGTAAAAGTTCCAGATTGAAAGGAAGTTCTGGTCTTGGACAAGTCTATGCTATGTTGATTTGCTTCTTGTTGCTTTAAGAAACTATCCAGTAATTCAGTCCACAGAAAAACCACTTTCATAAAAACAGCAACTGATATTTAGTTTATGTTTATTGTTTTTAACAAGTTTTAATCAGTTTCTGACAATATTTGTCATATGGTTGCTGGAAGTGGAAGGTAATTAATGTAAGGGTAGGAGCAGTAATAATACAATGTTTTGTAGGTTATTGATTTCACACTTCAACAAAGGGTTCTCTCAACTGAAGTAAAGAAATTTGGGCAACCCACCTGACAGTATCAATATTAAATCTTGTGCTGCTATTTGTAAGATGTTTATTGAGTATTCCACAAAATTGGTTAAAATTGCAGATTTCATCTTGCAAAAATTCAAATTAATTTCATGCTTAGAAAGTATTTAAGATAAATGTAGTTGAAGTATTGCTATTGTACCTATGTCTCACATTACTTGAGTGTTGATGGTTTGTAGATAGAGGAGCCGAGCGGGGAGCCACAGGTGGTTCACGTAGAGCACACTGAGGAGCATGTTGTCGAGGTTCCTATAGGAGAGCATGCCTATATAGAGTACCAACAAGTAGAAGAGGACAAACCACAAGAATACATTGTTGGAGAAGCTGATGGTATGATTCTTAAACATAGCTCAAGTATTTTAACTTGTGTTGAATTTTATCATGTTGTAACTTTGTTTTAAGCCTTTCCTTCATATAAATGCATTTTTAAGCATATGCGACCAGTGTAGATCCAGATCAGCCGGCACATCCATGCCGTCTGATCAGGATCTGCACTGGTAGCATTTTGGTCAGAAATACAAACAATGTAACCTAATGAATCAAAAAGCGAACAGTTTAGATCCTGATCAGATGGCACGGATGTGCCGGCTGATCTGGATCTAAACTGTTGGCCCTAGCAATTAAGGTGTATCTCTACAGGAAAGGGTTAACAGACTTTTTGAGGACCATTATGCACGATATTAAGTAAATCAATGGCCTACTCCTTGTGTTGCTTGCAGTAGCAGGTAGACACATAGAGATACTGTTGTCAGGCTGTGGCTTCCAGTTGCCCCTTACTTTGACCTGAAACTTAATGCGGCTTATAACCTTGGAAGTACATGTCCTATTGGCACAATACTTAGAAGATACCATCTGCATGAACAAAACATTTTCTGACAACAAAAATGCGGACTACTGATCGACTATTTTAAAATTTGTGTTATGCTCCTGTCAAATGACTTTAACCAGAAATTTAACATGATGTACAGTTGAGCTCTGATTTATCGCAGTTCAAGGGGTCCATACCTTCCAACTGCAATGTTTGGGAACCATGTTATATGACCGACAATTAACTTGTCACACTAATCATTCGCCAGTATAGTGCTGATGTAATGTAACATTAAATACATACTGTTTTCAGTTTCATTGATTATTTGTTGTCACCTAAACAGTGCTATGAATTTCTTTCACTGCATTGAACTCACATCTGTACCACAGATTTTCTCAACACTGATCTATTCATAATAATGTTTACCTGAACAAATAACACTTAGGCCTAGACAAAAGTGTCTGAAATCAGAAGCTAATGAAAGACGTGACAGATTTCTCATTTTATTGACAACAGGTACGAGAAACATCCATTCAGGTACACCCAGATGGACAATATATCCTCAACATATCCTGTTAACTACATGTATATAGTATATCAGCTGTTGTCCCAAGTGTTACTCTCAATCCACTAGAGGTTTCTGATTGGAGTGTGTGATGGTCTGTTTTGATAGTGTGTAAAATGGCATTATAATCATTAGACTAAGTGAGTTTTTGCCAGGACCACAATTAACCCTTTCCTGTATAGATACACCTTTATTGCTAGGGCGAACAGTTTAGATCCAGATCAACCGGCACATCCGTGCTGTCTGATCAGGATCTAAACTGTTCGCTTTTTGATTAATTAGTTTATGTCTGACCAAAATGCCACCAGTACAGATCCTGATCAGACAGCACGGATGTGCTGTCTGATCTGGATCTACACTGGTCGCACATGCGTAAAAATGCGTATATATCAAGGAAAGGGTTAATAATGATGTCATAAACATCTACATTCCTGTAGAGGAGCATTAGCTGTATATAACTTCTTGATGATGCTGTTCTCCTGTTGCACTGCTCCCTTACTATCTAGCTAGTCAGTGAACATAATGTGTTATTACTTTGCTTGAAGGTGTCCCAGTTTCTGGTACCCAGTATATCTACACTTCTCCGAGTGGTGAGGTGACAAAGGAGCTTGTGTACGGACAGCCAGCGGTGCAGTATGAGGTGGAGTGTGTGGGGGACGTGGAGGTGGAGGACGAGGAGGCCCTGTCAGCCATCAACCTTCTAGCGCAAGCCAGTGCACAGCAGTACCATCAGGCCAGTGCTAGCCAGTATGAGAACGTCATCTCTCAGATTTAATGTGTCTCTCATATCACACTTTGTCAGTGAAAGCATCAAACATTCAAAACCTGAAAGACATGAAGTCAGTGGAAGTCTGTCAACAGAAGCTGTTCTGAAGAAATAAAAACGGTTGTTACAACTTCCACACACTGTAACTGAGAAAGCATACAGTGTGGTTAGATTGCTTGTATGCAACCAGAAAAGTACATGCATTAAAGAGATACAGATCAGGAGGGACAAAATGAAATGAGGACTTTGGATTCTGTATATGGAGATTCTAGCTTAACAACTGTTAATCCTTGAATAAGATAAAAATCATTTATTTGCTTAATTTACACACAACTCAAATATGAATTAAAATGTTTTAAGAGTCTTTTTTAACTTGACTATTTGAAAAATAGTAGAGCTATCCTTCTTAAAAAAAATTATATCAAAAGATAATTCTTTTAAAAATAGCATTTATATCAAGAATTTTTTTTTCCAATAGTTGAGTGTGCTGTCTCCTCTGACAGCTCTTGTTATACATGTATTTCTTGTTTGTTGAGTGGGTATTTACAGTAAATGATTGTGTATTGGCAACCAGCATTAAGCTATTTTATAATGCTTGAAATCATGTTGATGTTGTTGTGTTATTATTATTAAATCATGGAAAACAAGGAATATTGTTTTAAAGTTTTGTTGTAGATTAGTGATTTGTGGACTAAAACTGTGAACCTATTAATTTCGTGGGCACGTTTTTTTTTATTTTCAATAAAAATGCTTTTTCTTGAGTAAATGAATTTATGGGGACCTCATTTTCGGAAACCATAATTACTTTGAACGTTTATTTATTATTGGGGTTTTAATTTCATGGAACCATCTCTCCATGAAGTCCACAAAAGTTAGTGTCCCTGAGAATACTAATGGGTTCACAGTATTGGGACCTGCAGAGATAACAAGCTAGTTTATTGTATATTACTCTGCCTGCTACAATGAAAATGGGATATAAAATAAAGACTTGATATAAACAAAGTAAAAAAAGGGATAATGGATGTATGAAAAAGCAAGTTAGACCCTTTCAAATGACTAACTACTCAGAACTTTGAAAGTTCCTAATTGAAAAATTATAGTTTAAGATGTACATCATGTTTAAACAGCTTTACTTCGTTATAAGTGGCAAGGCGTAAACACTACATGTATATTATTCCTTTAAATTTACAGATTTAAACCCTAGCTTTAATAGTCTTAATCTTATTCTTTTCATCTCTTTGAAAATAAAACTGTTTGAAAGCCTTAAACTAGAGGTTTAGCACTTTATATATTTAAGCTGTTATTACTATGGTATAAGTAATATTGTGCACACGTCTCAATACCAACGCTTAAACTGTATGCCCTAGACATTAAGAGGTGTTCAAATGTTTACCCTCTGATCTGGTTCTACGATGGTTGGTCAGAAATAACGTTCTATCTAATAGCAAACAGTATAGATTCTAATCAGATGACAGCTATGTATCTGCCCTGTTCGCCTATGTGATAACAGCCATATCGCATGAAGTGAAGTGTAAACGTATTGTTTGGGGAATTGTTGTGCTAACCGCTTGCCATGCTTGTAACATTGACTGTGAAATCTTTTATTATTGAAGGATGGCATTTCATTGAAAAGGTTGCCTATCTCCTATGGTTTGTCATAATATGGATCGTGCTGTTATCCGACAACTCTGATTTTGGTCTGGCACAGCTGGTGCTTGGTATCTACTACTGAGTATTACCCATGTCTTACCTTATTATTTCGACTCTGGTTTTACTAAGTGTCGTAAACATGCACTTTTAGCCACAAGGCAGTAAGGCGTAAACGTACCAGCATTATATTATACAAGCGGCTTTCGCGGACTCTTTATTTTGACATATTTCAATGTGCACACTGTCAAAATATTTCTATATTTAGAGAAAACGCGAGTGACGATATATCCAGATATATTTATAAAAAATATACTTTAATTATTTCAACTAGACTGGATGAATTAGACTGGATGTATTTCGCCTTTCGTTTTTATGTTCGACGGGCATTCACTGAAGGATTCAAGTTTTGTTTGCTTTTCATTACCGTGTTTACCAGGTCATTTTTGTTTGTACCTAGTACATGGAAAAACCCAAAATCTTTGAATTCCGGATATTATCATGTTTATTTATATACACTCGCGGATTTCTTATAGAACGTTAGCGTTATCTACACAGTCACGTGACACGCGAGCTTATAGGAAGGATTCACAGTTACGTCATCAATTTGTGTTATAAGTACCACATGATACACATTTCTAGGAAGGTGGTACAATACAGTGTAAACAATGGTTCCTTGTGATAAGATATTTGCTGTAAATTTAACAGAAAATGCTGAACCTTGAGTTAAGTTTCGCTCATCTGACAGAACCTGAGCATTCAAATGTTTAACTAACACTTTGATTACAGTGTCAAGGTTTAAATTTGTCAGGGAAAAGGCAAGCATGAAAAGATTCATAGAAATTCTCATAGTATTTTCATATCAAGCTGTTAAAGCATGCATTATATAATCTTGAGCTGGAGGTGGTCAGAAACAGGTGCAGTTTCAGTATCTTTATGATGTATCATGACTAATCTTGTCTGTATATTTATGTTTACAATATTGTAAAATTAATATGGCTAATTATGTATTTAGGTATTCTTACTAGTAATTAAGTTAATATGCTTAAGGACAATAAAAACGGACGGTGGGGATAATTGCATTTTGACAAGGAAAATATACATATTATCAACATTTTTCACAGTTTCATAATACCGAATGAATTGCAGTAATTTAGATACCAAAATTATGAAAATTTATTTATAATAAAAAAGTTATTGCGTAATAAAAACTGTACCCCGAACATAAAAGAAACACTTTTTGCTAAATGTGACAATGTGTTTCCTGTTGTTCATTGTCATTAAGTATATTTTATCAAATGTAGAAATTAAATGTATTGTTTTTGTTGTTGTTGTAATTGTTTTTCAGATGCAAGACAGGTATTGAAGCTGGGGACGAGAGGGACATTTATTAATTGATTAGGGAAAATGGTTCCAAATTTATAGTACCATAATTCACAAGAGAAAATCTATATAGGTGCAGCAAAATTACTATTCTGCCATGCAAAATAAAATGTCTACAGCTAAACGATTGACTTAATTTTCTATACCTAAAGCGGAATGTAAGAGGCTCGTATAGGGTCTGGATTTCCTTCTGTAGGTCCTTTTCCTCCAACAAAATATCAACTGAATTTGCATGTCCACTTTTTTTTTATTTTTTGCTTTGTCAATAATAAAATACAGCCGACCACATGCACTTATCCACTTTTTGAACTTATGTTCATTTGTTTTTGGTTTTGGAAAGGGTATAAAGATACATCTTTCATGCCATCTTTGTCTGTATACCTCGAGTCACCTTTACAAACACCATAGCAACATTGTTGTGTCTTACTAAACTTTTTTTTAAAGATTTTGGTTTCAGATCCATGCCTCAACACAAGCTAATTTATAGTAAACTGAATGCAAGTCATACAAAATTTGTACCGCTAGCAAGGTTGCTAAGGTCAATTCTTATCAGTGAATCTATTTTTAGCATATTGGCTACCTATGAATACTTCCTATTAAGATAAAATTATATTAAGCAGCAATGAAGTTTTTCAAATTTGACGAATATTGTCTGGAAAAATATGTGATATTTGTCTTCAGATCATTCTTGGTTTTATAAACATGGTATCACGTGACTGTCTACTTATTTATAATCAGATATATAACGTGATGGATGCAGAAGTTATTACTTATTAATTATTTGTAAGCAAAGCCATATGGTTTATATCGGTATATATTACCTGTAATTTGACCTCGACTCTAACCTGATAACGGACTTTCGTATGGTCAGCGTACTGTTATATAAGTGTGACACTTTGCTCAGGCTTGTGTATAAAGTTTCACAGAATTCAACAACAGGAAACCATTGTGATAATGTGTGATATCTATGTATTGTGCAGTTATCTTAAGTCGAAGGACAATGAACGATTACTGACGTGTACATACACGTTTTGTAGTAACGCCTCGGGGCATCATATCTACGGAAGTCATGTCAGAAATCATTGTGCAATATCAATAATTGCTCCTTTTCCAATAATTAGCATACTGGAATGTGGTTAAGGGAAAATAGTGTATTTCCCGAGAAAACTATGAGGATGCTAACGAATGTGGTACAGAGATCTCCGGACCAACCGAAACACACGGCGGACTACACTGTTGTTAGCCAAAACGAGGTAATCTTTTGTACTACATCATTTGTTGTTTAATTTAAATTCAGTTTTGTGATGGAAGTCACACCAACGATTAAATTAATTATATTCAAGTAAATATTGCTGCAAGCGCAGCATTAGCAGTCTGTTAGCGATCGCTGCTTGTATTTTATATGTATACTAGAGGTGCTCAACAAATGTTTAATTACAAGAAACAGTTTTTATTGCTAATATAATCAAGTAGGACATACTATTATTCAGTCCTGGGGTGTGTGTACATGGTAACAGGTTTATACCAGCTCAACCAGTGCACTTTAAGGCTTCGTATACACGCTTAACTTGTATAAGATGAAACCACCTTAAAACACAAAATTAAATTCAGTTCATTTATAAAAAAATATTAAAAACAAGAATAAACGTGAGCACGAAAAAATATGCACGGTACGACTTTACCAGGTATGCAGGCAGGTGTTCATATCCGTCTTGTTGTCTTGTTTACTACATAGATACAACAATAAAGCTTAAAAGTATAAATATCTTCTATCTATAAACAACAGTAACAAATAGAAAGAGAAAGCTAGAAAATATTTTAATCAATAATTTGTCACTTTAGCCTACCTTAAACACAATGCTTAATCAATGTTGTTGATTTTGACATATGCACTGGGGAAAAGCGGTTTATATTCCAACGCGCAGTCCAGCTTGGTAAAAGAATCAACATTAATGCTCAACATTAAATGACAAGTAAAAAATAGAATAAAACAAAATCCAGGATTGTTAAATATTTAATTATGAGATTAAAGTTTGGAAAACACTTCCCGATGATTTGATGGAAATGGCAAAATATTGCTGGAAACATAAAACCATGAAGTGTGTAAGGCCGTCTTGTGATTCCATTCCAAAATGTATCGTGGGTTCACTGTCCCCAAATCTTTTCAGAGAAATTCTATTGGTTATAATCCAGACACATAGGATTGTTACCGCAACAGTACTAATTTAAAACAAACATATTAATAGAGCTAACATCAATAGGCCTATAAATAAATGGTGAACAACATAAAAACATTGCTTCGGTAAATATTTAATATAGACAGTGCTGGAAACTAAGCAGTAAACCTAACAGTAAAAATTCATTCTAACTGGATAATAGTATATTGTACAATACATCCTGTTTTAAAGCGTCAGTACAGGTATTACCGAAAATATTATTTAATTTTCGTTTTCATAATGTAGAGGAACATTTTCCTGGTGTTTATCTAAAAAACAGCAATTTCAAACATTCTCTTTAATAGATAAAAAGAATAAATCCGGTGTTAAAAAGTACGTGTGCGATACCCGTATTCGAGTCAATTAGTTTCATACTTTAGAGAGGATATGATAACATACTAATTTGTGGTTATGATTGGTACAGGAGTATGAAGAGCGCAGGTACCCGGCTTCCACCTGGGCGTGTACCACAGTTACAGGCTTGTACCAGGACTCGGCTAAAATCGACGGCTTCCGTCATCTACAGGCATACGCAGAGGGACACAACAGTGCACGTAAGTTTTGTTATTCTCGCTAGACTTATAGGTTATTGAGGCTGTACTATCGCACCCGGTAAACCTTCACTCCGCAACCAAATAGAGAACATATACGCATGAGCGAACGGCACTTCTGTGCTGAGCGAAAACGGTGGAACATATTTTAAAGTGTACATTGCCCCACCCAGAACATTTCTACCGACGACCAGTGTTCCTTTTTTCAACGGATTAAGCATTCAGACTTGATTTAAAAACAACTTCATAAAGCATTTCTATTTTGTAAAATATAATGTCACAGGGTGAGAAAGTGTGCAGCCAGACCGGGACTCGAACCTGGGACCCCTCACTTACAGGGCGACTGCTGTCCCGACTGAGCTATTCATCCGCTTACTCAACTTCTCGCCAGATAGTGACTAGATTTGTACCGTGACATACACCCCTCAAATTTAGAAATTCGTCCTCGAAGTCCAGAGAGCATCGTGTATTTAATTTGCTAGTATTACAGCATTTGCTAGTATTAATGCTAGTATTACAGGCTGTTGGCCGAACCTGCTAGCTATCATGGTCCCCCATTGGACGCCAAATGTCACAGGGTGAGACCGGGACTCGAACCCGGGACCCCTCGCTTACAGGGCGAGTACTCTGCCGACTGAGCTATCCGTCCGCTTACACATCTTCTTCCCAGATAGTTAGCAGATTCGTACCGTGACAATAACATTGAAGACTAACAGCATACTCAGTTTCGTCAATTTATAAAAACACTTATAAAAAAACATGCATGCTAATAGTCTATTCTCACCGTGTGTAATATCATGTTTCTACATATGTCCTAAGTTTGTATTCCTTTTCTGGAAAACCACAAGGAGGAACAGACAAAGACAAACATCCGACGAACAGGCAAAGACAAACATCCGACGAACAGACAAAGACAAACATCTGACGAACAGACAAAGACAAACATCCGACGAACAGACAAAGACAAACATCCGACGAACAGACAAAGACAAACATCCGACGAACAAAAACAAACATCCGACGAACAGATTAACACATCTGGTTGTGCAGCGAATGTTGACGGGCATGAAATTTGGAGTTTTTGTTTGAGATGCACTGTCGACATGTGTTCCTATCACTATTTTGTAAGAAATAAACAGCCTCGGTTGACTTCTTAGCACTAAGCGTTATGAGAATGTTAATGGATATATCCGAAACATCACCTGTTAAATAAAAGAAATGCTAACACATTAAAAGATCATTGTTCATATGTAATCAAGATAATCATGCAAAATTTAAAAGGGATTATGTGTTATCATATAAGTGTTTATTTTGATTCAGACGTACGACTGAGCATGCAGCCACCGATTGTCACTCGGGTATCCTCAGACAGCGGATCGGGTTTTCACAGGAAGTTCATCGTCTCAGTATTTATGTGCCCTGAGCATACAAGTGGTCACCCAGAGCCCTCCAGTGAACTCGTCTGTCTTGAACATCTTCCGGAAATGACAGTCTTCGTCAGATCGTTTACGGTAAAACATCTTAGTCTTGACAATCGCCCAGTCTGCAATCGCCGATGTTATACGAGTATAGTATACGAGAGTTCCTAGGTTAAGTGCCATTCAATAACATTCGGCGTAACAATTTTCAAAGCATTCGTGTTTTGATACCAGTAGCTAATAAGTCTTTCTTTTCTTTCTATAGACACCTACGCTGCTAATGTCGTTACATGGACTCCGCTGTCATCATTGCTGGCTTACATCAGAGGCCTCATTGAATTAGTCTAGATCATCTAGACGTTCTGTCATTGATCAGTATCACACTGCTCTGGCTGCCTTTGCGAAATCACAGCGTATGAATGATTGAGACTGTCATTCAATGGATTATCTGACGGACACTTCCGTTTCTTGTTAACATCATTGCAGTGAAAGACCGCTATAAGGATCACCTTCTCCAGGACTGGACAAAAATGGTGTGATTAAGGTGGTCTTTATTTCAAGGTTGCAAAATGTGCGAAACTGTTAAAATGGAAATTAAAATTGTGGTCCTAATATCGAGGTGGTCTTTATTTTGGGTGGTCTAAATGAGGGGTTTAACTCTAATTTTTGACTGGTGTGATGTTTTACTGTAAATTGGTATTTTTGGGGTAACGGAGCTTATCGCTGTCTATGATATATTTCAGGGTATTGCGAGTGAAGAGAATTGGGCATATGAGACAAAGAGACACGCCGAAGCACTGAGAAATAAGGAAGACATCAGAACGGACTTTTATATCACAGCTACGTATGAAAGTCCTTTCCAACTGTTCAGTTCAAGAAACGAGATCTGGTTTGTGAAATTTGACCATAAACAAGAGGCTGAAAACAAACAAGAGGAGACTGTATTGCAATACGGGAAACAAACAGTGCAGATACCTAGTGTGTTTGGGTGGTTATTACAAGCGGTGATTATGTATTTATCTGTGATGATGTTTTTATTAAGAAATACCTTTAATTTCTCACGAATGATCAGCAAGAATTGGGACTCGATTAAGTGCAGGTGCTACCAGGTCACGATGGTTATACGTCAGAGCACGTCATTACGAGGTGTTTGGACGACCGCTGTTTACATATTTTGGACTGTACGGAATATTGTGCTGGCTGTTATATCTGGTGCGCCGTCCTAAACCACTCATACCAGTCACCAGACACATTAACTTAACATGATTGTTTTACTGGCAAAGTTTGTGTGTGTGTTTTGATCCTAAGAAGTTGAAGGCATAACGAGATGCGCTCGTCATTATGTCCGAACGTACGTAATCGTATGTCATTAAAGTACTGTGGCATTAACTCCTCATTTACTTATTTGGCGGATTTCTTTCAAACATGCACATATTGTCAGACGGGATGCGTGGATGGTCGTAAAGAAAAGAATTTCTTCCTGCAACTATTTTAATACAATTATGGGCATTGTTAACATCAGAAATAAACTTTGGTGCACTTTCTCCTCATTTACTATCTGTCGGATTTCTTTCAACCTTTCATAGAAGATTACACATGATGTTGGTGTGGTCGTAAAGAAAAGACATTTTCCTTCACCTATTTTTACCAAAATTATGTCCCTTTGTTAATGTTAGTAATGCAATATTGTGGCAAACCATGGTCAGGAATATTGAATGTTGTGTTTACATATATTTATTTATTTATGGTTTTGTCTGATACAGAATTAAATTTGTATATAGCTTTGTTGTGTTTTAATTAATGTTTGAAATATCTGTAATTTATTTCCGTCAATAAAAGTTTATTACGGGTAACGTTGAAGACTTGTTTTAAGTTATTATCACTTTGCTGGCTCTCAATATGTCAGATTTCCCGGTCATTTACGGTTTACAGCGTTAGGGTTAGTGTTACAGAAACACTTTTAAATGATAATATAATACGAAACCATCTTAACCCTTTACTCCATAAACACGCGACCAGTGTTGATCCAGATCAGCCTACACATCCGTGCCATCTGATCAGGATCTGCAATGGTCGCATTTTGGTCAGAAAATACCTAATTAATAAAAAAGCGAACAGTTTAGATCCTGATCAGACGGCACGGATGCCGTTTAGGTTGAGCGACCATAGTACTTATGGTACTGGAATTAATGAACGCACCGAGAAACGTATTCAAGAACAACTGTAGTAGCATTAGTCAAACCAAGTTTGATCAATGCAATGTTTTTTTCGATTATTGTCAAATATAAGACAACACCTGTGCCCAAGGTTATAAAACTGAGCATGAAAACCAGTCTCAAATCTCAAGCATCTGATTGGCTAAAATGGCACATTTACAACGCGCAAGATATCCACTGCCGCTTTTCCGATTGATTACTGAATAACGGTTTGAGCTGCAGTCAACAAACATGGTATAAAAATTGCTTCTGGTCATTAAATAGCCCTTCTTGATAAGGAAGCCAAGATGATTAGGAAGCCAAGAGGTCAGGGTCAAGATAACCGTCAAACTAAAATAAGTTTTCGATTAATAACTGGAAAACGTTTTGACTACGTTACCGTCGCTACACTTGGTGTGTATATTGCCCATGATGGTCAAAAGATCAAAGGTCCCGGTAATGCTGGCCTTTATTTAGAACAAGTCTGATAAAAAACACTAAAAATTATTATTACCCTATGGTCTACAGACATACGGCATTGGTACATGGTGAAAAGACATTATGCGAAGTAAGTTTATGGTCAACAGACATTATTACGTAGGTAGTTCATGGTCAACAGACATTATACGGAGTTAGTTCATGGTCAACAGACATTATACGGAGTTACTTCATGGTCAACAGACATTATACGGAGTTACTTCATGATCAACAGACATTATACGGAGTTACTTCATGGTCAACAGACATTATACGGAGTTACTTCATGGTCAAGGGACATTTTACGGAGTTAATTCATGGTCAACAGACATTAAACGGAGTTAGTTAATGATCAACAGACATTATACGGAGTTACTTCATGGTCAAGGGACATTTTACGGAGTTAGTTCATGGTCAACAGACATTAAACGGAGTTAGTTAATGATAAACAGACATTATACGGAGTTACTTCATGGTCGACGGACATTTTACGGAGTTACTTCATGGTCAACGGACATTTTACGGAGTTAGTTCGTGATCAACATACATTATACGGAGTTACTTCATGGTCAAGGGACACTTTACGGAGTTAGTTCATGGTCAACAGACAAATTACGGAGTAACTTCATGGCCAACGGACATTATACGGAGTTACTTCATGGTCAACGGACATTTTACGTAGTTAGTTTATGGTCAACAGACATTTTACGGAGTTAGTTTATGGTCAACAGACATTATACGGAGTTAGTTCGTGGTCAACAGACATTATACGGAGTTACTTCATGGTCAAAAGACATTATACGGAGTTAGTTCGTGGTCAACAGACATTTTACGGAGTTACTTCATGGTCAACGGACATTTTACGTAGTTAGTTCATGGTCAACAGACATTATACGGAGTTAGTTCATGACCAACAGACATTATACGGAGTTACTTCATGGTCAAGGGACATTTTACGGAGTTAGTTCATGGTCAACAGACATTTTACGGAGTTACTTCATGGTCAACAGACATTATACGGAGTTACTTCATGATCAACAGACATTTTACGGAGTTAGTTCATGGTCAACAGACATTATACGGAGTTAGTTCATGGTCAACAGACATTATACGGAGTTAGTTCATGGTCAACAGACATTATACGGAGTTAGTTCATGGTCAAAAGACATTATACGGAGTTAGTTCGTGGTCAACAGACATTACACGGAGTTACTTCATGGTCATCGGACATTTTACGTAATTAGTTCATGGTCAACAGACATTATACGGAGTTAGTTCATGGTCAACAGACATTATACGGAGTTAGTTCATGGTCAACAGACATTATACGGAGTTAGTTCATGATCAACAGACATTATACGGAGTTACTTCATGGTCAACAGACATTATACGGAGTTACTTCATGGTCAACAGACATTATACGGAGTTAGTTCATGGTCAACAGACATTATACGGAGTTAGTTCATGGTCAACAGACATTATACGGAGTTACTTCATGATCAACAGACATTATACGGAGTTAGTTCATGATCAACAGACATTATGCGAAGTAAGTTTATGGTCAACAGACATTATTACGTAGTTAGTTCATGGTCAACAGACATTATATGGAGTTACTTCATGATCAACAGACATTATACGGAGTTACTTCATGGTCAACAGACATTATACGGAGTTAGTTTATGGTCAACAGACATTATACGGAGTTAGTTCGTGGCCAACAGACATTATACGACGTTAGTTCATGGTCAACAGACATTAGGGGAGACCGGGGTTAGTCCGGCCCCGGGGTATGTTCGGCATATTATCATTTTTAGTGAAAAAAATCAAGATTCAGATCCCGCGTCGATAATGTAACGTCACTTGTAACGAAACTAGTTTTGGTATGTACACAATGGCGACTATATTAACACAATTTTCGATTTTGTGAATGAAACATGATTTTTTGAGTTTTTTTCACAAATATTTGTGTTTTATTTGCCATGAGATGCTTTATAATTAGAATATTAATTTTATCTATGGAACATGTTAAAACAACCCTCAGTTATATCAAAGCTTGATCTTTTCATCTTCTTAACAATACATGCAGGTAGCACGTGATATTTATAAAAAGTTAGCAGGGGGCTAGTTCGGCCATAGGGACAGGGGCATGTTCGGCTATTAGCCGAATAACCCCTTTGTTCCAGGATAGATTTATTTTCTTGATAAGAACTACACGTATTTAATAAACAGAAGTGTATTAACTATCACAGCTTAGATAGAACCGGTTTCGGTTGGAGAAACGTCTTTTTTAGCTATACCATTGTAGGCCTATGCAGAAAATTGCATGTTTTAAATATGTTTTAGCTGAACATATTTTGATGTGTAGGTTTCATAGTCTGAGATCTACAGAAAAATTCCATGCATTTTCTCAGAATCACGATTGATTATATATATATATTTGGAACATACATAACCATGGTGTGGACTTACAAAAGAAAAAGGTGCTATTTCGAGACAGCAGACGTCTAGTGAAAGGAGTTAGAACATTACAACAACAACAAACACGAACATACGAGACGTTAACGCACAACAGGAACCTTAAATTTCCAACAGAAAACATCCGGATATCAAATAAATGACAGTTTATAATATATGCCTATCTAAAAATATATGCATATAGGGTTAAACGTCGTATATGTGGTGCCTTGATGTTTTTTGATGAAAATTTAGGTTCCTGTGCTCGTACACACTATATGCACATGCACTCACAGTGATTTATAAACATACACAAAAAGTTATATATAAAACATATTTAAAAACATTACTAATAAAAGTTGATTATTAAAGCTACTTTTTTGACATGATGTCTCTTATATTTTTCAATCTACGGGAAAATAATTTTTAAAAATCTGTCCACATGCCGAAGATGCCCCAGTGGGTAGCAAAACTTGGTCAGTTTGATCTTATTACTTCGAAAACAAATTACCATTTCTTTGAAAGAGAAACGTCATTTAAAGTTCAGGGGTAATAAAGCCCATATAATTTTTTAACTATTTATAAAAATTTGTAGAGAATAACAGAATGAATTCATTAATAAATTGCATGTTTTTAAAAATGGGGCCGTACTAGCCCCGGTCTCCCGTATACGGAGTTAGTTCATGGTCAACAGACATGATACGGAGTTAGTTCAAGGTCAATAGACATTATACGGAGTTAGTTCTTGGTCAACAGACATTTTACGGAGTTAATTCACGGTCAACAGACAATATAGGCCCTACGGAGTTAATTCACGGTCAACAGACATTATATGGAAGTGTTTTTAATGGTCAAAAGACATTATAGGGAGTTAGTTCGTGATCAACAGACATTATAGGGAGTTAGTTCGTGATCAACAGACATTATACGGAGTTAGTTCGTGATCAACAGACATTATACGGAGTTAGTTCATGGTCAACAGACATTATAGGGAGTTAGTTCGTGATCAACGGACATTATACGGAGTTAGTTCATAGTCAACAGACATTATACGGAGTTAGTTCGTGATCAACAGACATTATACGGAGTTAGTTCATGATCAACAGACATTATACGGAGTTAGTACGTGATCAACAGACATTATAGGGAGTTACTTCATGGTCAACAGACATTATACGGAGTTAGTTCGTGATCAACAGACATTATAGGGAGTTAGTTCGTGATCAACAGACATTATAGGGAGTTAGTTCGTGATCAACAGACATTATACGGAGTTAGTTCGTGATCAACAGACATTATACGGAGTTAGTTCGTGATCAACAGACATTATACGGAGTTAGTTCGTGATCAACAGACATTATACGGAGTTAGTTCGTGATCAACAGACATTATACGGAGTTAGTTCGTGATCAACAGACATTATAGGGAGTTAGTTCGTGATCAACAGACATTATAGGGAGTTAGTTCGTGATCAACAGACATTATAGGGAGTTAGTTCATGGTCAACAGACATTATAGGGAGTTAGTTCGTGATCAACGGACATTATAGGGAGTTAGTTCGTGATCAACAGACATTATACGGAGTTAGTTCGTGATCAACAGACATTATACGGAGTTAGTTCGTGATCAACAGACATTATACGGAGTTAGTTCGTGATCAACAGACATTATACGGAGTTAGTTCATGGTCAACAGACAATATACGGAGTTAGTTCATAGTCAACGGACATTATATGGAATTGTGTCATGGTCAAAAGACATTATACGAATTTGGTTCATGGTCAATGGACATAACGCGGAATAGGTTCATGGTCTACAGACATTAAACGGAATTGGTTCATGGTCTACAAACATTAATCTGTGTTAGTTCATGGTCAAAAGACATTATACGGAGTAAGTTCATGGTCAACAAATGACATCTTAAAAGGATAAAGTCACTGTCAAGGGTTTTTCGATTTATAGTTGATTTAGAACAGTAATTCATAGCTCATAAACATACGATAAGCTCAATATTTTATATTGGGTTCTAAATACTGATATTGAAGGAATCTGATCAAAAATAGAAGACAGTTTGTATGATGATTGCATATTAATTATCTGTAGACGATTCTATTGATTTTAGGTCCAAAAAAGTTAGTCCCTGTGACAGTCAATTAAAAAACAAATATCAGCAAAAAACCGAACAGCGATTTGATTTACAACTACCAAACTTGGTATGTAGATTGCCAATTATTAGGAGACCGCCACTATTGATTACGTGACATAATGAGACAATTGGTTTCTAACTTGTATGGAAATTGTTCATGGTTAACAAACGACACCATTAA
Source organism: Corbicula japonica (assembly GCA_038501625.1). Classification (NCBI taxonomy): domain Eukaryota; kingdom Metazoa; phylum Mollusca; class Bivalvia; order Venerida; family Cyrenidae; genus Corbicula; species Corbicula japonica. The sequence continues at coordinate 134,291 of JAZAYU010000045.1, forward strand.
AGAAAAAAGTCGCATTACGTTAAATATTATTTTGAAGTCAGTAATAGAATTAACTGATGTATCTGCACATGTGGTACTTGACAGCCGCAAAGACTAGACCCGACAGAAAATGGGTAGACTGGGTATCTATATATACTTAATAATAATAATAATAATAATAATAAATAATAATAATAAATTCTTTATTTTTAGAGGATAACATATTTGGCATGGCCATTCTTACATATGGTCCTCTTAAAAACATGTACAAATTATTACAAATTTATATTCATATATACATTCATACATTCTCAAAATATAATTGAAAGAAAGAAAAAAAAATTACAATAAAATTTCAAGAACAATATGAAAATGCTGGAAACAGACATATTTAAATGAAAAATTGTAACAATAGCAATTATAACAAAAGATTCATTACCCAAACATCTTAAACATTTACACATAATTACACTGTAATTGTATTGACAATGCACTACATATTATCAAATAAGAATTTTTTAACATGTTTTTTAAATAATTTAACTGTTTTGCATGACTTTACGCTCAAAGGAAGAGAGTTCCATAAATTTGGACCAACAACTGAAAATGATTTACTGTATAATAGAGTGTTAAATTTTGGAACTAATAGATTCCCATTTGAAATAGATCTTAATTGCCTTTCATTGCTATATGTTAGTTCTTTAAACATCGAAGTTATATACACTGGTGCCATGTTATGTAATGCTTTGTAGGTTAGTAAAAGAATATGGTATTTGATACGACATCGGACAGGCAGCCAGCTTAAATGTTTAAACATGATAGATGAAGGCGTAGTCAGCCCTGTTTTAAGAATAATTCGCGCTGCTCGTTTTTGTAGTTTTTCGAGTTGAAAAATATTGGATGAGATTGTTCCGCCCCAAACCAAACAACCATAATCAAATAAGGGAATTATATACGCATTGTAATACTTTATCAAACAATCTTGAGAGACATATGAAGATAATAACTGAATGAGAGTAAGTTTACGGGAAATCTGAGTAACCATATGATGAACTTGTAAGTTCCAAGTCAGTTTATTATCAATAGTTACCCCCAGTAACCTTTGTTGGGTAACATTTGTAACAGATGTATTATCAATATATAGGTTAATATTTGAGACCTGTGCAAGTCTGTTACGTGTACCGATTAACATTATTGATGATTTTTCTGCATTAAGGAGCATGTCATTATTTACACACCAGTTTAATACTTTATCGTTTGCTTATTGCAATTTTTGCTTAATAACATCTACATTTTTGTCATGCGTATGTACAGTCGTGTCATCCGCAAAGAGATCGGTCGAACAATTGTTGATATATAAGGGTAGATCATTGATAAACATAAGGAATAATACAGGTCCTAACACAGAGCCCTGTGGGACTCCCATCGTAACAGGCCGCGGCTCTGATACCCTATTACTAATTACAACGCTCTGAACACGTCCGGTCAGGTAAGAGTTGAAAAAGTCGACCGCATTGTCAGAGAATTTGTAAATCTTAAGTTTATTTAAAAGCAGCTGGAAATCAACTAAATCAAAAGCTTTCCTGAGGTCGTAAAATATTGCCCCGGTTAATTCACCAGCATTCATATTTCCTAACCAGTTATCAATTATTTTAACAAGGGCTGTTTGACATGAATGCAAGTGTCTAAACCCCGATTGTCCTTCGTTAATTAAGTTGTACTTATTAAGGAAAGACAAAAGGTGTCTCACTATGTGTCGTTCAAATATTTTTGATGTTACAGGAAGTATCGATATTGGTCTATAATTAGTAGGATTGGATTTGTCACCGGTTTTAAACCTCGGAAAAACTTTGGCATGTTTAAGGGTGTTAGGAAATGTATTGTTGATAATACAGTTATTAATTAGCTTGGTAATACTTGTAGCTATAACATTCGCAGATAATCTAAGTAATTTCGGACTAAGTCCATCTAGACCAGTTGCTTTTGTTATGTCTAGTTTTCGTAAAAAATTTAAAACGTCATTTTCTTTAATAAAAGGAATAGTAAAGTAAATAAAATTTGGAACTCTTGTATTCACAAATTCTTCCAATTTGTCAAGTGAACCATTATTTGCGTTAGTTCTATCAGTAGAGTTAATGTTAAAAACGTCTTTGATATTGGTAAAATACTCGTTTAAAAAGTTCGCAATTTCGCTGATGTCATTTATCTTATGCCCATCAATTTCAAGAGAGTTAATAATATCCATATGTCCAGAGTTACCACGAAGGTCATTAATATGTTTCCATAAATACGAGATATTTTTCTTGTCTTCGATTGCAGATTCTATTAGCCGCTGTTTGTTTTCCCTAATAAGACACTTTACTTTGTTTCGCCAGTACGTATACAGTAGCCACTGTTTAGTTCTATGGTAATAATCTCTATTATGCCCTGCCTTAATAACATCTTCATTTATCCAATCAGGTCTACTAATATTCTTAACACGTTTGGTTTTTAAGGAAGAATGACAATTTAATACATACATAAAAGTGGCAGTCCATCTTTGAAATTCATCATCAGGTCCGCCTGATATTGAAAAATCTGACAATGACTCATGTAAATCACTTAAAAAGTCTGTTTCAGAAAATTTTCGAAAAGATCGATAAGTAATTTCAGTATGCGTTTGTTTTGTATTGTTACTACCATGTACGCATCTTGTAAAACAAATTGGATAGTGATCACTAATTGCAACTTGAGCTACAAAAGATTCAACAACAAAATTAATATCACAGTTTCGGGCATATAAATGATCAATAATAGATGCTGACGATTTAGTTACGCGAGTGTGGTTTTTAATAAGTTGACATAAATCATGATTTCTTAAGCACTGTGCCCATGCTTGGTTTTTAATAGAGTCGGTGTCAGTGCAATAATTTATATTAAAGTCACCAAGTATATACATTTCAAGATTACACATTGAGGCGGTTTCAATCTGCCTTTCAAAACATTCACTCCAACTAACTGGAGCCCAAGGTGGTCGGTATACAGAGCAAACAAGAATTGGCTTGATACTTTTAATCCTTACCTCTACCCATAGGCTCTCAACATCATCAGTTTCTAAGTCAAGCCTACGTCTATAGTGTAGATGATCAGCTATGTATAAAACTATCCCACCCCCAGACGTTTTACTAATATTTGTACAATCACGATCTTTTCGCTCGATAATAAAATTTGGAACAGAAATAGTTTCATTATCAACTTCATGATTAAGAAAGGTTTCGCATACTCCAAATAAATCAATATCTTTTGATCTATATACCAACATTTTTAGTTCATCTAATTTAGAAAGTAGGTGATTAATGTTCAAATTAACGACATGAAAACCATGTTCAAAAAATGTAAGTGAGGTTACATCATTTGTTTGAGAACTAGTATTAAAACTATTATTTACAGATAAACTTTTAGATGACATGCAGTTTGTTTTTACTTTAAGTTTGCTATTTTGGCATTTATTATCATGAATATTTAACATGGGTTTGGAAGTACCGTATGAATTGATTGAATTACATGTACATGGAAATTCATTACAACTGTGGCAAATACCTGAAAGAGCACTAAAGCTATTATGTATTTCAAGCGTCTGTAGTACATTGTCTTTGTATTTCTAATGATAATTGTTTCTTCCATGGTCGCTGCTGTAGCCTGCTGGACGCCGCCTCTCATAATGCCGTGTCTTGCCAAATCCTCGTCTACAGTCCTCTCTAACGTGATTTGAAAGACCACAGTTCGTACACGGCTTGGCGTTGAAGTGCCCGCGGGCGTTCCGGTTGTATGTAGGGGAATATCTTCTGCGGTGGTCTTGTTGAATCGAAGACGTTTGTTGTTGTTGGCGTAAAATAGGTGTCACTGTATGGATGATGTTGATTAATGTTCTGGTGCCACGTACGTTGAGATGAATCCCATCATTGTGGTAGAGAGATTTTGCTACGGTCCTGTTGCCGTATATGAACGCATCATGGCTGTCTATCAGCGTGAAAGATACTTCTTTCTCAAGTCTGTGCAGTTTGGCATTCAGTTCTCGGACATCGCAATCTCGCCTTGGAGCAACAGTACAAATGAATACTTTGCAGTGATTTCGATTGAGTTCGTGTATTGTCTTCTTAAGTTCATCGATCTCAAACTGCAGGTCACAAGAGTTCTGTGCAACATCGTTTCAGCCAATATAAATCACCACTTTAGATATATCTACAGTTTCTTCTGATTGCAGATACTCACAAACGTCTCTGATTCTTTTACCTCGAAGAGTTTTGACTGCAGTTAGATCGCTGAGACCGCGGGTGTGTATTCCTCGTAGAATAGAATCCCCTATTATCAAAGTATTTGTCCGTCGTATTCTGGGTGTTGATTGTCTATCTATATCACGTATATCTTGGGGTGGTTGTTTGTTACAGGCTTGCTGTTCAGAGACTGTAGATGGACTAGGCTGTTGTGACTTACCGAAGACTGCAGAGGGACTTAATTGTTTTGATGATGATGATGATGCCTTCAGCAAATCGCATATTGATTGAAATTTCTTCTGTGTGCTTTGTATGCTTAGCTGTATAGCATTTTCTATTTTCTCAGCTGAGTTTTCAAAATTATTAACATTTTCCTCGGTATTTCTACTTTCAAACTTAATCTTATTCTTAATACACTGTAGTTGATCACGTAAGCTGGTGAATTCAGACCTGGATTCCTGAATGAAGCTGTGAAGCACCTGATTAAGGTTTTCCGTCACGTTGAAGAGTTTTCTCATTAGCATTAGTTCGGGGGATTCTGTTGAAAATGTTTGACACTGAGCATCTACCGTTTCAACAAATCTTTCGTTATCGGTCTGTGTACATATGCTTTTCAATTCTGAATGGATGTTGCAATCAATTTGTACACCGGTGATAGCTGATTCATTATCCTTTTTATTACTGTCAGTACGGCGTATAGCACGGACAATCTCTACCTGGTCACGGAGCATTCGGACAGACTTATTTTCTACTGTTGCTTCGGTATGATCAGTTTCTGGCCGTTTAGTTGCATTTAATAGTTGTGTTAGCTCATTATTGAATTCATCCAGACTCAGACCACGACTTCTTAGAACGTTTTCCATTTTATTAAATATTGCATGTAGGTCTTTTTCGAGAAAGGTGCCCACTTGTTTTCCGTTTATCAAGCAGGATGACGTTGTGTGATACATATTTAATGTGAATTGATGCCACTTACCGGATACTACTCTGTATTTCTCTTCAACTACTCTGCCAAGCTGGTCCTGCACATGAGTCTTCTTACATTTTCTTTCATTCATATCGGTGATAAAAAACTCATTCACTGATGTTTTGAAGATCTCGTACACTGCCGTGCTGAGGTATATCCTGACACCGCCGCCCGTCTCCACAATTTCGACTTCCTTCCGATCTAGCGCCTGGCGCTTTTTCTCCAGCGATTTGTCCCTATTTAACACATAACTTCTTTGTTCTAACTCAAATTGTCTATTTTCTGCTTCGTTGTCATCATCCGTGAGATTTAAGCTGTAGTCGCTAAGTTTCTTTGGTGTTGTTTTGTTTGAATTTTCTATCGCAGAAAGTTGCTGAGATGCCGAATCATCCATATTTTCAAAACTCGTCGACCAAATTGATTAAAATTGGTATCAAAATACGCGCCGTCAAAAAATCTATCTGATAATGCAGTATTTATGATTAAATACGCGGAAACTCCTTAAATTTTAATATTTTTTTTCTTTTTCGGCAACCCGCTTTCAAAATAAACAACTAGACGTCATGACGTCATTTTCCCGTGAAATACAGTTCACGTTTAAAGAAGTTGCTTTTCTAATTTCTGCAAATACATATTATAAAGTAAAAGAAATTAAAAACGCAACTTCTTTAATCACGAAACATATTTTGTGTTTAAAGAAGTTGCGTTTCTAATTTCTTTAAGTATATTACATGTAACGGCATTCTGTTTCAAAACCATGATTGCGACCTGTGTATACCAGTTCGCAGCTAAAACATCTTTGTTTACCAAACTGGTCGTACCCACAAGTAAAAGCTGGTGCAGAGAATCATGTCGGTACAAATAATTATGTTCTCCAAATAGATAAGTTAGAAGAAAGAAACATTACGATGCATTCATGCAGCATCATTGATATCATCCGGGCTAATCAACAATTTACTTCCCAACTAACATACAGGTAGGTTAAGTTAATTTATGAAAAGGTGCTTAAGGCGAGCTAGCATAAAACTGTCGATGATAATCTACATGAAGAGCAAATGTAAGCATTGGCCTTCAGATTCATACAGATGGCGATATTTTCCATAGATCTTCATTCACCATTTATAGGGAATCCAACTTTATGTTCGTTTTTGGGTGACGTCACGTCACCCAATGCTACAGTATATGTGAATTTCTCGATGGTACCTCGCTCTCTATCTACTTTGTGCTAATGAACGCGGTACCAAATGTGAAATCCGATCATTTTACCTCCAGAGAATTAGTGGCCTTGAATAACGTATACAGTTTATGTAGGTTCACTGAGTTTATGAGACGGTAGACGGCGCAGCTCGATTGTCCTGAAATCTGAACACACATTTTTGTGGAATTTTTGTGAAAAATTTCAAGATTAAGGTTTCAGAACAGTACGGATTATCTTGGAAAAATGTTGTTAATAACGGACATTTATCTCTCTAGTTGTTTTAAGTTTTGGGAATAGCAGCTTTCGCACAGATAAGAACCCACAAGTGGTGAACTGTATCATGTCATTATAAACTTGCTTAATTGCTTTTGCTATCTTGTATACCTCAGAGCTCTTGAGAAAATTATCATTTTATGAATGAAATTTTTGCGGAGGACATTGACATTAGACATACTTCAGTATTCTTAAAAAATATTTTATTTGATTTTGAATTTGTTTTAAAAGGTAAAACCAAACTGAAGAAAAGGAGAGATTGTAGTATCTAACTGTTTAACATAAGTCCCTGTGGTGGATGTTGTTGTTTGACCCTCCCGCCTCTGACCGAGGACATTATGGTGTGGTTCGTGAAGTCCCTGTGGTTTATCATCATTGTATTATAAACTCTCTGTCATATCTGTTATATGAATCATTTTGATAGTAGACTTGGCTATAGCAGCATAGTAATAAAGCTTATATATACAAACACTAGTAGTTGTTAGAACATTACATCTGGTGCATCCAAAAGTTAACATGTGAGTCATACAAGGGTTTGTCTGATATCTCATTGGATCTTTCGGTTATTTATTGTTAGTGTGGGGTGTCTTGCGGTGGTGTGGGGTGTCCTGGGGTAATTAGTAACACCCTAAATTCAATACATGTATCGTTTAATCGGCAAATTATCGAATACAAAAACTGCTTAAACTATAAAGTGGTGTTTATCAATCGGTAAGTGGTTGTACTTTGTTTATTTTATAAAAAATTTAACATGCGCTGAAATAACTATGTAATTTGGAGAAAAATTTGTCCGTTTCCCCGTCCAATCAAAACGTAATGTATGAAACGTGATATATCATTGAAGAATATTCCTTCTAAAGTTTCTTACTATACAATATCTTGACAAATTTCAGTTAAAATAGATAATAATTTTCATAAAATTGATCGATTATTACAAATCTTGCGCATATTTATCGTATAAAACGTTCAAATTAATTCGTACTCGAAATTTTCGCCCCAACTCAGTCTTGGATATTAGCATCCACCCGAATGCCCGTGGTAGATAAAAACTTGATAAAGTAGAAGCCGGACCGGACACACAAACTTTTGCTCTGCCATCCAAACTCCTCAAATAGGAAACTCCACAAAATCTGTAGATGATGTGACATTATGACAATCACTCTAAAACGTCACCCATCAGTATTTCAGTGCTTTGATTTTAATTGCGACACTAAGGCCGAATTCAAAAGAAACAGAAGACCTAAACTCCCAACTTCAAGACACGAGTTGTCAGTGACTGCACGAAGTTTAGAGTAAAAGGATTGGTTAATGGTGTTTTATAAAAATTACCAAAATAAAAAGGAAAACTATAGGGATAAGGAACAAGTATATACTAAGTTCTTATATATATTCTTTATGATCAATAAAATTCTACCCGAACAATACTTACTAAGTCTTGCTCATTTCATTTAGAGAATTTTGCGAAATGTCAAGTCAAATATTATACCGATAAAACACTTCTATCGGATGCCTCACAGAGTCGCTATCTGCCCTATACTCAAATGAGTTGCTGACACGCTTGTTAAACGAAAGAGGCACGCGATCACTGTAAAGGGTAACCCGATTCCAAACCCGAAGGGAGGTTTATGCGTTAGGCGAAAATAGCGAATTTACAAAAAGTGAATTTTGAAAGCCACCGAACACAACAAATATGAAAATATTGCAGGTTCGGTTTGATTGAAAATGTTCGTTTGCAGTAATGGAGATGCATATTACTGTACAAGCCACCTCAATACTAATAATTATTTACGCGTGTTAACAGTATTAATGTTGGTCCATCCCAGACGGTGAACAAGGAACCTTACATGCGGTATTTTCAGAATAATACCATTCCACGAGCAGCGGCGTATGGCCTCGGATAAAAGAAAAGGTTTGCCCTAAACATTGAGAAAATAAATCCTGCATATCAGAGGTAAAATTCAAAGGATCAAGAAAGCCGGGGATTAATTATCCCTGGGGTGATAAAAGGGGAAGCAGCTAAAAATAATACAACTGAAACGCAATAAACGTAATATGTCTCCACGCGTTTTAAGTTGGTTCAGATAAATACCAAAATAACAACATGCTCTCACAGCATGAACACACACTGTGTGGGAAGCAAAATCATACCTTTTCCATTTTTTCTTTTATTTATTCAACAAAACAATGTGATTCAGAAGATGACTCCAGTACATATCTTGACCTTATAATATTGTTTATAACTGAATTTCATCATTTTTGCCCTTTTCCTAACAAAACATGAAGGAAAAAATAAAGTATAAAGTAATTAATATTTCATTGGTCAAAAAGCATCCAGTAGTATGTTGTTGTCTTCGACATTTCATATTTATATTTGACACTCTTTCAAGTTTGTTTAACACAAATCTTGAGCAACTAATTAGAAGATGTTACTCTTGGTTTTATTTTGTGTGATTTTCTCAGGAGTATCAACATTAAATGGTTCATGTAAGTGTGTTTGAAATGATTTTAAGATGGATCTCGAAATTATTTTTAAAAATCTGGAAAACATTTTCTCCATCCGTGTCTACCAGTCAAGCAAATGTGTTTGTCAATTGTTATTTAGTTCAACACGCGAACGACCGGGTTCAATTCTCAGTCCGATAGTACTTCTTTGTGACAAAACATTTTAAATGCGGCCCTGCATCGCGCCTGGTTATTTAGATTCCCACGAAATCCATCACAAATCTAGCTCGGTGAACCAGTCACTAAACTACACTTGCTTCAGCGCACTGTATTTCCGATTTTATTTAGTGGCCTGAAAACCTTTATCAATGCCATTTTTAAAAGATAATGTAAGGATTCTTTTTTCCTATCATTTTGTCTGAATGGATGCGGATGGGCGGTGGGTGAGGTGGGTTGCCGTAGATTTGCTCTTCGTCGATAGTGTAAGACCGCCTTTGGTCTGATATTAATAATTTAATATTGATGTTTAGTTTTATAACTGTTTATTTCAATTACTTGAACACATTTACTGTCCGAATATACAGCTCTGATTTGTTTTTGTTACCTTGGTTAAACTTAACTAATAAATTAAACTAATATTTAGAACTCTTCGTTAAATGTTGGTTCCAGGTATGTTTTTTGACTACCAATCCGAGGTATTACGGCTAACAGTTACTAAATACTCTTCAAAGTATTGTTTTAATCCTTTTCAGATGCGATAGAACCCACTGTAAATGCGGCAGACAAAAGCAAGGGTATGTAGTTTTTACGTTACGTTGTCCGAGTAGGATTTTATAAATATTTAGATGTTACTGGCGAGATTGAATGATGTTGCTGAGGAATGTATAACCATTGGAAACTCGGGATACTTCTAGTCATAGTTGTGTTGGGTATGATATGGATAGATTTTATACGGCGTGCAAGAAGCTCTGTGTGCAATTTCAGCCACAAATGTATTCCTCCGGGAACCGGCAAAATGGTTTAATATTTAAATGATAATAAATTGTTCAATAAAATCCATTTAACTGTTACCTAGTGCGCATGTGTCTACCTGCACAAAAAATAAGCTTGTGACAGAAAATAAGTCCTGTGGTCGGGGATATCCGCATGTCCTTGTGACGCTGATATCAGCATGTCCGTATGACGCGGATATCAGCATGTCCGTGTTACAGGGATATCAATATGTGACGGGGATATCAGCATGTCCGTGTGTCGCGGATATCATTATGTCCATGTGACGCGGATATCAGCATGTCCCTGTGACGGGGATATCAGCATGTCCGTGTGATGCTGATATCAGCATGTCCGTGTGACGAAGATATCATTATGTCAGTTTGACGCGGATATCAGCATGTCCGTGTAACAGGGATATCAGAATGTCCATGTGACGCGGATATCAGCATGTCCGTATGACGGGGAAATCAACATGTCCGTGTGACAAGGATATCAGCATGTCCGTGTGACAGGGATATCAGCATGTCCGTGTAACAGGGATATCAGCATGTCCATGTGACGGGGATATCAGCATTTCTGTGTGACAGGAATATCAGCTTGTCCGTGTGACAGGGATATCAGCATGTCCGTGTGACAGGGATATCAGCATGTCCGTGTGACGGGGATATCAGCATGTCCGTGTGACGGGGATATCAGCATGTCCGTGTGACGGGATATCAGCATGTCCGTCTGACGAGGGTATCAGCATGTCCGTGTGACGGGGATATCAGCATGTCCGTGTGACGGGGATATCAGCATGTCCGTGTGACAGGGATATCAGCATGTCCGTGAGACGGGGATATCAGTATGTCCGTGTGACGCGGATATCAGCATGTCCGTGTGACGCGGATATCAACATGTCCGTGTGACAAGGGGATCAGCATGTCCGTCTGACGAGGGTATCAGAATGTCCATGTGACGCGGATATCAGCATGTCCGTGAGACGGGGATATCAGCATGTCCGTGTGACAGGGATATCAGCATGTCCGTGTGATAAGGGTATCAGAATGTCCGTGTGACGCGGATATCAGCATGTCTGTGTGACGCGGATATATGCATGTCCGTGTGACAGGGATATCAGCATGTCGGTGTGACATGAACATCAGCATGTCCGTGTGACGGGATATCAGAATGTCCATGTGACGCGGATATCAGCACGTCCGTGTGACGCGGATATCAGCATGTCCGTGTGACGGGGATATCAGCTTGTCCGTGTGACAAGGGGCTCAGCATGACGAGGGTATCAGAATGTCGATGTGATGCGGATATCAGCATGTCCGTGTGACGGGATATCATCATGTCCGTCTGACGAGGGTATCAGAATGTCCATGTGATGCGGATATCAGCATGTCCGTGTGACGGGGATATCAGCATGTCCGTGTGATGAGGGTATCAGAATGTCCGTGTGACGCGGATATCAGCATGTCCGTGTGACGCGGATATTAGCATGTCCGTGTGACAGGGATATCAGCATGTCAGTGTGACATGAACATCAGCATGTCCGTGTGACGGGATATCAGCATGTCCGTGTGACGTGGATATCAGCATTTCTGTGTGACGCGGATATCAGCATGTCCGTGTGACGGGATATCAGCATGTCTGTGTGACGGGGATATCTGGATGTCTGTGTGACTGCGGATAAACTTGAGTGTCCTCTGCCATGGACGTCCTAAATTTATTAAATAGTATGAATCAAAAATCATTACAGTTTGATTTTTTCCCTTCATTTTTGATAACTGTATATGCAGATGTGTGTCGAGATTTCAAGAACCGTGTAGTGCCGACGGGACGACCCTTCTACGATGGTTGTAACTACTGTGTTTGTGGCAAAGGAGGACGGGTATGTAAAACAGTATATACCTTACAACAATACGGCTTGTATTATGTGGATGAGTTGTTCGGGTCACGCGTGTATTCCAGCATGCTCACTTGTATTTAGAATGGCGGCGCACATGCGCCGACAGTCTTAAGATAGAAATCGAGTGGATGCATTCTAAAAAATGTTCCGCGATATGCGTTTTTTACTTCCGGTATATCATTGCGCCCACCTATTCACCTAAACGGGTTCTACGGTGACAGAGGGATCAGGCTGAATTTTTTCAAGCTCAACGTTTTACGAATTTTGAGCGCATTTTATTCGTTCTGGTGTAATTTAAAAGCATTTAGGACAGAAACGCAATTCAACAAACAAAGAACAACGCTGCTGCAAGCTAGGCTGTTGAGTTCATTAGATATGCATGTGGCAATAAATATTGTGAATTAGAAGTCGTGCGATCGCAACGTTGTGCCGATATTAAGGAAATAAAATTCTTAATTTTCTCAATTATATTGGGAAACACCGACAAAAGTTACTGCAACCAATAAATATTTATTGAAAAATCATAAGATTATTGACTATAATCTCCGAATATCATCTCGATTTAGCTAGTTGGTTTCACCACAATCTATAAACGAACAATTTCACGCGCTCTAAAAATAAAAATAAACTATCATACATGTTTCTCACCAAGTTTAACGAATACACTCGTCGCTGTTAAGTAATGCGCGTGCAACTGGACGGCAAATTTCCATTAAAACAAATTCTGCTATTTGCTGATCGATTGCTGAATGAGGTTATTTGCTAGCGATCATCTAATGAGAATATTATTTTTAACAACATACTTTTAATGACCAATAACATTTGTCGGCTTAACAGACTTCGTTTATTTACGTAGTCTATGTACATTTCGGTCTGCTGTTGCCGGAGATTTCTCAGAGGTGGATCTCAAGGATAGCTTTAAATTCACTTGGAAATGAGAGCCATATTATCAGTATCTCACTCTGAGCTTCAGCATCTTAAGTTTCCTTCCAACGCCGACAGTCTTTCAATGCTTTCAGCGCTTTGATTAAAAGTGTTTTGCTTTATCTATCTATCTATGAAACCCTAGTGAGCGATGCATATTAAAAGGTTGTCAGCTGTTTAAGAGGACTCTCCATTGGTTGTTTTAAGTGCCCGGTAGATAACACTGCTTGATTGGAGAAAGAAAAACACTTCACGTTGGCAAAATTGTCAGCCAATATTAGTTACGAGCAAAATTCCGACGTGAATCAAAACGTGAGTCAACGATAGGCAATACAGTTTTAACTGAGATGAAACACTTTTTTCCTTCTTTTAGTTATGGCAACACCTAGGTCAATCAAGCGATTAATGATGAACTTCCCAAATACAAATTGATATTAAGATTAAAACAAAAAACAACGCAGCAACAACAATAACATCAAAAACTCCAAAAACCCCACAGCATGCATTAAATGTAATATGTTTCACTATGTGTGTCCTTGTATCTGCTGTGAAATAGCAGAATATGGTTCTTCTTACTTCGATTCATTTATTTAAAGAATGCAAAAAAGAACATGTAACATGTTGTGTTTGTTGATACACAAATGTACAAAGCTGGTGTCGTCTTGTAATATAAATCATTGAAAGAAACCACAACATTTCACACATTTAGTTAGGAGAGAAACCGAGAGCAAAAGCAAATAAAACTAATTCAATAATATTACATCCAAATCTGTATTAAGTAGCCACCCAAGGGAGCGACACAAAGTGGCTGCTTAACACAGGTGGTTGTTCCAGACAGGTAGAAATCAGAACCAACTGTCAGTTTAGGACATGTTCAAACTGGCTGTTTAAGAGAGGGGGTTGCTGAAGGCAGGTTGCAGCTAAGGCAGGTTCATCTGTAATTTAATAAAATGGTAGAAAACAAAAGGATGAAACATTTGCATCTCACTGACTTTCGTTTCGATAAACGTCGGATTTTTTCCGTAAAAGATGATTTCAAAATACAAGCAGAACTTTTGCAAGCATTTTTTTCAATCTAATAAAAATTCACATTCGCGTTTTTCTTAGAATATTTTTGAATCTTAAAAAAATGTTAAAATCCGACAGCGTACACGTTTGCAAAAAAACAACAACAGCAAGCCGGCCCCGTCCCTCGGTGCTATCACAACATTTTTTTCTCGCTTCAGCAACGGTAGCGGTTGTGCACGTTTACCTCCCCAGGTTTTGGGTTAAATATCTATTGAAATGCTAAACAACATAAATTATTGTTTAATTACATCTCAGTGCTTAATTTAGATTTAACATAATTATCGCTGTCTCCTTACCATCATAAACGGCTGATTCATTAACGAGATATTCAGGTCATTTCAGATCAGGCCAGTCTTGAGATCTAACCAGCCTGTCCTACACGGTATCTCCGAGGTCGTATTAATTTTAAGCTTTGGTTTGTTTTAGCCGAGATGTACTAAGAGAGTATGTGACACACAAGGCAATTCTACTGAGGAAAATATCACAGGCTCACCAGCTACAGACAAGGGTGTGTCACCAAACAATGTGAGCATGTCAACAGATCCAGCCAAGGGTGTGTCAGCAAACAATACGAGGTTGTCAACAGATCCATTACCTGCCAATCAGACAAACCAACAAACGTTTGGGAGCCGACCAAAAATAAATCCAGCACTGGTCAGCACGGATGACCCTCAGAACATATCAAGATTAAGAATTTCGTTAACTTCCGATGAACGTGCCGGTGCTAATAGTAACGAATATAATACAACACAAACACCGCTAGCAGCGTCATCACCTGAACAGCCAAACACTCCAACAAACATCCGCCCTCCCATGGACAACAATGAACCTACATTTTCTGAACAAATATCAAACATTTTACTTCAAACTTTCCCAGTGCGTGCTCTACTACAGTCTCCACACCTCGACTTCATAAGGCAACTATTGCAGCCCACGGTATCTAAACAGAAAGATACTGTGGAACAAAAGCCTGTTGCGCAAGACTCGGGGGTAATGCAAACAGTTGATAATACGTCACGGAGCAATGTCGAAACTTCGGGTGATATAACAACTTCAGTAACGCGGAGCGTCAACACATCGTCTGGAGTCAAGCCGAATGGGGAGTCAGCGGCACCGAGTGTTCCAAAGGAAAGTGGCTTTCGAGGAAAACCAAAGACTTCCTGGATTCTAGAGTCATCAGGAGATGTATTTGTTGACGCACTGATCACAACCAAAAGTCCAGTGAAGCAAAGGGTTCGGAGTTCTGCAGACAGCGAGCTGGCAAATAAACCAATGACGAATAAAAGACCAGTGAAACAAGGGAAAGGCGAGCTGACAGAAGACTCGGTAACTCAGAAGCACCCAGCGAAGCAAGGACTCACTGTGTCTGCCGGAGACAGTTTTACCGAGCCAATGATGCCCGGTTTTCCGGTCGAGCAGGTTATTGCTGGGTCAAACGAAACACAACCCTTTAATGAGAAAAAAGAACTGTACAAGCCAACTAAACATACGTTTGACGTGTCAAATTCTTCCAGTTCAACTTCCGGAAACAATCTCGTCGGTGAAGAACCGAGAACGCCAAAACTTCCAGCGAACAAAATCTGGACAATGAATTTCGAGATACCTAGAAATCTATTTCCGATATTTTTGAATTACAGAAGCCATCCCCGATTAAATCTACGTCCGGTAAACAGAGGATCCGTCAACAGTCTCGACAGTGTAAGGGATAGCATTATGTCCAGACTACTTCATAATATTTTCTAGCAAGATTGTGCACGTTGAACTAAGAAGACTTAATTCGAGTACGGATTATTGTTTCTATACCTGTTTATATATCTGTGTAATTGCGGTTTTTAACGTATTATGTTGCTTAGATGCTTAGATAACAACAAAATTGTATTGAGTTATCAATACTGTTATATAAAGGCTTACACTTATATCATTCTCTTATTGTTTTAAAAGTAAGAATTGTTTCATACGAATTTAAAAAGTATCATTGTAATTTTCAAACGTAAAAATAATATTTCTTGCTTAACTAGTAATCACATAGAATCATTATCACGTTAAACAAAAGATTGAACTAAGCTTGTCACAGAAATAATGTTTGATACGTGCAATCTGATCCTGGTTTATCAATCTGTTCATAACCCAGAACGTTCACTTACAAAAATGTTTGAACAACGTAATAAATTTAGGTAAACAATAAAAACAACCAACAATATACAGTATCGAAGTTTTTTTTCTTAATGGCAATGTCCTGATAGTTTTATATTAATACACAATGACAGATGCACTGCATGATGTGTTCACCACGGTTCACTGATACGACAGTAAAACGTGTGCTATTTATAACCAGCTTACGACATTTTCGTTCGCGGTGACGTTCATACGTAAAATAAAAATATGATATTGTCATATTGCCTTTTGAACGAACTCCCATTTAGAATATT
Source organism: Corbicula japonica (assembly GCA_038501625.1). Lineage (NCBI taxonomy): Eukaryota > Metazoa > Mollusca > Bivalvia > Venerida > Cyrenidae > Corbicula > Corbicula japonica. The sequence continues at coordinate 150,714 of JAZAYU010000045.1, forward strand.
ATTGGCCAGTTGTGAAAACCACGCAATTTTTTACCGTCAAACGCATCACGTGTTCTGTTTTGCCAAAAACCACATATTGAGGAAAATGATTTCCGAAAAAACGTGTATAAAAGGGAACTTTCAATCGACGAATCTCAGTATCGTTTGCGATTTCGCTCTTGTTGTATTTGGTTGTTGAATACGTCCTGTGAGTGAAGATGAAGACCGTTGCCATAGTGTTTGTGGTTGTTGGATGTGCCGTCCTCTCCCAAGCAAGTAAGTAAACAATTTTAAATCTAATAAACAATCTCTAAAATATATTAATAGAGCTTTCTCTCAAAAATAATTATTTGACCTAAGTTTACAGAAAAAAATCAGCGGTTACAACCCTTACTAGCAATCTTTTGTAAAAAAAATGTGGATGTATTCCGTTTAAAACACCAACTGTTTTTATATGCTTTGTATTGTAAAAATTTATATAGTTTCAGTTTTTTAAACTAAATATTGTAAAGCTACTAGCGTGCAAACACTAGCCTAAATAACATTAACCATTTTTGCCTCTTTCAACTAAATGATATAAGATTTTTTGTATATATATAAAACAAATAACAACGAGGTATATTTTACATTTGCGAAAAACATCAGGTTTGCTTATAACATACTGTAAAGATCATTTCAAAAGTGTATGATAAATGATTGTGTAGTCATAAAATGATAAAACCGGAACACAGACATGAACGCACATTTCACGTACTTCACGAATGAGCTCGGTCATTGGCGCTTGACCAGCCAGTCGCCCCTTCCCCCAGCCTTCTACACACTTGCTCTATGTTGAGAAAAACAGAATTAATATACGAGTATATGGGAATATATTTGAACATCGCAAATTGAAAATGATGGATTGTTTTGAAAGTCTGGGGTGAACGAACGGCTTAGAGAGGGAGGTGCGGGGGCGCCTGCAGGCGCGCACCGTCTAGCGTTAAATTCTAGCCTCGATCTACACAGCCTTTTTAATATATTAGCAGTTATCGTGTCAGGGGCGGGTCTAGAGAGTTACAGTGGGGATGCTCGAACCCGCTTTTGGGGCAGAATCATGCGGATTTTAACAAGAAAGTTGGAAATTATCATGTAACTACCATAACACTGCCACTAAAGCTTTTCTGAAATCTTGCACCCGATCCAGCGAGACTTGTTGAAAGTTTCACAAAGCATCGATTATAATATGAAGTCTGTATGGCTGGTCCAACACCAGTAGCAAATCAATTGCTTTTGAAATAACCCCGATAGAGATAAATTTATAAATCTCGTTGGGCGAGGGGAGTGGGGTGGGGGGGGGGGGTCATGTCTCCTCTAATGTGAAAAACGAGGAATACATTTCACTGTGCGTGTTATTTTAAGAATAAAAGAACCAGATGAACATAAATGTTAGGCAAAGTTTCAAAGTTTTCTAAGTGGTCCCTGATCTTTGTGAAAAGTAGTCTCCGGAAATTTATAGGTAACTGAGACGGCGACTTGAGTGAAATACATGAATATTTTCTCGTTTTTTTCTGAAAACATTCTTGATAAAGAAAAATAATGTTCGTGTACAACGTGCATGATGATGCTTATAAGTAATGTTCTAATTTATTTAGAACAATTTCATTAATGTGAAATCTTACTTTGAAAATCCTGATGTTCTCAGCATCTTGTCCGAAATATATAACCAACAAATTTACTCGCGTTTTACTTTTACGTATCCTTTAGACGCAAGGAGTATTGCCTTCAAAAAAGCTTGTTAAAATTGTTAATTAAAAGTTATTGCAAATCATGTCCCTTTGTGTTTATTGTCAATCCCACATATAACAACGTTTTCTTAAGGCGCTATTACAGTCGCAGCTTCTAAAAGTTTGTACGAGTTTCTTTTTTCTACTTCCAGTGATTATCAAGCCAACTTACCCAAAGTATCCTACCAAAAACGGTAAGTGTCTCCGAATAACTACATTCTTAAATGTACATACCGGTAATCACTGTGGATAAAATATATAAATATTATGCACAACTTGCTATTACATACGTCCTTCTAATAGATAATCGTAAATTTTTTTTTCAAATATAGTAAAACTAAAATGTAAAATGACCGAAAACACATCTGCACGCGACGAGCCCCATATCGTTTATGTAATGTATTATGTTACATCATTCAATATTTATTCACGTACGTCAAGTCCTTTAATAAAAGTCTCTGTTGTTTTGTAGTATATTGTTATGACTACATGAGTCAGCCGATATTTCCTGGGCAGAGATACTACGATGGGTGTAACACATGCACATGTGGACCACTCGGTCAGGTATGTTCACTGTCAACCGTTTCCTTCTTAGTTTATTGTAGATGCTTGATAACCTTCTGTCTGATAACTTTGAAAGGAAACATGGTAGACCCGAGAAATGCACTCTTATTTTCTACTTTCGGTTTCAGGGTCAGAATTATTTAAAACCTGACATTATTTTACAAGATAGCCGTATTACCGATTTATTGAACATAAATGTTAAGGGGATATCTAGAATTTTAATCAGGAATTCCAGAATTCCAGAGTTCTGATGCACGGGTTTTCCCATTTAGGTGAAATAAAGCATTCTTTCATATATAGCTGATATAGCGATAACTAGACAGTCGCATGATATAATGCTAAAAACAAATTAATACATGTACTGTAAATTAAGCTATTGATTACTTGTGTATCCAGACGTAAATACAATCTTAAGGCACTACATGTATATTTCTTCACGTTTACTGGTATTATTACTGTCGGGTTTTGAAAAGATAAAGATACAACAAAATGTTGAGCCCTCGAAACTGAAGAAGGCCTACTTAAACCTAAAAGTACAAATATTTGCGTTAACTTTAGCGTTAATTTTGTATCATTAAGCATCATTTGTTACTTAAACTGAGGTCGTCATTTAAGTGTTCCCACGCAACAGCCATTTTATAATGTCCATAATTATTTGTTATTTCAGCCGACGATGTGTACCATGAGATTCTGCGGAAACTTGCCAATCAAACCAGTTAATCCCATTATTCCAGTGAAGCCAATCAACCCGATTATTCCAGTTAACCCGATCCTTCCAGTCAAGCCAGTTAATCCGATTATTCCAGTTAATCCAATCAAACCGGTCTTTCCGGTTAAGCCAGTAAATCCAATTTATCCAACATACCCTATCAACCCAATTAAACCAGTTTACCCTGTCGGCTATTAAGAAACTAGACTTTAAGACGTATTTATTGTGTACACCTATGAAAGCTGTCGGATAAGGGATAAATAATTATGTATTTTGGAAAGAACTCTCACGGAATCGAGTAACGGTGTTGTCATTCCATTGAAAAAGACCAATCTTGTTATAAAAATTGTTTGAATTTTATTGTTGTCTTTGTTAATGCCAAACATTGTGCAATAAAAATACCTCGACAGAAAATGTCTTATGTTATTTGTAGTAAGTGGAAGTGATGAGGAAGGGGATAAAAATGAATTTCCAGATCGAACACAGCAGGCAGTAAACAAATAAAGAAATAAAGACAAAAAGGTTTTGGTTGTGCAAAACGGCGTTGGTTTGAAGCCTGGGTACATTTATACAGACTAAGTGCCTGAATTAAGTGAAGGGCTAACCCTAAATCAAACCCTGCAGTTAAGCCAATACATGCAATATTAAAAACCAAACTCCTTAAGTTTCCCTGCCATGAACAGAATTTCAAAGTATTGTGTGTCTTGTGGGTGTTAGAGCTAAAAGGTTCAAATCACCACCAGAAACCTAAAGAAAAAGTTTTCCCCTCTATCTATCCTCTCTCTCTCTCATATATATAAAATGAGACTGTGAATAAGGCTTACATTCCGCGGGCCAGGCATCATCATCATCATCATCATCATCATCATCATATGATTTATATCAAGCTGCGAATACGGACATGATTCGACAGAAGAATATGTAATATTTATAGATGTTCTCGGTTTCAACGAGTGATTATGTTTGCATCTGTTGAATAATTCTATATTGTTAATCATTTTGTGAAACTGAAGTCGAAAACGTGAAACCAGATACCTGCTAGGCCTAAACATTTCAATAATGCATTATTTTATCGTTCCCAGCCGTATTATGCAGGAATATTGAAGTGGCCTTCTATATCACGCCAGTAAAAACGACTGCTGTCAGATAAATATTCGTTAGCTGCAGGAATTTAGCATCTGCTTAACGTTTACAATTAAATTTCTCTTACGCGAATATTGCAAATAAGTTTCTATTTGGAATCCGTTGGTTTTGTTTAAAGGGATAAATATTTACTGTCTTATGGTAACAAACATCGAATCAAGATGATGAGTGAAAAGTGGACAATTGCTTTTAAACTGCTCGATTTTAATAAAGATGGCGTCATCTCGGTCGCCGACATGGATGACTGCAAGAAATCTTTTCTTGAGCTGTACAAGCTACCGGCAGGACAGTCGGATGCAATGCAGATGGAGCTAAGTCACTTCTGGGATAAATCTATATTTCTCACTGATGAACCGGACTGGGGGAAAACTTTTACATTACATGACGTACTCAAGTCTCGGGAGGAGGCTTACGCGCTAGATCCCGCGGTCACCAAGGCGACCGTGCACGAGGGTATGATGCACCTAGTGCACGCAGCAGACACATATAAAGCTGGAAGTTTTTCTTACGAGGAGTTTCAGAGGCTCCACTGTGCGTTCAACATCAAAGACGAGAACCTCGTCAAGGGGCTGTTTGAGATTGTAGGGGCCAATGATGACGGCAGGTGCTCGCTTGAAAGTGTAGCCGGATTCTACACCGAGCTGACTATGGGCAATGATGAAGACAAACATCGGCTCTACAAATCTGCTCTCGCAGCTTGTGGATTTTTGTAAAAGAACGAAAACAATTATACGATTTATATGTTGTGCTTGCAAGTTGGTTTATTTTTCCGCCTTATGTGCTTGTCTTTATGACTTTGGTTATCTATTGATAGGAGTGAGTTCCAATAGAAAAATTAACAACAAATCTGTGTAGATAAAAAATATAAAAATACTAAAAACTCTATCTGAACAATACATCGATATGACCTCAAATGTTTGCTAGTGTGGACCACGATATATTCTTCTTTTATCATCCAAGGATTATCAAAACTAGATGCAATCATTTAGAAGACATAGATTTAATATTTTTCACCGCAAATTAATGATGATGCTTCGCTTGTTCATTACAACAACATCCCGGAGACGTTATAGCTTTAATCAGCTAATAAATACTCAATATGTTCTGTCTGCACTTTCAGTTACTTTTAAGTACAGTGTATATGTTGAAATTTACAAATGCAGTAGTGGTGGAGATAAATTCAGCAAACTTTCTTCTTTATTAGAAGTAATATTTATAATAAAGACAGATCATGTTCTGATTAGCTGCATTTGGGTTTTCATTCAACACTATACTTCCCTCCAGTATAAAGTATTAGATTTGGCTTTTGACATGCCACCATATTCAAACATATCTTATTTTCTATATTTTTATATTAAGATGGTATCAAATAATGTGAAATTACATAATTTCTGCTATTGACTAATTATAAAACTATCTTTGACATCCATTGATATCAAATGTCAGACGTAAACTACTTTGAAGCAATCTTTATATAACATATCTAACTGAGACATTACCATTATGAAAAAACAACATTATTAAGATATTGCCTGATACAACAGCAGGTGGGCTTTTATTTGGACGGTACCCATAAACCCTGCCCTGAATCAAATGCTGCCTCAAAAAGATGATAGCATGTGTTCCTAATTAAAGTTTAAATCTGTATATTCCAGTGGTCTTTCTCTGGTTAATTGTTTCTTAGGAACTGGCTTCCTTGGCATCTCGTATCTTAATTTAGACCACAACATTCTCTCCTCCAGACGAAACACCTTTCTATCCTTCATCTTAGATAGCCAAGGTTCTCGCTTGGCATTTTCCTCCGCCGTTTTGTCATAGAGAAGATATAAGATTCTTCCCTGATTCTGTTCCAAGGTCTCTGAGTGACACATCTCATATTCACACCACTTATGTCGCTCATAGTCTTCACTGAGAATGATCAGCAATCGTCTGCTGTCCTCTATAAGCTGAAGTCTGCCGTCTGCTTCCGGACCAGCAGGAGCGTTTCTCGCTGCCACGCACAGCCGATAAAATGGCTTCTTGTTCTCTAGCTGCTTGAATAAGACTTTCATGACCCACTGACGTACATACGGGTCATCGTCGTCAAAGGATACGTACATGTCGTAAGTTTTGCCCGTCGTTTTGTCTACTTGGTACCTGTCGGACGGATGTATGCGGAATATTTTGAAGAGGAGAACTTTAGTTTCATACGGGCATCTTTTCGCGGTGACCAGTAGGGCAATGACGATGACTAGAACTACACATAGTACAGTGATCAGAATCACGCTTCCGGCAGGGTTGCACTTTAATATAGACTCGTTCAGCTCTGTTAACTTGTAAAGTTTGTCCTCAAATTCACAAGTGAGAGATTTGTCTGCGTATGCCGCTCCATTCCTAATCCACTCACCCGCCCAGAGCTGTTCGCACGAGCATTCCAATCGGTTACCTTGGAAAAAAGCGTTTTCGTATTTGATGTTCCGCAAACTGGACGGAAGTGACGTCAAAGAATTGTTTCTGAAGTCAACCGTTGGCTTATCCTTGCTCGCAATCTCATGCATGACGAAATCTGGGATAGACGTAAGAAGATTGTTCGTCATGGAGATGGATGTTATTTGATGAATATAGCTAACATTGTCGAACGTGCTTATCATGTTGTTGTCGAGCTCCAAAGTTATATTGTTATAAGGACTTCGTGGAACTGTCTGTGGAATTATCTTAAGACCAAGGCCTTTACAGTCTACGTTCAAAACTCTATCATCTGGTCTATCCTGACACAAACATCCAGATGGGCAATCCTGGCTAATATTACAAACAAATGCTTTGCTTTTCACTTCGAATAAAGTCAGTTTCCCTCTGAGTTCTGGTGGATCGTAACAGGTTAACTTTAGGTATTCACTGTTAGACCATTTGTAGAAAGACTGCTGCATTCTGGTTAATAAGTTGTGCGCATTACAGTCGCAGACTAGCGGGTTTTCCCGGAGGTCAGTCAAGATTTCCACCATGACAGCTTCTACGCCAATCTGCTTTCCCGTTGGGTCCTTGTACTGTTGGACGTACCAGTCATGCCATTCTCGTATGTTGTTATACCGCAAGTCTGTCAGTGCCTGCAACGATCAACAAACGTATTAAGTGTCGTGATATTATGAAAACTTGTTCATACCCATTCTATCACGAATTCATTACATTTTTTAAATTTATCACGATGAATATTAATTTTCTATAACCCAATCTTATTAAAGAAAAAACACATGATGCAGTATATATTAAATTAATCGCTATATTTGAAGACTAAAGACAAAAATTCGCAACGATAGTCATTTTGCTATCAACTGTTAATCATGTATGAGACAATTTTGATGGAAAGGGTGAGCTATTCCGTTCGCAATTTATTTATACAACATTTAGCCAGCGCCGTACCCGGCAGTTCGCCGAAACGAAAACGGAAGACAAATGAATGTCTTGCTCTTTTGTCACTGGCTTAGGCGTACACATGTGTTTTCCATATTAAATGAACCAATATTGCAGATAATGCTTGTAAAGACAACTGACCTCGTCATACACAGATCTATAGGTGTACGTCCAGTTATAGTCATTGGTGAACGTGGAAATATTGTTCCATCGTAGGTCGAAATATTGTATACCCTTTTTAAAATATGCCCAGGGCTCGAACGCCGTTAACAAGTTATGATGTAGGATAACCTCGCGGAGCTTCGTGGTGTGGTTAAATACTGACAGAGGAATATGTGCAAACAAATTGTAGGACAAGTCAACAACGATCAAAGAGTTCTTATTGTAGAAAATGTCTTCTGGTAGCTTGCTAATCTGATTGTTTGACATATACAACTTTTCAAGTTTCCGCATCACCAAAAAAGCTCCAGGATCAATAGACGAGATCTCGTTAAAACTGATATACAGAACTTCTATATTCCACAAAAAGTTAAACGATGTATTCTTAATCTCGATTATGTTGTTATGAGATAAATTGAAATGTCTTCCACCCGTGCAGTTAGTGAACCATGCTGGCTGTATTGTCTTCTCATTGGTGTATGTAAGCACAAAGTTGTCATAGTCAACACAATAATCACAGCTGACTTCCACACACAACACCACCAGCACAACAATGTAGAAAACTCCAAAATACATCGTCTTATACATCTTGAATATTATGACTCCGATTTACACCTTCCAAGCGAACTGACATGTAATACTGGAAGAATACAAAACGTTTAAATCTTGGCCTCTTCGATACGACGATTTATATGACAATGATTTTTACGTTATTGATCTCTTCCTGAATAAGGAGGAAGTTTAAAACCGAAGATAAGGGCATTGATCTGATTGGTTAAACAATATAACTGTAGATAGTTGTAAATCGTTATGTTTAAACGCGAGCAATAAACATTCTGATAGATCAAATTATTCAGTAACATCGACCATAGAATTATCACAATGCAAATACGCATGTACAGTTCTATGTTATAAAATGAGATCTATTTAACATGTCACACTTCTGTCATAAGAAAAATAAGAAGTGCTATTTACCTATGGATAGCCCATGAAGTTAAGCGTTTATTTCCCATAGGGTCTATATAAGTAGATACATATAAACAAACTATAAATAAATTTATTTTTGTGAAGATTTAGACTATATGGGATCACAGTAACTAATACATCAACAGTACATTATCTGATTAATCAACTTTTGCCGGTTTTTTGTCCTGCACAAAGTTACTAATGGATTTTATGTTTTCTGGGAGCTAATTCAAATCGTTATTTCCATTTCTGAAGAAATTTTGTTCCATGACCGAGAAAATGTGGTGCTACAATATTGAAACTACTTGATCTACGATCTTACACCACTGTAGAACAAACAAAGTTAGCTGTGAGATATGGCGGACTTTTTTTATAGTAAATCGTAAGTTTACTATGTTAAACTCTGTTTTCAACATTTAACCAATTCATCTTGTGAAGAGCTGACTCTGTTGGAAACAGAAGACAGACGATTCACAATACCAGGCGTAATGTACGTTCCTAACGTCCAGGTTCTGTTGGAAATAGAAGACAGGCGATTTCGCGTGACAAGCGTAATGTACGTTCCAAACGTGCAGGGTCTGTTGGAAACATAAGACAGACGATTAACAACACCAGGCGTAATTTACAATCTACTTCTCTGATTTCTGACAACACTTACTTTTGTGTAACACGTCTTGGAGAAAATTGGGATCGATCGGGATCGGTTTGTCCGTCCATAAGGTCACATTTGACAGAGTTATGCCCCTTTCGTTTGTTTTATTTACACGAAAACTGAAAGTTGCTGTTAACTTTGCCATTTTGTAATATTTCTACACCAAACTTTCGAACTTTTTTGATAGTGACAAAATGTTTGTTATGTAGTCAAAAAAAAATTGGCGAAGTTTATTGTCGTCTAGCATTACTACGAATACATGAGTATCTTTGTGATCGCCCATAAACTGCTACGAAATTTTGATTCTGTAGGCAATGTAACAATTCAAAACAAAGCAAGTTTGCTTTGCTTGCTATTGAAATACTCTGAACTCTGAACTGTTTTTATGTCAAGTGCAGTTTTGTAAGTTCGTACATGTAATGCCGTGCCGAAGTCATAATAGCTCGGGCACAGCAGCAGGCCTAGGGTCTCGAACTAAGATCTGATGTGTCTTCCGACTCATTAAAAAATAAGATTGTAAAAAGTTACCAGAAGTTCGAAAAATCGATTTCTTAGCTCATATGACACTAATCTGACCTGGGTTTAATTTTGTATTCCCTTTATAAAGGCCAGATATCATATCAGTACAAGTATCAACCAAATTATAAAGATTGGATCAACTTTCTGTAAGTATTCACCGTTGCTCACGAGGGAAATTGCTGTCCAAGTACCAACAATCTACATGTAGTTTCATAATAGTTTCGTACAAAAACAAAATATCTGAATCGGCAGTTTTCTTATACTCCTCCTCAAATTTTACTCGCATTAAAAGTTTAAGCAAGATAGACAAAAAACTGACTTCGACAGCGACAAAAGATGCACGCGCCTAGTGCACTGGGTAAATTATTTTAGTGTTCTGGATATACCGAGTACCCTGAAGCTTACTGTACTGAGTATAGGCCTACCTAAAAAAACTCAAAACATAAATCAACGTTTGTGAAGGTTTCTGATATTTTTTGACCTGAAATTAAAATTATGATAATTAAATCATTATTAAATTTAAGTCTTTGATAAAACTCAATGTTTGACATTAAGATTTTGTTTTCAAAAAAAGAAACGTTTCTCTACTCAGTACGTAAAATATGATTAATGTACTTCTATATCCCCATAGGTTTCTAATTATCTAATTGTATTTTCAAAATGGATATTGCTTCGTGTGCCGGTGAATAAAATGAATATGCAATTTGTTCTCTATATAGTAGTGTACTTTTACAGAAATATAGCGCTGTCTTCCAATAAATAATCATTGCACTCGAAGCATGATTAATTAAACGTATTTTTATACGCCATGTGAAAGAAATTTAAATGAGCTCAATTTTTTTAAGGAATATACTATAACAATTTACGTATTTATCCTTTATATCAACATCTTGGAAAAGAAGTGTTTGTGTCCTTATGAATTGTGTGACCACATGACCAACGACTTGTTCAACTGAATAATACAAAATTATAAGCCTAACTGCATTTAGGTAAGAATTAAGGTTGCTAATTTTCCATCTTTGCAGAAAAGTTAGTGTAATTAATTACTTATACTTGCATACGAATACATGCCTACCCACATTGTACAATCGTATCAAACAAAACACTTACCCATTCACTGACATCTCACTTTCCCCATGTTCCATGACTGTCTGACAATCAATATGATAATATGAATGATGTTGATGATTATGGTGACGATGATGATGGCTATAATGATAACGAAGCTAATTATGGTATTTTATCAATTTCATTGCTCATTTTTATACTATACTCAGTACAGTTGCTCATCTACCCCGTACACTTTTTAACAAATGTTATATCTACCCAGTCTACTAGGCGCGTGCATCTTTTGTCGCTGTATTCGTCATTTTTGTTTATATTGCTTAAACTTTGAATGCGAATAAACGAGGGGGTGTATAAGAAAACTGTCGATTCAGAATTATTATTTTTGGACGAAACTTATAACGTAACTAGACTTTTGGTACTTGGGCAACAATTCCCACACCGTGATTATTAGAAGTCGACAGTCACATGATAATCTGTTTTATATAACCAAGAATGATCGTATAGCAGATAAGGGCGAATTCAATATTCCAGTTCCCGTGATCAATACTTATCTAAAGCACATGTCTATACCATATTTGTAAAACTATTTTCTGATTACTCATATTTGAATGTAAAAATGGAAAAAAGAGCTCGGACAAAGGAAAATGTGCTAAAATAATTGTACGCATTTAAAGTAATGTAATGGTATATAACGTGGGCAGACAATGCTGTTAGGATGAAACTTTCGTCGGTGGACAAAAATGCTGTTTGGATTAAAGGATGAAACTTTCGTTTGTGGGCAGACAAAGTATTGAATCGATATTTGATGGTTTTCTTTTCGGTATGAAAAACAGTTGGTTTGTTTAAAGTGTGTGAAGCCCGAAGGGCTTCTCGCGTACTTTAAACAATCAAACTGTTTTTCATACCCGAATGAAAAACATGAAATATCGATTCAATACAGTTACCAGTACATGCATTTCCGAAACAATTAACAATTAACAACAAACAAGACTATTTAGCACTTTACTGATAAATATAACCACCAGAATAAACTGGCCCATCATCACAAACACAATCATATACTTTACATTATTTTCATTTTAAATTAGCACAAAATAGACAATAGTCTGTGCACAACATTACATTAAATTGACATATCATCAATCATGATTAAGGATTACCTAACCTGTTGTATTTACAACTTGATCAAATGTAAATAGCACATTATTTTTTATATAAACACTAAATGGTGCAAAACAATTGAAAATAAAAAAAAAACAGTCAAAATCAACATTCTCTACTTTGCACAAGTCATAGAGAATAAATCACAATCTAACTGAACTCAGACTTAAACAAGTTACCAGAGATTTGGGAAGAAATATGAAAAAATCTACAGATGAGTGGGTTGAGTTTCAACAACCAGTAAAAATACAAGCAAAAGAAATGGAAAAGCTATTTTTGGTAAAATAACATCTAGCATTTTAACTCAAAGACTGAATTGTAAATCAAAACAGTATATATTTGAGAAGTTCAGTTCTTGCAAAAAAAATCTGGGTGGTGAACTAGAGGTAAAAGTATAAAAGCTTTAGTACATTAAATAGACATATACAACATATTAGATTGCATACAAATTTCAGTCCAAAATGGGAAATTATTGATGGCACTTGTTACCCACACTTCAATGGTCTTATAATAGAGAACAACTGTATAATGAGTCAAAGCTGTACTTTAAAATGGCCCTATATCGTTCACTTGATTCTTAGATACATGAAACAGAAGAAGTTTTAAACCCATGATAACAATTCTCAACTTCCGACTGTTTGAAATTGAGACCAGTGTCCAATTAAAAGCTTGTGTTTTGAGACATCTAATAAGCAAGCCAGTATATGTACATACTCTGTGTATACAGCTGAGACTTTCGTGTACACATTTTTTGATGGAGATATTTTGACTTCTTGTTTTATACATTATTACTGAAAATTAGTGAATGAAATACTCACAAAAGGCTGAACATTAAAGCAGTATCAAGTAAGTATCTTTGTTTGGCTGATAACTGTAGAAAATCGCATTTTAAATACACCCTACAAAGAAAAACATATTAAACCCCCATAGATCATTATATAATAAATCATTTTCTAGTAAATCGAAGTAGCATTTAAAAAGATAAACTTTATTAATGGAAAAGATTTTCCATTATATGAACAGTATTGAAAGCGTCTGAGACATTATAAACACACGCATTCTGAGCAGAATTGACGGTAATCAGATCACTGCAACTCTATTGTGTAAAGAGTTTTTTTTATTTGACCTAGTGGCCTAAATGTTCATCCAAGATGACCCATTTTCAAAAGGGATCGAGACACCAGATGACAATCAGATAATAACTGTTCATTATCATATTAACAACAAAAAGTTGATGCCAGAAACCAGATAACAAACATGCTGGACCCATCTTGATTATTATAGCTCATGCAAGCAATAACAATTAGCAACAATTATCTGACAAAATGAGTCATGTTTTTGGAATTTGATGGTGAACAAGTGTACCTAAGTTTGAAAGCTGTAACTATTGAATATTTAAGATATACGGTACATGCAATGAAGTTGCTACCAAAATTAACCCTAAGGGTTTAACCATTAAAGTGAAAATAGGTCCAAATATTCTTCAAATAGTTGACAAAAAATGATTGAAATAGGAATTCAAATATATGAACTTTTACTTAATGAAAATTGCACTGAAATCTTTGTAATAAAATATGAATAATGTTAAACAGTGATTTTAGGACTAGGAAAGTTTAAATTCTACAAATATTATAGTGAAACACTAGTCTGGACTCCCTTATTATCTATCAAAACTGGCATTTGACATGTGCACATTTTTGTCTAAAGTACTGAAAATCTCCAAAACAGCTTGATAATTATATAAATAATACATGTCACAGTCAAGAGCAATCGGTTGTTTCTGTAACATAAACAGGTTTACTCCATTCCTAGAGTCCAACTTTCATCAGACTCATCCGAGCCATACTCCTCGAGAAGAGCTGCGGTACACTTTGGGACTTGAACCTCATAGCTAGAGTCTGTGTCAAACTCTTCCTCGTCACTCAATGTATCGTCCATACTCTCACAATCAGTGCCTGGCTCCCAAGTATTGTCAGTGGAGCTACTGTCATCATCACCATTGTCTTGCCATGTCATTGGATAATCCTGACTTAAACCTGTTCTAGCAGAGCTACTTGTCCGCGATGGACTTGCACCATTGCTAGTTTTTGATGTGATGTTGGGCTCATGCCTCTGGGATCGAAGTGTATGCTGTCTGTAGCTACTTCTGCGAGGTTCTTCAGGTTTTGGGGATGTGGATTTTACATTTTCATTACGATATTGTCTGGTAAGACTAGAATCCCGTCTAAAGTTTGTGCTAGAGTGACTGATGGGAGTTATGTTCGTACTTCTTACTACAGCTGCGGTAGGAATGGTTGAACCAGATGATTCACCGCTAATATGTCCTGAATAATTGATCAATGACAAATCAATTTTCACATTGAGACTCTGTCCATTGCTATCACTATTGCTGTTGTTTATCTTACTTCCTGAACTTGTTCTATGTTTTCTATGTGATGGCATATAGTCTTGAGCATACTGTCTGCTATAGTGCATCGGGGGTACTGGAGATCTTGGCAGGTTACTGTTTGGTTGTGCAATGTCAACAGAAGTTTGACTCCGTCTAGTGTCCCTGTTACTGCTGCTATCATAAAATATTTTACGAAAATCATATTTTGCACAAGTTTTGGACCCACTTTCAGGCTCTAGGGGATGATTAGCATTTTCTATGGCATAATGTCTATTTCTGATTTGACTGGATTCATTCAGTTTCCTTCTTTTGCAATCACTACTTTCATTTCTATAGCCATGCTGGTCTGATTTTCTTTTCTTTTCAGTATTCTTTTTATTCCTATTATCATTGTAAGCACTGTTTGTTTCAGTAAATATTCCACTGTCTAAGGAAGAACTAGCAAGCCTACTTCTGTTACTACTACTTTCAGAAATGTTCCTTGTAAAAGTTTCAGGTTTTTCTACAAGGTTTTTACTGTTTCTGTTTGACCATTCTCTTTTTGTGATATATTTCAATGATCCTGAATCCTCTGAATTTTCAGAATCTGTTGCACACAGTATCAGAGGTCTGTCAGAACTTGAACGTTGCAGCTGCAGTCTTGTCTTGACTTCCCCTGTGTCTGGTACTGGCTGATAAGGTGACAGGGCAGTGACATTCTGAGTACTGTCTGGTTCACACTGAAACACTGAGGAATTCTTTAACTTAAGTACTTCATTTGTTGATGGTGTAGGTAAACTTCCAGATTTATTTCCTACAGTCTTCTCAACTTCAGAGTGTTCATTCTGTACAATTTCATCATAATCGTAAACTGTGTTCATACCACTTTGGATTCTAGTTGATGCATTTAATTCACTGTCAGAAGCTTCAGTAGGAATATCTGCATTGTGAATGTCAGCTACATCAATGCTGGGTGATGGATGTGACCAACTAACATTACGTGGATTGCTAGAATTATCACATACATCATCTTCCCGGTCACTATTGTCAAATGAGCTCACAAAAGACAGATTACTGATGTCACTTCCTGTATGATGGGCTATTTCTCTTCCCACTTTCCCAGTATTAATTGGACTTCCCAAATCATTAAAATGTGCAGGACTTTGTTGACTGTGATCAGTTATACTGGTTGCATGTGTTTCATCAGAACAGGTTGACTTGTGGGAAAATGGACTGCTCACTGGTGACAGTGACCTTAAACGAAATCTTTGGTAACTTCTGTCATTGTACTTTTCATCAACAGAAACACGAGCACTTCCATCAAGAGAAGTGGATCTTGGTGATTCCTGGTTTGGACTTCCCCCGACTGTAGAGCTTCGTAAATATGGACTATTGTTTGGTGAAGAAAACCTTTGTGTGGAATCTGTGAAGCCAGAAAAGCTTTGATCACTGTCTGATCTATTAGGAGATTTGTCTGACCGAGGGCTACTATCAGGAGAGGAAGTAAAATCAGAGTAACTTTGATCACTGTGTGCATGACTAGACTGGCTGTGCCTGGGAGAGGGTCCGGACCATGATGACTCATGAGAAGAATCTTGGCGTACTGGTGTGCTGCTGCTACTGGCTGGACTAGCAGGTACTGACGACGTGGAAGGAATACTGGAAAAGCTGCCAGTTGAATCAGACGGGGAGCCTGGAGGCTGCGACAGGATTACATGCTCTGATACATATCTGCTTCTTGGTTTACTCTCTTGGTCCGAAGACTCTCTTGTCTTGTGATCATAATCTACTGAATGATCTGGTGACCCATTATCTGGAGTGTGATGACTGTCCGAGTCAGATATCCAGTTCAGATCACTGATATCAGACTCGGTATTGGTTCGAGAATCTTGAGTTGTCTCATCAAGGACATCAAAGTTTATGTATTCATCAGTATCAGTGTTGGAGTTGTTATCGTGTGATGCATTGTTGTCATCAGTAAAGTACTGAGACTCACTGAACTCTGTGGAGTCTCTCTCTCTGTCAGGTCTGTACAATGTACCAGGAGGGTTGCTGGTTACGTTGTTGTTGTTGTTATTGTAGTTGTTCTGACTCTGGCTTGTTGCAGATGTGTTCAGCCCGACAGCCAGCTGATTCTCTGTGCTGTTAGTGTTGCGAATGGCATCGAGAGCTGCAGAGGGAATCAGTACCTCATCATTTAAGTTGTTCTGGTCTTGTACCAGCTGTGAATTCAACACCGCTCTCATCTGGTTACGCACTCTTTCCAATCTAGATGACAATTCAAACAAGCTGTTGACAACAGTCCTCTCCACTTGTTCTACAACATCGGAACCTTCACTTCTGTTGTTCGTATCTTGGTTAGTGTTGTCGTTTGAAACTTGATTATCACCATTGTCTACAGAGACATTTGAAGCTGCGCTATCAAACCATGGATCTCGAAACGAATCTCTGCTGAGATCCTCGGACAGGAAGTCAGTAATGTCACTGTCGCTGCTATCATCATCAGAGCTAATGGAGCTGATGTCCAAGTTACGGTCGTTGAGCTGTTGCCGCAGCTCTACCAGTTGATCATTTAACGACTGTGAGAGATTATTCAGCTCGTGTAACTTCACCTTCAGTTGTTCTATCATACGGTTCTTCTCTGCAAATAGCAAACAAGAACATTTTATGTAAACTCATTCAGTAACAAAGAAGCAGTTTCTAGTTCAATACTAGTAACATGAGCAAATACCTACAAAAGGCCTCCATGACAAAGTGTTACATAAGGGGCTCATCACAGAACAAGAAACCTTCAGACAGCTGACATCTATCCTTGAACAGACATCACAAAGGTTGTGCAGATCACATTAGTTATTATGCATCTTCCAGTAAAAATAACATTCTATAGTCAAAGTATGTTATAAAATCTCTGACTCACATAAGTTTCAAGAAAATTTTAGGTAATTGCGAGTTTTTCCACATACAGTAACAACTAAACGGTAAAAACGAGGACACATGTCCCGCGATGAGCTCCTGATGGTAACATCATTATTTTATCAGAGTGACATCATTTCTATACAGCTTCTATGAACTAATGATTCAGTATTTCTTTTCAACTTAAAAAAAAATTGACACATGTATTTTCTATAACTATTTAGGAAATACCTAAGCACAGCGCTTAACCCTTTTTTCCATATATATAACTTTATCCAATGAGCAAACAGGGTAGATCCAGATCAGCCGGCACATCCACTCCGTATGATCAGGATTTGCACTGTTCACTTTTTGGTCAGAAATAACCGAATTAATCAAAAAGCGAACAGTATAGATTCTGATCTGTTCACCCATGCCACACAGACATATATGGCGGAAAGGGTCAACAAACCCGGAGAACAACTGAATATATGCATTTATCCCTAAATTCCAAACCAAATGGCAGATGTCAACAAAAGGTGGGTGGCTAGAGGTGTAAGGCATACATGAGCATTCATGTACACATTAATACATCAACAGCAAATAATCCAATCCAATTCAAAGAAATTTCTTTCCAGTATAATACATTTTATAATGCCTACTGCACAGTAAATGGATCAATTTAACAAAAATCATGTAAGTGACATGATTTTATTGAAAGAAGTGTCTTTCATTAAAAGTTTTCACTTTGTGTGTTACCTTACAACTAATTGCAGATGCAGTTTCTGCCTTTTGAAGTAAGCTTCACTACAAATGTTGTGAGAGCACTTGAAAGTGTCGAAAATAGCCCATTTTTGCATGTAAGATGTAAGCATCTAAAAATTGCCATGTTTTTATCAATCTGAAATTTTATTCTATCAGTTTTTAGTCAGTCTTCTTTTGTTTTGCCTTTTAGGCAATTTAGTTGCGGTTATTTTGATGTATAATTCATAGTTCTATGTTGACTAATTCAATTTTAGAAAAAGACATGACAGTGCCTTGTAAGATGGCTTCACCAAAAAAATGTCCTTAAACTTTCTGGCCTTCAAAATATCATTGAATGTAATTTAAAAAGCTTTTCTTCCTGCTAAATTCATTTCACTATGTTCACTTAATGGGAAAATAGCCAGATTTCTATAGTTAAGAGCATATAGTTTTGCTGCCAACCATTTCAGTATGTTGAATCGGTTTGTCCGTAAAAAATGGTAACGTCTGTCCCCTGGCAGTTTCTTTAAAGAAAATGATTTAAGTAATAAAAAAATACCCACTTATCAAGCACACAGATGGCAGATATTAGAAAAATAAAAGTTAACAACTCTTAGTCAAGGCAGTAAAAAATTACAACACTTTATGTAAAAGTAAAATGTAACGTCTGTCCCTGTAACGTCCGTCCCCTTTAATACATGTTCTTCAAGCTCATTAATCAATCCTGTTTTGGTAGAAATTCAATATCTTTTGTTGTTATTTTAATGACTGAGCCTTTTCCTACAAATTTTATGCAAAAATTCCATATACAGATGTATGACATGTTTGTATGGACAGAATTTCTAAGGAATACAAATTCTCAGGTAACTTGGGGTAAAATTTAATTATATAAACTTATTTTTCAAAATATTGCTTGTTTTCTGCACCAAAATACTTTCTTTTTACCTCTTACAACATATTAAAGATGTTAAATAGAAATATAACACTTTGTTGAGTGAACTTACTCAAATGTACTTGATTAATGGTAGGGGGACGGACGTTACAAAAATAATGAAATGTTCTGTAAAATACATGGTTTCATAATGTTTTTTCCTGAATTTCTGTAATTTAAGCTAATTTCTTCTTTAAAACCAATCTTAAATCATTGAAACTATATTTTAATGTGTTTTCAACATTCCTATGACTATAGTTTATATTTCATTTCAGAGCACATTTAAGTTGCTAAAATAAAATAAACCTGTCTATTAAAACTGCATTAAGACCATTAATTAGCATATTAAATCCCTAGTCAGTAGGTTAAAACAACATGACCACCCTCAATTAGCAGTCTTCAATCATACAAACTGATCTTCAAAAGAATATAAATCACATCCCCTGCTGATGAGACCTGTGCCTTCCTAATGAGATTATGCAACAAGGTCATAAAACACAAGGTCCTTTACCTAATTAGCATAATGTACAGAACTGAACAGTGATTGGCTGGATACAAAATTGATGGGAGGGTTTAAAGCTATAATATTCATGCCAAAAAATAAATCAAATTCCATAAAAGGATAATAATGTAAATAAGTGAAGATGCATTAAATGAACTTAAAATCAGATGCTGTTAAAATGTTAACAGAAAAAAAGATGATAGCTATTTCTGATATGTCTATTTCACCTTTTTGTTAACACAGAAATATTGTTTTCATTTTATAACTTTTTTATCCTTCCTTTTAAACAGTGTTGTCATAAACATTTCCTTTCAAAATTTAAGTTACAGATTGGTAACTTACAGATGAAGTGCAATTTAAGCCTTCTGATGCCTATTGTGAGACTTACTGTTAAATCTACAACTTTTCATTTATTTAAAACTTTTTTCAGTTTTCCTTTTAAGTTTTGTGATTCACTGCGTTAAGTTTCCAGGGATGACAATACCTACATTTTATCTTGGTGAAACAAGAACAAAAGTTCAGCAGAGACATATGAGAATCACTCACTTCAGTGCTTCGTGCTTAGTACTTTTACTAGTAGTACCCTTTTAAGCAAGTGTCTTTGTTTAAGCCCCAACCTCTACCCTTCCTCGAAACCTACCTGAAGCATTTAACTATACAGTGATGTAAATATATAACAATATTTTATGTTGTATGACACATGTTTTTGTGCACACAAATTTCAAACATATCCAGTTAAACCCTTCAAAATTTCCTGGGAGAAAACTGAATAACCGATGAAGGTGCTGCTTGTCTCAGCATGGAATGATGTACACACAGTCGCAAAAGTCTTATTTTAAACTAACTATTGGTCACCTAGATGTGTTTAAAGAATGTATTATTATTAAACTTTGTGATAAAGTTAGTTCTGAACTTCTGACATGCTGCCATGTTGAAAACTCAGAAGTTTCTACTGATATTAGCTTGCACGCCCTATTTGATCATTACCACCAGGCATTTTATTAACTGACAGGTTGTTTTACATCATGATGGTGTTATATGATTTCACAGTTGATAATCTTGTGAACTGAGGATATATATACTTAAATAATATGAATGAGTGCAGCCTGTAACTTCAATACTGTAATATGTAACGTCAGTCCCCCTAACCATCTATATTCTTGGTTCATACACTGTTAACTTATGCTTCACAAATTCAAAAAATCTATTGTTGTTCCTTTATCTTTGTTTCTATTGTTTGGTTGTTGAAGGGTTTTTAAATTAAAAAACAATCAAGCATGGGCTAAATTAAAAAAATCATCTATAAATTGTTGGTGGATTTTACAAAATTGAATAATTTAATAGTTTTTAGCGTCAGAAGAGTATTTTCTGTAAATCCTGTATACTTTTTCTGGTAAATATATGGCTAGGCATGAAAATAAACCCCCAAAAGTTTATGTGAAAGTATATATGGATTCAAAACAACAGGTTTTATGTGCACTGGTAACGTCCGTCCCCAACACACCTCATTCAATTACAAGGCTCAAATACAAAAAATTTGGAAAAAAGTTATCTTTTCCTGTAATTTTTCTGAAAATTTAATGTTCAAAGTTTAGAAACACATCAAAATCAATAGATTATCTGCAACTTTATTTTTTGGTCCACATGCTAACACAATTGATCCATTTACTGTGCAGTAGGCAATAATACATAAAGGAGATGACTTGTCTATTTCACATGGGATTGTAAAGATGACTGGTCTATTTCACATGGGATTGTACGAATGACTTGTCTATTTCACATGGGATTGTAGAAATGACTGTTCTATTTCACATTATATCATAAACAGGGTGGCTATAGATGTAACTTTTAGTATGTCGTGCACACACAAAGTCACTTGCTTCAAGTAGGTTTTTTTGTCTTATTTTCTCAGAAATTTTTGGACTGATTTTGATCTGATAAAAAGCAATGCACTTGTGTTAAAAACCTTTTTTTTTATCGACATTTAAACTTTAATATCAGTCTGGTGCAATTTCCCCAAATATTAAAAACAAATTTTGTTTGAAATGTTACCATGGGATTATTTAAGAGAAAGACCATATCTGCAGCAACTATCAGCTCTATTGAATGCAAACAATTATCCTACCATCAATATGAGCCTTTAGTGCAGTAACACAGTTGTGTGACGGCCTATCACTGAGGGGTATCATGAGACCACACTCGCCCTCACACGCTGACTCACGGTGCTCACACTGTTCACTCTCATGGATTTCTAGGTGCATGCGTAGAATACTTGTGCCACACTTGGGGAATCGACATGTCTTCTTTTCATAGCCACAGTTCTTGATGTGCCGCTCGAAGTGTTCCAGCATTATCTTCTCTACACAGCCGTTGTCCCGATACTCACAGATCATCACCAATCTGATCATATAAAACAACACTGCCTATTATTAGATCATCACCAATCTGATTATATAAAACAACAACACTGCCTATTATTAGATCATCACCAATCCAATCATATAAAACAACAACACTGCCTACCAACTGTACAGGTATCAATGATGTTAAAACCAATGTAATATGTAACCAGTCCCAACTAGAAGTTGCTATTTTATTAAGTGCCTGTCTCGTCCTTTGCATAGTAATAATACATAAGGTAAGGAATAAGTTATTTTAAGCTGTGAAATCTGAACTTCACCTTTGACCCAAATCATTAGGGCTCTTCCTCTCATATTGAGTAGACACTGATTTAACATGACCATAAATTGACATTAGTCCCAGTAACCCCCAAAACAATTGTGGGCATGTACTCAAAGCGTCCTACCATCCTGTGAAGTTGAAGACACTTAGTCAAATGGTTCTTGAAAAAGTTGTCATGACAGCCAGATATGATGTACTGGAGGTATCAGATTCACACAATCTTTCATCACATTTAGGTGCTTATGTTTCAAAAAGGTTGATTGTGATTTCTGGAGAGGTTACAAAGTTTGGGATCAGGATTAAAAAATTACTTGTAACATAACAAAATAAAATGGAAAATACACATTCAAACAAAACCATGTACATGTATTTATAAATGTATTTGAGTTACTGTATCCAGTGAACAACTTTTGATGAAGTCCAACGTAGGCAGCACTGTATCTGGTGAGAACAGCTCAAATCATTCTCAAGTTATTGTGCAGACAAGGAATAACTTTTTTTGTAAAAAGTGACCCCAAATTAAATGCTTTCCTGCATACCACAGTCGTGGTGTAAGAAAAACATGTATAATTTATTCATTTGTTTAAAGGCACAAAGCAGTCAACAATCATAATTCGTATAAATTGTACATTTGAAAAAGGAACATGCAAAGTGAATCAAAATGTTGACTTTAAAAGAATTTAACTATCTATAGTCTCTTTTGGCATCCATTAACTCCAAAGTTTAGACAAAGTAGTCAAACAAGAAATAAAAATCATCTAACAAGAGGGCCCTTAGGGCCCTGGGTCGCTCACCTGAGTACAAAAGTACTCTCAGTTTTACCCCAGAGCCAACATTTAAATAATGCTGGTAAAGGGTCTCTTCACAATACTCAACAGGAAATATCCGAGGCCAGTCATAGTCGCATTAGTTTCAGAGAAAAACGATTATTTATGTAAACTAAGAGAACCCCAGGGCATGGCCAATTTTGGCCCAGGGGAGATAATTTGAACAAACTTGGTAGAAATCCACTAGACAATGCTACATACCAAATATCTAAGCTTAAGGCATGAGGTTTCCAGTAAAAAGATTTTTAAAAATTGCCTTTTTTACGAATTGAGAGCCCCCAGGGCTGGGCAAATATTGACCCCAGGGCCAACATTTAAACAATGTTGTTAAAGGGTCTCTACACAATACTCAGCACCAAATATCTAAGATCTAGTCCTATTAGTTTTGGAGAAAAAATGATTTTCATGTTTTTCCTATATATTTATATGTAAACCAAGAGAACCCTAGGGCGTAGCGGATTTTGGCCCAGGGGACATAATGTGAACAAATTTAGTAGACATCCATTAGACAATGCTACTTAGCAAATATCTAAGCTGTATGCATTGTGGTTTGTGAGAAGAAGATTTTTAAAGATTTCCTTTACAAGTCTATGTAAAATGAAGTGACCCCTGGGGCGGGGCCAATTTTGACCCCAGGGAAATAATTTGAATAATCTTTGTAGAGTTCCACAAGAGGGTGCTAAATGCCAAATATCTAAGCTCTAGGCCTTGTGGTTTCAGACAAGAAGATTTTTAAAGTTTTTCCTATATGTCTTTGTAAAATGAAGTGACCCCTGGGGCGGGGCCAATTTTGACCCCAGGGAAATAATTTAAACAATCTTTGTAGAGTTCCACTAGAGTGTGCTAAATGCCAAATATCTAAGCTCTAGGCCTTGAGGTTTCAGACAAGAAGATTTTTTAAGGTTTTTCCTATATAAATCTATGTAAAATGAAGTGACCCCTGGGGCGGGTCCAATTTTGACCCCAGGGAAATAATTTGAACAATCTTTGTAGAGTTCCACTAGAAGGTGCTAAATGCCAAATATCTAAACTCTAGGCCTTGTGGTTTCAGACAAGAAGATTTTTAAAGTTTTTCCTTTATAAGTCTTTGTAAAATGAAGTGACCCCTGTGGCGGGGCCAATTTTGACCCCAGGGAATAATTTGAACAATCTTTGTAGAGTTCCACTAGAGTGTGCTAAATGCCAAATATCTAAGCTCTAGGCCTTGTGGTTTCAGACAAGAAGATTTTTAAAGTTTTTCCTATATAAGTCTATGTAAAATGAAGTGACCCCTGGGGCGGGGCCAATTTTGACCCCAGGGAAATAATTTGAACAATCTTTGTAGAGTTCCACTAGAGGGTGCTAAATGCCAAATATCTAAGCTCTAGGCCTTGTGGTTTCAGACAAGAAGATTTTTAAAGTTTTTCCTATATAAGTCTATGTAAAATGAAGTGACCCCTGGGGCGGGGCCAATTTTGACCCCAGGGAAATAATTTGAACAATCTTTGTAGAGTTACACTAGAGGGTGCTAAATGCCAAATATCTAAGCTCTAGGCCTTGTGGTTTCAGACAAGAAGATTTTTAAAGTTTTTCCTATATAAGTCTATGTTAAATGAAGTGACCCCTGGGGCGGGGCCAACTTTGACCCCAGGGAAATAATTTGAACAATCTTTGTAGAGTTCCACTAGAGGGTGCTAAATGCCAAATATCTAAGCTCTATGCCTTGTGGTTTCAGAGAAGAAGATTTTTAAAGTTTTTCCTTTAGGTTGCCATGGCAACCAGAGTTCTGCTTGGAATTCCATTTTTTGAACAATTTTGAAAGGGCATCATCTAAGCATTATTCCTGTGAAGTTTCATCAAAATTGGCCAAGCCGTTTCAGAGAAGAAGTCGATTGAAGAAATTGTTGACGACGCACGACGCACGATGGACGACGGACATCAGGCGGTCACAAAAGCTCACCTTGTCACTTTGTGACAGGTGAGCTAAAAATATTTTACCTATTGAGCATGTTTTGTACAAGGGGCAGAACCGGTTTAAGGTCCTGTTTCCTGGTCTTCTTTCTGCAACTGGGGCAGGTATGTCGATTGGTAAGCCAGCGTTCAATACAGCTCTGACAGAAAACATGGCGACAGGGACACTCTACAGCACGATCCAGTACACACTGACATATACAGCAGACCAGATCCGGATCTGGGGGTGGCTCAAACTTCTCTATGTCATATGAGGACATGGTAACAGTCTCTGTAGTCTCTAAAATGTACAGGAAATGTATAAATCAAACACATATGCACCAGACATTGTATTGTGTTTCAAAAAAATATATAAATGTACAGTGAAACATGCATATTGATAATAAAGATGAACATTTATAGGGACTTTGCAAGTTTGAAAGCAATTAACTTTTAAGAACACACAGAGTTTCAAACTGAGCAGGAAGTTTTTGTATTTTCTTTTAATTTTGACTACATTTTGCAAGTGCAGTAGCAGTTTATCCCCAGAAATGATGAGGGGCAACCGTCCACTACAAAGATACAGCTTTATTGCATAGATCCAGACCCGCCAGCACATTTGGATCTACACTTGTGGCACTCACGTTAAAATGCATATATATGGGGTAAAGGGTTAAGAGACTTCATAAAGTTCCTCTGGTACTTTTTACAATTGTAACATCACAGAATGGATTTCATTTTCTTGCAAAATAAAACAGGGTTTAATGCAAATTGTAAGAGGAATCTGGGCTCAAAAATTCAAAATGTTTTTTCAATAAAATGGTCATAGTCAATATTGCGAGGGTAAATCTGCCCACTACTTCTTACTGAGATAACTGTCACAGTGTCATCATCACCTGTGTTCCCAAGAATAAACCTGGCCTGCGATAAATTTTTAATAATAAACTCATTAATGTAACCAATTTTTGTGTGATTTATATACATACCAATCTTTCTGCAAATTTTCAAAAAGCAAATAATTGCAACATGTAAGTTTTTACTAAATTATTGATGACTTTCATAGTGGGACATAATTTAAAATGAAATTCATGAGGTATTTTGTTTAAGGTAATTCATACTTCCACATAATACAGTTGTACTGTATTCATCTGTTTATAACAATATAATAACAGTATTTTTGAAAATTGTTAAAAAATGATAATTTTATTTTCACAGCTCATCATCAGTAAAACTGTATTATGAGTAAGTATGAAGTACCTTAAGGCAGTGGCTAGAGGTCCTGTAACCAGACCCTTAGATGGACACGCTAGAGATCCAGTACCCAGATCTCTCGCCTGTCCTACACTGTCCAGTGATTAATATTTATTTGAAAATCAAGTCTGATCTCAAATTCTCATTACTGTTGTAATCAATACAAGTGACATCATATGTTTTAAAAAGTCTCAGATTCATAAGAAATACAAGGTAAATCTGCAAGCTAATGCTCACTAGTGATTCCCCCAGGTCAACCAATAATTGTTTAACTTGAAGCTTGGCTAAATTACAAAACATGTAATCGTCCAAGCAATGGTTACAAAAATGTAATGTTAAGAAATCGACAGGTTACTAAAAATTACGACCAAAGTTCTCCCGTGGCACTACTCTACTGTAGACCACATCTATGAAACACATTATATTTAATGATGTCTGTCAGAAATGTTTTGAACCTATAGACCTCTATATATAGACCAGGGTTTCCCCCAGGATTTCAGGAAGGGTCGTCGCAACATAGACTGATTTTATCCATTTTGTCGCGCGCTGCAACGCGCTGTTTAATTTTCAATCTTGTGTATATATCAGTTTTGCTTCTCATTTAAATAAATAAATGAAAAAAAAAATGTGTTCTTATTCTTAAGTGGCTTTATTCATTTTTAGCCTTTTTAATGACATACATGTTAATATTAAATGTGTCTTCACACAAACTGTTCTGTGGCTGCTGTAGGTTGACATTTATAACAAAGATTCAGAAGTCCTAATCTATACTTACACCAAAATCTAAATGCTTTTTAAATTTGAAACACAAATCCTAATTATATTACAATGGCTGAAATTCCTCAGATCTGATCATGTTGTTGTTGTTGTTACTTCCCAGTTTTATGTCCCTCCCGCCTCTGAACTAGGACATTATGGTGTGGACATACCAGCTTCCCATGGTGGAGGAAGACCCCAGGTGCCCCTTCGGGCAATTTTCAGGCCCTAGCGGGCACCTGGGTAGAACCACCGACATTCCGCAAGCTAGCTGGTTAGCTTCTTCACATGAAAGATCTTGACCCTGGTAGGTCTCGAACTCACAGCGGTGAAGGGCAAGTGGTTGTCAGTCGGAAACCTTAACCACTCGGCCACGGACGCCCCCGTTTCAGATCCTATCATTTATAATATTTAGATCTAATATCAATTAGAAATAGGGTTTCAAAATCGGTTAAAAATCATGATCGATCATCGGAAATAATCTAGCAACCCTTTTTGATCAATTATCGATTATATAATCGAAGCATTTACAATAACAATGTACATGCTTTAATAAAGAAGAATTTTATTTATAGGAATTCTTTATTAATATTCTAGCAACAAAAATACTCATTATTTGTTATTATAATGCATATTTTCTTCTATTTTGCAAAAAACAAATTTCAAAATGATATTGTTAAGAATCTTCTGCTTAAGGCATGCAAAACACACAAGAAATTCTTAAGAGGGGAATTTTTTTAAAATAGGAAAAAAATTAATTGGGGACAGGAATGGGGTCAAAATTCGGTCCCTACCATTGTGAAATGAGGGCCCTGTGTAGAACTACTGTATTATCACAAAAGGATAACGGTGCATTTTCTGGTAAGAATTAGCATTTACATGAACCACACTTCCAGCCCACAGGCTGCATGTATTGTAATTTGTAACTGTATCTGATATGAGCATAGGGTGAAGGCTGCAGGTACAAGAGTCTTTTCTTGAAATACTTAGTGTTTCTGTTCTGATACAGTGATCTCCCTTGTGAGCTGAGCTGCTTAAAGAACAGCAAACCGATGATCGATTATTAAACTTTGTAATCGATTATCGAAAATCGATCCTAAAAACGATCGATTTTTGATTATAATCGATCATCATTTAATCCCTAATTAGAAATATTTATGAACACAAAAACTAAAAAAAAAGGAAATTACAATATAATGTGCTTATTTGTAATTATATAAAGATGTTTCAGGAAAACTAAAAGCATTTTTTTTCAATAAAACATCTTTTGATGTGGAAACTACACAGTTGCACTTTTTATTACCTCCCTTTTTTCATGATCGGCAAAACTTTCACGAACCGCGCTCTTTTTCCATAAGCGCCGTTTCTTTTCAAATACAGAACAAACGGACCGCGAATAACAACTTTCGCATTTTGATTGCAATTAAAACTCGTATAATTTACTCATTATACCTACCGAGCGAAAAAGAAATGATGCGCCATGCCTTCTCAATTAAAGAGCAATAGGAATGCGAATAATAACTCGCGTTTTTTTATAAAAAAAAAAACTTGTATAATTTACACAAACTTGATGTGCCATGCTTTCTCTGATACACAAGCCTAACAAAAAAATTATCTTACCATTGTCCTGTTTGAAAAACATGTAATAAAATCAACATTTTAACTGCGCTATGTCTAGAAAGAAAAATTATAACCGTAAACAGCTTCTGAAGTAGATTTACTGTACGACGTCATTTGTGTAAACTTTCACTGCGGCATATGACAATATTGAATGTTTGCTGGATGTTACAGCGTATCTTGGATTGAAAATGTGTTTCCACTGATAATTCAATCAACAGGTACACAAGTCGCTGCGGGAGATAAGGCATGTCGGACAAATTATGGCATGTCGCAAATTGGGTCCTGAAATTATGGCTTGTCGCATGGACTAGCGAAAATGGCCTGGGGGAAACCCTGATATATAGACTGTATATATAAAGGTCTACAGGTTGAAAAGCACTTCTGACAAGTTCTGATCGCTGTGGACCAGACAGACCCAGAGATCTTGTTACCGGACCTCTAGCCTGATGGTCTAGGGTCCGGTCACCGGACCTCTGAACACAGCATTTGTTTTACTCTATGCTGCTATGTGAAATGGTGTATTAAAAATATAGTTCCTATTCGATTTACAGAGCTCTGACACATACACTTAAACTATTCTACATATTCGGACCCCATAAACGGTGCATCGTTTATTTAGAACCCCGTGCAACATAAATTGGTGCAGTTTTCTCTTCAGCGAAAAGATAACCTCTTCAGCGAAAAGATAATCTTATAGCGTAAAGATTTCCTCGACGAGTGTTGTATATATGGTGCTTCAATAATTTCATTACCTAAATGTACGTTGCAGTTTCTGGAGAAATGGTGTCTAGGAATCTGCCCTAGGTAGAGTCGAGTGCAACTCATTGTTTTGCCACTGACCGTTCCAATGCGGTTATCCCAATGATTCTCCTTCTCGTGATTTTTTTTGTGGTGTAGACTATTGATTCTCTTATAAAATCATGCTCTCTCGTTTCTTCTTCACTATTTGCATGCGTGGAGAGGCTTTTGGCAATTTCTTATTTGTATATTTCATTTGTTTTGTCTGTTAAACAAGTACAGTCTCTGAGCTTTGCCTCATTCTGTTACAATGGAAAAACATTGGATCAGATACATTTTTAAAAGCATTTTCCAACAATTGGATTTTAGGTAAATGGATATTAAATTTCAAACATCTATATATTTTTGATGAACTGGAATTCAGGGTCGGCAAAATGCTGGAAAATATAAGTATTTTTCATGCCGGCGGTATTTACTGGCGAATACTGGTCGATTAAATCATGGAATATATACAATATTACATATTATCAGCATTCATATAGATAATTTCAAGTTTACCCATCAATTGCCATTATATTTGTACTTAAGTTTAACACTTTATCACTTTATCCATAATAAATAAATATTGAAGTACTGAAAAAAGTGGTCATTTGAATTGACCACCCGTGGAATTTATACAATTTTTAGTCAACAACGTGGTTTACATAATAGTAGAAATAAAAATAGTACCAGTCCGCTAGTAAATTTATGAATGGCGTAGAATATTTATGAATGGCATTAAAATATCGTAACGGTTTAAAACTCCGACGGAAATTTCCTATTTTGGAGTTCGTTATATTACGACAACACAGTGTGACTTAGTAATATTACGTCACATATAAAATAGGAAGTAGCAAAATAAAGAATTGAAAAACGACACTGTCCAATACGGAATTACTAATCTGACGATTTGTATCAAGTTTGCGGATTAACGCTGCACTATGCTAAAATCATTCATGGGTATATAATAAAAAATATATGTCTACTTGTCAATCTCTTCTCTCCACATAAGGTATCTTTAATAGTACACCAGTTTGGCAGCTTTCTTAGTCATACCAATAAATAACCATTGCCTTGCACCTCGACACATTGTATAAGTTATTATGACACTTTACTGTTGCTTTTGTTGCCCCTAGGTATTACTGCCCCTCGCTGTTTTAATAGTCTGTACCTTATGGCTTTGCTTGTTAAGTGTCAATGGCCAGGTGCACAGGTGTATTAGCATTAATTTATTACCGTTGTATTTTTAGGTTCTAAGTAAAAAGACAGCTCTTTAAGATTTAGTGTTAATTTAAGTGCTTGATATGATATGAATATTTACTTAAAATATCTGATCAATTTAATTGTTATAAATTATGAATAACTAGAAATGTGTCCATAGGACACGGATGCCCCCGCTATGCATCGTTTCCAGATACTAAAGTGCAATGATGGGAATAATAGCATTTCAAAGACAGTGATGTTCGAGTAATTATAAGAATATGCATAAACTTGATGATCAAGTAAATTATTTGTATTTGTGGCACTGTTGTCTTCTCATTATGGAAATGTCTGTGAAGAAGTTGGTGGTAATGCAATGCAATGTCATAGTGAACATTTGTGCCAAGTTATTTTGAAATCCCTTCATTCATAAAGAAGTTATAGCCCGAACAAGTAAATTCAAGTTTTAGTAACTGTGACCTTGACCTTGGACTTACAGGCATGGGTAATGTACGCAACACACCGCCTTGTCATGGTGAACATTTGTGCCAAGTTATTTTGAAAACCCTCCATTCAAAACAAAGTTATAGCCCGGACAAGGAAATTCTATTTTTAGTAACAGTGACCTTGACCTTGGACCTACAGGCATGGACATGGTACACAACTCACCACCTTGTCATGGTGAACATTTCTGCCAAGTTATTTTGAAATTACTCAATTCCTAATGTAGTTACAACCCTGACAAGAAAATTCTATTTTAGTAACAGTGACCTTGACCTTGGACCTAGGCATGGGCATGGTATGGGACACACCATCTTGTCATGATGAACATTTGTGTCAAGTTATTTTGAAATCAATCTATTCCTAACAAAGTTACAGCCCGGAAAAGAGAATTCTATTTTTAGTAACAGTGACCTTGACCTACAGGCATGGGCATGGTACGCGATACACCGCCCTGTCATGGTGAACATTTGTGTCAAGTTATTTTGAAATCCCTCCATTTATAATGAAGTTACAGCCTGGACAAGAAAATTCAATTTTTAGTAACAGTGACCTTGACCTTGGACCTTCAGGCTTGGGTATTGTGCGGACACACTGCCTTGTCATAGTGAACATTTGTGCAAAGTTATTTTGAAATCCCTCCATTCATAACAAAGTAACAGCCCGGACAAGAGAATTCTATTTAAAGTAACACTGACCTTGACCTTTGACCTACAGGCATGGGCATGGTACGTGACACATCGCCCTGTCATGGTGAACAGTTGTGCCAAGTTATTTTGAAATCCCTCCATTCATAACAAAGTAACAGCCCGGACAAGAAAATTCTATTTTTAGTAACAGTGACCTTAACCTTGGACCTAAAGGCTTGGGCATGTATGTGACATACCGTCTTGATATGATGAACAATTATACCAAGTTATTTAAAAATCCAATAAGAAATAACAAAGTTACAGAGCGGACAAGATTTTGCAAGAAAATTCTATTTTTAGTAACAGTGACCTTGACCTTGGACCTACAGTCACGACACACCGCCTTGTTATGGTGAACATTTGTGCCAAGTTATTTTGAAATCCCTCCATTCCAAACAAAGTTAAGGGCAAAGTGTATATTTTTCTTAACACAAAATGTAAGTGAAAAAGGGGCATAATTTGAAAATATTGGAAGCATGGTTATGGGTCTTGTTGGTTATGATGTTGATTTTGATGGTGAAAATATATTTCAAGTTTCAAGGCAGTATCTCAAGTAGTTTTTAAGTTATGGGCAAAATGCACAAAATATAAGAAACAAGATATATTCCTATTAAAACTAATGTAAATGGAAGTATCAAAGGGCCATAACTTCTGAACAGAACATGTAAGAGCAAAACCCCACCTTTTTGCACAACAACATATCAGGCCAAGCATTGTGGTAAAGTTTCATCAAATTCCCAGCAGAGGTGTAGGAGGAGTTGCGTTCACAAGATATATTCCTATTAAAACTAATGTAAATGAAGTTATCAAAGGGCCATAACTTCTGAACAGAACATGTATGAGCAAAACCCCACCTTTATGCACAACAACATATCAGGCCAAGCATTGTGGTCAAGTTTCATTAAATTCCCACCAGTAGTGTAGGAGGAGCTGCGTTCACGAGATATACTCCTATTAAAACTAATGTAAATGGAGGTATCAAAGGGCAATAACTTCTGAACGGAACATGTAAGAGCGAAACCCCACCTTCATGCACAACTACCTATCAGGCCAAGCATTGTGGTCAAGTTTCATTAAATTCCCACCAGTAGTGTAGGAGGAGTTGCGTTCACGAGATATACTCCTATTAAAACTAATGTAAATGGAAGTATCAAAGGGCAATAACTTCTGAACGGAACGTGTAAGAGCGAAACCCCACCTTCATGCACAACTACATATCAGGCCAAGCATTTTGGTCAAGTTTGATTAAATTCCGACCAGTAGTGTAGGAGGAGATGCGTTCACGAGAATA
The DNA here is from genome assembly GCA_038501625.1 of Corbicula japonica. Classification (NCBI taxonomy): domain Eukaryota; kingdom Metazoa; phylum Mollusca; class Bivalvia; order Venerida; family Cyrenidae; genus Corbicula; species Corbicula japonica. The sequence continues at coordinate 183,744 of JAZAYU010000045.1, forward strand.
TCGGACGGACGGACGGACGGACGGAAGGACGGACGGACGGACGGAAAGACGGACAGGAGCAACTCTTAATGCCCGTCGCCATTTCATGGCGAGGGCATAAAAAACAGTCAACTAAGTTAAGTATTTTAAGGTAAAAACTCATCTGTGTATTTATGCCAGTATTTGTCCGTATTTGCCACTTTAGAGAGTGTTTCCCAGGACGGTAAATACCGGTAAATACAGGGAATGGTATTTACCGCCCGACCCTGCTGAAATTCATTCCAGTGATAAAGTACGGGATTTTTCTTGAAGTTTCTTTGGAATAATTTAGTCGCCATGTACCTTTCATTCGTTTGGGGTAAAGTTCAAACTTGCTTCTATTGACTGAAACTGGATAATCATCCTTCACAAAATTATCCCACAATTCTGTCCAATGCATTATGCAACATTGTTAAGCCGATGGGTTGGTTAGAGTTATTTCACTAAGACAACTTGTGCTTATTTTGTGATAGGAGAACCTCTTGGGGCAAGTGTGAGGTTGGTGCACCCTAGAACCTGGTTTAAACCCCCAGTGGCAATTTGCTTTGCCACTGACCGTTTCAAGGCGGTATCCCCAAAGGTTCTCTTTTTCGTTAATTGTTTGTGGCGTCCTATTTGAATTGAAATACTTGTAACAAACATGCTCTCTCTCTTCCTCTATTCTTTTTCGCTGCGTAGAGAGGCTGTGTTTTGTGAGTGTGGCGATTCCTGATAGGCATATATTACTTTTTTATTCTGAATAAGTACAATACCCTAGGTTCACATTGCATGCAGCTTTTCGTGGAAGAAAAGGGGGGGGGGGGTGTTGTAACCATGAGAACAATCCGGCTGGTAAAACATGGAACGTGTGATGTTCTAGGGCAGGTGTAACAATGAAATGCACTGGAATAAGACAGACCACGTGACCTGGCCAGGCTAGCTACACACCTTTGACTAAACCAGGCGGACATTTGTGACGTCTGGCTTCATTGATGTTAACAAATAAATTATTTCTTTGTTAAGCTTCCTTACTCATGTTTCAAACTATTTTGAAATGTAAACCCCTTAAGATTTTGCAGTAATAGAAATGCATATTACTGAACAGCCGCCTTACCCCCGGTTAAGCACAACTCTAAATTTACACAAGTAAACAGAACTGATATGACCCAACAAGATGGTTCGAATACAACAGTAAACATGTAACTTTCAGTTCGGAATTTCCATCATTCTTAGAACCTGGTTTAAGGGTTAGCCACTGACCGTTCCAAGGCGGTAACCCGATGTGTTCTCATTTTCGTTAATTGTTTGTGGTGTCTTATTTGAATTTAACATACTTATAAACACATGCTCTCTTTTCCTCTCTTCTTTTTTGCTGCACGGGGAGGCTGTATTTTATGAGTGTGGCGATTCCTGATATGCATATTTCACTTTTTGTTTAGCGGCGCATGGTCCCTAGATAAAAAAATTGGGTTTGCACTGAACGAGAAAACAATGAGCTGAAGTAAACAGAACATAACTATCAGTGGTTCTGAGAATAAAAACAAGAATATCACAGGGTATGCCAAGTCAAAGAGGATGAAGTGATGTTGAAGTGGGAAATATCCTAGCAGCTGGACTCGGGGTATTATTGTTCCCATACATAAAAAAGGAGATAAAAGTGAACCAGCTAACTATAGAGGGATCACTTTAATAAACAGCATAGCCAAAATATTTTCTTTAACATTAAGAAATAGACTAAACATGTGGTGTGAGCAACAAAGTATTTTTAATGACGTACAATTTGGCTTTCGCAGCAAAAGAAGTACCACTTTACTGCGCATTCATTGACTATGAGAAGGCCTTTGATACCATTGTTAGAGATGCTATGTGGTACAAATTACTTGACATTGGTGTTAGCAGTAAGATGGTTACCATGTTGAAATCTATCTATGAACATGTTTCGGCTTGTGTTAAGGCATATACAAATGTATCAGATTTCTTTGAAGTCGCCCTCGGCTTGAAACAGGGGGAACCACTCTCACCAATTCTTTTTATCCTTTTTGTCAATGACGTCACTGAAAATCTTGATCTCCAATCTTTAACCGAAAGCGATTTCAACCAATTATGCATATACATGCTGCTATTTGCTGATGATATGGTGTTATTCACTACAAATAAGAATAGCCTACAGGCTCAACTTGACAGTCTATATACATATTCTTTAAAATGGGGCTTGAAAATAAATATAAGTAAAACCAAAGTATGCATTTTTAATAAAAGAACTAGAGATGAAAATTTTCAGTGGTATATCAATAATGAATTAATAGAAATTGTCGATTCTTTTTGTTATCTTGGCGTCAAATTCTATCGAAATGGATCCATGCAATTAGCTATAAATAGTCTATCAGAACAAGCACTAAAAGCAGTCAATGGTTTATATTCTATTTTCACAAGGTTAAAATTTGACGTGAGAACAAAACTTCAACTTTTTGACAGGATGGTCGAACCCATATTATTTTACTGCGCAGAGGTTTTTGGTGTGTATAACACAAGCGCTATTGATAAAATACATATAAAGTTTTGTAAAAAAATATTGGGAGTGAAATCTCAAACTCCAAACCTGGCGGTTCTGGGTGAACTAGGAAGATATCCTATGTCACTTATTTGCAAAGAAAGAGTGCTAAAATACTGGATTCATATAATGTCAAATCCGGGTTCGATAATGTACAAAGTTTTTTCAGACCAATGTCTTGATATAGATATGCCTAGAAATAATAGCTGGGCCAAACATGTTAAGCAATTATTAAATGATCTAGGATTTGGTTATTTATGGAATAATTTTAATGTTAACATGAGTTACTTTCCGATGTTGAAAACAAGACTGCGTGACCAATACCAACAGGAATGGCACGCTTCTATATGTAGCATGCCAAAACTTGAATATTATATAAAATACAAAACCTCGTTTAAATTTGAAAACTATCTACAGATACTAGACAACGATTATTTTATTAGACTTTTTGCCCGTTTTCGTTTATCATCACACAATTTAGCTTTTGAAACCGGAAGATACATTGGAACTGTGAGAGCCCATAGAATTTGCCAAAATTGCAATTACAATTTGGTTGAATCCGAATATCATTTTCTAATGACATGTAATAAATACTCCGATTTAAGAGCTAGGTTTTTACCTCGAATATCGTTGCCTGATACTAGAAAATTTTGTTCTCTTATGTCTACAAATAATAAGAATACTTTAATGGGTTTATGCAAATTTCTAAAAAATGCCTATAATCTAAGAAAGTAATCTTATTAAGGAATTTTGTGTGTCTCTTTTTGTGTTGTTGTGGTTGTTGTTACGTGATCTATTGTCACATCGTCTATATGTTTTGTAAAATATCTTAAATTGCATGCGTAATAGATAGTTATACCATCATTGTTCTGTAAATTAGCCAAAGGCTATATTGCTGAGATGCTAATAAATGTGTTGTTGTTGTTGTTATAAATCTTGTCATTGAAAGAAATACGTGTATACATGGTCTCTTCAGGTTATGGCGTTAAATCGTCTAAATTTAACGTGTCAAAGCAAACACAGATAATCAATTAATATTGTTGTCTTGGCAAACATTTGGCTGGCAAAGACCGTTTTCTAACAATGGTCGTTTTGAAATGTCGAATGTAGTTTTCTCTTCAGGAAAAGAAATATCCGCTGAAAGTAAATAAGTTTCGCTCTATTGACATTTTGAATTTCCAAAAGAAGGTTGTCCGCCACGTATGCTTAGTATAGTTATAAAACAACCAGTGGCCAAGCTACAGTTTCAAAGTTCTATGAACGTTCAGTTTCGCCTTTGAAATCTTTTAACGGGCTCTGAACCCTAACAGTTTCAACATCAAGTTTATCATTCGAATAGCGCGAGTCATCAACCACAGGGTCGATTTTCACTTCCACGCCGAGAGTATCTTCCAGAATGGCGTCTTTAGTTTCTCTGAAGAGCAGCATACAACCGGCTGATATCACCATTAGAACACCACTCAAGAAGTACACGATTCCCGGAATATCTTCATCCTGAAATATGAATTAAATAATAATAATATTTTTTCTTTTTTCAAATATGAGAAATCAAGAAACCTTCTTATAATCCTGTTGCATTGTGATGTGGCTGAAAACAGTCAAAACACTGTGCACAATTTCAATAACAAAAGTAATTAATAATACAAAATACATTATTAATTCTTAGATATGTAATTATCGCCTTTGGCCCTAAAGTAGACATAATAGTATTCGGATTCTAGATTGATTTTAAGGGCTTTTCTAATCAAAGATGAGCACAGTGGTAGTCAATTTTTCCACTCGATATCACGACTTGAGCTTGACTTACTAAGAATTGTTGCTGTGTAACTGACGCATAATCAAATCAAAGATTCGCTAGACACATACAGGCAATCTACAACGGTACTATATAAGAATTCCACTTTTTTCGAAAGTTTTGCAGATGATTGTGTTGAAGTATGTTCACTTACGCAACGTGTATGTTTGTTCTAATGACATCCTGGCGGTGTATGTGTTATGTGGTTCACCCTAGATGCTAGTGTAAATTCACAATGACAAATATGTTTGTAATTAAAAAATGCTTTAACGCGTTTAATTCAACTATTATCTTGATTTATCGAATAAAGAAATTGGAAATTTCCATCTCACCTTCGTTTCGACAAAAGAACTTGCATGAATGCAAAAATATTTCAGCATAATCTTTATCTGACCTATCTGTTTAAAAAAATGCATCAAACTTATACTTCTTGCATATTCATTATTCAACACAAGTTTTCAATATACCTTTTTGAAAATGAAGGAATGAGACGTATGCGCGGGTAAGCGAATCATTTTCTGCATTGAATCTTTTATGTCTTCAAATATAAATTCTCATGCTGTCTCCAATAATCGTCAAAATGGGACTCAATTGATCAGATGTTTTACTAGTGTGAAATCATGATCATTTTTAGGAGATTATAGATTTTACAACATAGAAAATGAGATAAATATCTCATATTTCATTAAAATCCAATAATGATTTAAATGAAACGAATAAGGTCATACTATAAAATAAAGTCCCCAGTCACAATACTAGCTAAATCAGTACAAGTACAATTCACTTACTAAAAAAACAATCTGTGGAGCTACCATCCCACCTACTCTACCAGCAGTACTGTGTACACCATAAGCTATCGTTCTGTAATAGAAACGCTGCGGGGTCAGTTGGAAAATCTACGTCAATGTTCAAAGACGTAACACTATCAAAATAATCCTATTCTGTTTAGTTCCGTTCATTGCTCAGCAAGCATGTACATATGGGACTCATAATGGCTAAATCCGGGAAACCCCATGGTAGGTTACCCAAACAGGACCCAAGTGTTTTCCTCTTCTATTTTCGTTTCTTTGAAGCTTGGATCTAGAACATAATCCTTCAGTTTTATCTCAGATACCCGGATTTGATTAAAAAAATACAGGTGCAGTTTAAAACACTTTTGCAACAAGGTTTTTGACAGCCAGTTTTTATGGACATTTAATTAATTAACTTAAGAAAATAAAAGGCAAAATTAATTTCCCCCGGTATTCGTAAAAACCATCTGTGAATTCAAAAAGAAAGGTTACCAACATGATATTCTACAGCGCTCTGTAGGCCTGGTGATTAACCAATCTACAGTTGATCACTATGCTTACCTCTTTGGTTGCATGACGGTGGCGGGGGTTTGAGAGTTTATAGTGTTTTATGGGGAAATCTGTGTGAGGTTGGTGTCCCCTAGAACCTGGTTTAAATCCCCGGTGTCGATTTATTTCGCCACTGATCGTTCCAAGGCGGTAACCCCCAAGGGTTCTCTATGTCGTTAATTGTTTGTGGCGTCTTATTTGAATTGACATACTTATAACAACATGCTTTTCCTCTCTTCTTTTTTTTGCTGCGTGGTGAGGCTGTGTTTAGTGAGTGTGGCGATTCCTGATATGCATATTTTACTTTGTCAGTGTACGTGTGCTATAACAATTACAAATACCACAGTGTTTTAATAGATATAAAATGAGTTTTATTTTCTTATGAAAACTTAACAGCTATGTGTCTTGTTCACCCTTAAAGAAACTGCAGAGGACAACATTTGTTTTGAACATTCAGAAAACACTCGAGCAGTCTAAATTTTTTTTAAATTAGTATTAATTTAACATGCAATACATGTTTAATTGTAATAAAAGAACAATAATATAAATTACCTTATAACTGTTGGGTATATCTCTGTGGTGTATATAATCATGGCCTGCCAACCACTGGACACGCAGAGTTTTGATATCAAAGCAATGACATTCGTTATCTGACCGTTTACAGGTAAAGCTGAAAATATATACATTACACTAATAAGCTTAGATATATTTTTAAAAGGTGTTTTTGAACACAAGGCCATATTAAAATAGAAGTATGCATGTCATGTACATACCAATCAGAAAACACATCCTCTCTAACCATGAGAAGAAAGACTTTAATACATGTTTCGTAAAAAAACTAATTGCCATTGACACAATGGTTTGTACTTGTTTGTTCATATGAGAATCTGTTAGGACAAGTGTAAGATTGGTGCACCTTGGAAAAAACCTGGTTTAATGGTTTTGCTACTGATCGTTCCTAGACAGTAGCCCCTCAGGTTCTTGTTTTCGTTAAATGCTTGTGGTGTTTAAATTGATCATTGTATAAGCTCTTGGTCTCTTTTCCTTTCTGCTTTATTCTGTGTGGGGAGGCTGTGTTTTCTGGGTGTGGTTGTTCCGGATATGCACGTTTCATTTTTTTAATTTCGTTTTATAAATAATAAAAATGCATGCTACTTCCTTAATTTAATAGCACGAAACATATGCAGAAAAAAAAAAAAGATATTAAAGAAATATCATAATTATTATTATGTCGGTAAAGCACTTTTAAGCTATATGCGCTTAAATCATTGTGTATTATGTTAATTGTTACCCTTGTATTGTATAACGCCAACTGCAATTCCAGTTATACCAGCCAAGACGTAAAATCCAAAACAGACTCTCTTTCTGCCAAACCTTACATAAATCATAAAATATATGAAAAGTTAAAAATATTGCACCAAATAAAGCTGGGCGCACAAATATTTTAACATTTTATTTAGGTAAGAGTAATGTACATATTTAAAATAATAATGTCGAATGGATCTTTCTTATTGATAAAAATAATAGTATAAAAGTCTTTATTTCAAATAACGAAATGAGTTTAAAATACAGAGTTTATTTTAGGACACTATCAGTATTTTCACGCAATATGCTAGCAGAGATGACTTCTCTTCCGTTGACACCATGAACAGCCATTGGACTAAAATTCTATTGCAACATATAGTTAGAAGATTGATAGAAACTAAATATTATGTGACAGAAGCTATAAATGACAAAATATCTTTGGTTGAAAATGAATCACAACTGTAACTGTTGTATATTGTGAAAGCACTAGCATCATTACAGGTTTTGTCTCTTTGCTTTCATTGTTACATTAACATCTAAGTTTCACATTAAGCACTTAAAAACACACACTATCACACAAAACATATTCGGAATATAAACTTGTGATAAGTCTTGAGTTAAAAGTGATTGTTTCATTATAGGTCTTAAATGTAATTTAAAGAGACTTGAAGACAATAAAATGCAATAATAATTCTCAACGTTATTTGTAGAAATCAACTTTAAATTTATTAAGAAAGGTTACCAACATGAGACAGCGACTTGCATGCTTATTATTTTATCTATCTACAGTTGATCGCTTTGCTTACCTCTGTATGTGCACAAGGTCTATTTAATCAATTAATAGACCCTGATGTGCACGATGGTGGTAATTGTTTATCAGCTACGTCCTATAGAGGTCACTGAACACGATACTTATGTACTATGTTAATATTATGTTAATACTTCTAAAATAGCTTTTGTTTAAATATTTCGGCCAGTTTATAGATGGATGGTTTCAATATCCCAGCCAATAAAGGTTAGGATATTGTTCAATCACTCCAAGGATATACATCTTGCTTTTTAAATTTTGCCATTGGTGTTGTTTATGATATGCAGGACTTATATTCTCGTTTAGGGAAAACGCATTCTTTTATCTGGGGACCATACGCCGCTGAACATTGAATGGTATTAATCTGAAAATACCGCATTAAAAGTTTCATGTTCACCGCCATATGCATACCATCATTTGGGATGATCAAAGTTGTCCTGTTTATTGGTGTAAATATTGAGTTGCGCTCAACCCGGGGCTGGGCGGCGTGGGCAGTAATTTGCATTTTCATTACAGCCCATGAACAGGCTCAATCAAACCGAGCCAGCAATATTTTTGTCGTGTTTGGTGGCTTTCAAAGTTCCCTTTTCATATATTGATAAATGTTTCTAGGGCCATCTTGTAAAGAAAAGTAGAAGCTCTGTCTTTTACTTTTATTCCTCCATTGTACTCTTGCTGATTTGACTCCATGTACTCTGATCACAGTAAGGACATTGGCAATCCCATAAGCTTCTTATGGTTTATACGTTCGTGTGCCAGTATGTAAACCAGTTCGGGCAAGTGTGAGGTTTGTAGTTTCAACCCAGTGGTGTTTTATTTAAACATTATCATATTTTAAACTCACGATAACTTTTCCTTTCTACTCTTTTGGCTTCGAGTGAAAAAGCACCAAGTAAAACGAAATCATTTTAGACTGCTACAGTTACTCTTCCGATAAAGATAAGAAAGACACCCCAACACATTTGAGCTAACGTTTTCACTAAAAACCCGGAGTATTAGGTGAAATAAGAGGTTTAGCAGCCATGTTGTATCATCTTTATTTTTTCCGCCAGAATGTATTAATTGCAGGTGTCGAACAATGACCTACTTGTTTACCAGAAATGCAGTTAGCAACAAGACGGGTGTTTCGACGACATTCAGTAGGAACATATTTAAATAGAGATCACCAGACAAACTCTTCACACCAAAAGTAATACCATAGTAACCATAACTGGCTGCAAACCTGAAAATAAACGAAAGAAAAAATTCAAGAATGATTCAAAAGGATGGAAATATTTCTAAATGAAAACCAAATCATTCTGATACTGTTATCGGTAGGGAAATATATTCATTCATTGTCTTGCTAACCCGTCACATTTTTAACTTTTTACTCTTCAAAAATGTTAACAACAAAATCATTTCAATATTTAATAAGGAACCTACGTTTTCGTGAGTTTCGGTGGCTTTTAAAGTTCCATTTTCATCTATTTATGTAAGATATAAGATGCTTCACGAAAAGTACCAGGACACTAGTACTGGAAACACATTTCGTGAGAAATACAAACAGAACGAACACGTTTCTTACGTTTTCCTGCCCTGTAATGTAAAAAGAATGTATTACTTATAACACAGTAACACAGGTAGTTTCCCAAATATATTTTATAGCTCTGCTGTAATTTAACTGACCGGAAAGATATATCTACTGTGCAATATAAGAAATAGATGAAAAGGGAACTTTGAAAGCCGACGAACGCGACAAATATGAAAATACTGCAGGCTCGGTTTGAGCCTGTTCATGGGCATTAATGGAAGTACATATTACTAGTACTGCCCACGCCGCCTAGCCCCGAGTTGAGCGCAACTCAATATTTACACCAATAAATAGTACAATTTTGATCCATTCCAAACAATGGTACCGGTATGCATATGGCGGTGAACATGGAACCTTCAAAGTGGTATTTTCAGATTAATACCATATCATGCTCAGCAACGTATTGTACCCAGATAAAAGAATTGATTTATACTTGGGGTGATTGAACAATATCCGAATCTGTATAGGCTGGGATATTGAAACCACAAATCTATAAACTGGCAGGAATATTAGAGAACAAAGAGAGCAAATTTCGTAATAAATATTTCAAGGTAGTCTACCATGCAAATAACAGCCCGATTGTAATCTTGGTGAACTCTCTTGTGTGAAACATGTCCAAAAATGAGTATCGTCTACTTGTTGATGTTTCTGCATCATCTTTTGCTTCCGCAAAAATCTTTGTCAAGTCGGGCTTCTCAGTTCTGTTTACTCGAGCAATAACGTTGATAACAATCTCGGCTTTTGTGAACTTTTGCTTGGTAACCAACCAACGAAAACTCTCTGGCATTATCCTGCAATGAAATTATTTTTTTTTAGAATATATCTTTTACAAACAAAAGGGAATTAATCTCTTACGTAATGATAAATAATTTCCATGGAATATACAACAGTGAACATCTGTTTGCTTATTATTTAAACCTTTTTAACATGACAAAAAAAATCTATGATGCTATGTCAACATACCACCACGTGAGCATAAATGGTGCGCCAATTATTGCAATGGCCAGGTGAATTTTCTTCCAGTCATGTAGACCCCAAGCAGCCAGAGCTAAAAGACTTGCTTCCAGAGGCCAAGAAGGCATTGACGTAATAACTGGTCGCCATTTCGAAGATGCGAATTCGTTAGTTAAACTGTACTGAACTGTGACATAAAAGCCAATTCCGATACCGATCACAAAACGCATTGCAGCGTAGACTTCCCAAGTCGGGGAGAAGTATCCGGCGAGATTGAAAACAATAGTAACGAAAATAGCGAGAAAGAATGTAGGTTTCCTTCCTATCACATCGGCAAGATGACCGGAAACTATACAACCCAGTAGTACCCCACCCATCTGTACAGTCGTTATAGTTGCTGATATCCATTTTCGATCGCAAACAAGGTCAAACTGAAAGAAAACACACGTCGAATTCGGAAAGCGCCATTTTAATCAATCGATAATAAATAATATAAATTTATTTGAAAGCAATGTTCATAAGCAAGATTAGATGAGTTTAGAACAGGTTCCTTAGCATGTAACGTAGCAAGCTGTGTCGCAATGTATCTCTTTCTGAATACGGCTATTCTTGATGTGCTTAATTCAGTCCCATAACACAGCAAAATAAGTGGAACGTTAAAGTGCAGTCGCATTCAATATTGATATCATACCTCGGAGACCACTGTTCGCATATGGTCCTCGTAGACATGGCCCACACAACTTGTGGCGTTCGCATCACATACACCACGAACACTGTTGTTAGAATTTCCCACAAATGTTGTGTTCATGTCCATCCTATCCGCAACACACTGGAAGCCAGGATTCTGTCCCGCAAAGGTCATGGTAAGCATACTCCATGTAGCGATCGTCTTTCCAATGTGCACAATGGCGGCCAGGAGTATCTGGTAGAGACCACACCCACCTAGATCACGAACAAGGTTCTCCAGCAGCAAACTATACGCCATGATACGAGTTAACTAGCTGTCTTTATACAACGAAGAAAGCTTCGTTGATACAGATGATCATTCAAACACTGCTTTTTTGCTGCTAACGTGTATGTTAATGTTGAGACAAGAGAATCATTTGCTTTTTAAGCTTATATTAAACGTTCATGAGCATACTTAACTTTAGTCTTAAATGAAAGTGTAAATGCCTTCATAAGACAGAAACAATTTTAATCAGTAACAATCTTATTTTACCGAACCAAATATAAAATTTTTAATTTTAACTAATAAACGAAACTTAGAAATATTTTCGCTCCTTAGATAAAAAGAAAGCTACCGACATTTGTAATCATCGGAAAGATTAGGTCATGTCATAAAACGTCATGTCACATCGATGGTCAACACTACGATGGTATTCTAAAACACAACTGCCGTGAAACGGAACACTTCAGTTAATTATTATCTTCGTTAAATTTGATTCAATTTGGTGACATCAATATAAAATCTTTTCAAAAGCGTTGGATTCCAATAAATACAAATAATAGGATTCAACCCCTAATAAAAAGTGAAATATGCATATCACGAATCGCCACACTCACAAATCACAGCCCCACCCCAGCCCCACGCAGCGAAAAAGAAGAGAGGAAGAAAGAGCATGCTTGTTATAAATATGTCAATTCAAATAAGACGCCACTAACAAATAACGAAAGAGAGAACCCTTGGGGTTACCGCATTGGAACGGTCAGTGGCAAAACAAATTGCCGCTGAGGGTTTAAACCAGGTTCTAGAGTGCACCAACCTCACAATTGCCCCAACAGGTTCTCATATCACAAACCAAGTACAAGTTGTCTTGGTGAAATAACTCCAACCCACCCAACAGCCAAAGGGGTGGGTACTCAATGACCTTACCGAGAACAGAGCACCTGGAGTCAAATCAGCAAGAACATGATGACAGAATAAAATAAACATTGAAAAGAACTATGAAAGACACCAAACATGACAAATATCGAAATATTATAAGCTCTGTTTGATTGATCATGTTCATAGGCGGTTATGGAATACATATTACTGTACACCCGAAGATGACCTTGAAGATGGTAACTGATAACAGTTAAATAGTTTACTTTATTCAGGCAGTTGTTTATGGAACAGAATTCATAAAGAAATAAAAGATGCTTCTACTGTAGACACTTTTAAAACTTTGTATCTAAAGTGGACTGGATGATTCATGTTCCTTTTATAATTTATGTTCACATTTTGATGTTGTGTAAGATAAGAAAAATGTATGATATTGCCTCAATGAAACAGAAAATGTGTTAAGGCATGTATATAAAAATGCATCTTGTATTATTGATTTATGTACTCAAATTTCTTAAATATTCAGTTCTTTCTTGCGCAGACACACTCACATAGGCCTCGCACATACACTCACTCACACGCACTCACACGCGCACACACGCACGCACCTACCCATTAAATGCAAAACACATAAACATTAACCCAAATACAATATTTGCAGTTTCATTTCTTATTCGAATAATATCATACTGCGTTTTGTGATGTTGTTTTATTTATGATCATCGTGTTTATCTTAATCTTTTTATGTCAATGCTTGTAAGGAGGGCCATATGGAAGATTAGTTTATTGCTAAATATGTCACCCTCTATAAATAAAGAATTTACTTACTTACTTACTTAAATACTTACTTACTTAACAGTACTGATTAAAATTGGAGAAATGTTTTACAGCCGTCAAACGACACAGACAACGCTACTGTAAATTGAATAGAATAAAAAGAAGGAAATGAACTTTGAAGTTGACAACCGTAAAAATATTACTGGCTTGGGTTTAATCTTTCTCGATTTACAAAGGATTTTCCCACTTCTTAGTTATCATCGGAATGTCGGGACATCGATTTCTTCGATCCATTGCACCAGACGTTATTTCTGCATTTTAATCTGAAAAGCGATCTTATCTGTTCTGAAAAGTCAAGATCGAACAAAGGCGTCAAGTGTTTTGAGCCAATTTATCATTATTTGCAATGATATTATTTGTTATCAGTTTGTAGCATTGTTCATTTCAAAGCTCTTTGTAATTAGATACACTCACTATTAAGATTTACTGACGAAAAAGGACATGTTTATATCGTATTGGGAAAGTGAGGCTGAATCTGTGAGCCTTGTTTGTCCCGTAATAAAATTTCTCTACTGTAGAACCATGTTTTCATTTAGCACGTGCAGTTTTGTTAATTTCAAGAAAATGGAATCAACTTTTAAATATTTCTTATTTGTATTAATTTTTCCAGAATAGTCCTGTAGCAGGGGTTTAAACAGATTCAATCAACACAAGCATATGCGATATCTTACGTTGCTGTAGTGATACATACAGACAAACCACTCAATCATTACTGTTCAATAATAATGGTATAACGTTTTGCCTTTCGCTGCTTATGTTTTATTGAACCATTCAATGTAGTTCTTGAAAAAACTTCATAGAAAGAATGTCATTTTCAATTCATATTGTTTTCCCTTCATACATTTTTCAATCTCTTAAAAGAAACTTTTGACACGTACTCTTTGCAAAACATCTGTATTTGAGTGGTCATTTCCGTATCGGCATTTAGTGGACGAAAGAGTCTTTCGATTTCCTCAATTCAGAAATATTAAAAATACATTAACAAAACTTGACATTTAAATATATATTAATAATTATATATCTCCAGGTATGATATATATTTTAAACACCATTTACGTCACATTTCGGTTGTATTTTATATTACATATTGCTAACAGGTTTTTGTTGAGACCGACTTCAAACACATTTACAATATTGCACACATTCTTTCAAAGGTATGGGATATAAGGTTCAGTTGTTGACAAATCTTTTCCGTGTCTTCACGTGAATAATCCTTCATTTGACTAGTTAGTTATTAAAACTATTATACTTTTCGAACAAAAATGCTAATTCACATTTCGCTAGAAATCGTTTTCGGTGGATATTTAACTTTAGTTTTTTTTTAATTTAATGCCGTTTTGTGTTTTATATTTCCCAACAATGCCCTTTCGTGTTTTGTTTTTCTTAACGACAATTTTCACTTCCATGTCAAGGGTATCTTCCAGAACGGCGTCTTTGGTTTCTCTTAACAACAGCATACAGGCGGCTGAGATCACCATAAAAACACCACCCATGAAATATAAGATTCCTGGAATTTCACTATCCTGCAATAAGAAATTGTAAAAGAAAGGCATTTTAGTAAGAACGCTGGAATATTACACTTGTCATTTACACACTCAAGAAAACGAAGTTCGCTATAAAACATCATTTGAGAATAACTGGGATAAAATACTCAGTCAGAAACATACCAAATATTATTTCAAATTAATTGATTATCAACGAAGATTGAATGATGGCGAGGTTATATAAACAACAGCACTATGATGCACAATTCACTTCGTTAATCAAACTTTTATGCGAATATTCTTGTGCGGAAGTTTAACTTGAAACTTTTACAATCGATTATATGTGTTCGCATGTTCAACGACACAATACTTTCAAGACATCAACATTTATCAAATATTACAAGTTTCAGTTAACAAGGCATTTCCCACACTTGCAAGTTATACTTGAGATTATTTTTGTTTTTGTAAACAAAGACACTGTGTTTGCATTTTACTGTGTTTATGTCGAAAAACAAACATGTGCTACCGTTTCGGTACTTCATAACAAACATATTTCGAGAATATGTGAACCTCGAGAATACACAGAGTAAGGATATATCACGTGATTCAGTACTGTAAACAATTCTATGCGAAAACTAATTCGCGTTTTGAACATTTAACATATGTTTTGAAGACAAATCCTGGATTTGCAACAAAGCCATACAATACGGCGGGAGCACCTAGCCAACCAGCTAGAGACAGTTACAGTACATTCCATCATAATTCTACATAAAGAAAAGTCCAGGTATGTCTATATACTGCCAACCACAATGATTGACATTCTGCATGGTTTGTAATTAGCATATCAGCATAAAGCGAGGTAATTTAAACTGAAACATACTTTTTGTTGCTTTCAAGAAAAAGCTCACCCATTTTTAATTGTCACAACTCATACGTGCGATTGGACAAACTATAGTTATTATATCGGGTATTATAACACCCCAAACTGAACTGTTGATAGAAGCTGATGTGATTTACTCACCAAGAAAACAATCTGTGGAGCTAACATTCCACCTACTCTGGCTGCAGTACTAAAAAAACACATTAGTTTGATCAAACACTTTTATTTCAACATTCAAACACTTAGGACACAACATATAAAAAGTGAAATATTCATATCAGAAATCGCCCACTCACAAAACACAGCCTCTCCACGCAGCGAAAAAGAAGAGAGGAAAAGAGAGCATGTGTTTATAAGTATGTCAAATTTAAATAAGACACCACCAACAATTAACGAAAATGAGATCCTTTCGGGTTACCGCCTTGGAACGGTCAGCAAAATTATTTGCCACTGGGGGTTTAAATCAGGTTCTAGGGTGCACCAGTAACAGGTTCTCATATCACCACACAAGTAAAAGTTGCTTTTGTGAAATAACTCCAACCCACCCATTAGCTCAACAATGTTGCATGCAACATTGAGATGCGTGCAATGTTGGCTTCTCTTTCGATATCAATTTCACAGATACTGGATAAGAAAGCTGATGTCATGGTTATAAGAACGCATCTACTTTTTTAATCCATGACACACTCAGTATGTTCTCGGGCCACATACTGACTTGTCAAAGAATGTTTATAAAACATTTTCTTAAAGAAAGAAATCGATTTTATTGACCTTCTAAATTGTACAGTTTATTAATATAAACTTTGAGTTGCGTAAAGTGTTGTGGGCAGAAATATCCGTTTCTATTGCTGCCCATGAACAGGCTCAATCAAACCGAACACGACGTATTTTCATATTCGTCGTGTTTGATGACTTTCAACGTTCACTTTTTTATCTATTCCAAATATATGTAATGATAATTGACCTTTCAAATATGTAAAATAAAACGGTACCTAATTATTTTAAGAATTCCGAAACACCGCTCGTTTGTTATAAATACAACATGCCACATCATCCGGTATCGTTGAGAGCGATAGGTATGTATGTTAATATGAAATTGAACTTTTTACTGGTTAAATATTGATTTTCGATTAACCCGGGGCTAGGCGGCGTGGGCAGTAATATGCATTTCCATTACTACCCATGAACAGGCTCAATAAACCCTGTCTGCAATATTTTCATAGTTGTCGTGCTCGATAGCTTCCAAAATTACCTTTTCATCTATTTCATCAATTAACTTTGTTATACTATTTTGAGCAGTCGTGCTCGATAGCTTCCAAATTTACATTTTCATCTATTTCATCAATTAACTTTGTTATACTATTTTGAGCAGTTTTAAGATGGTTGGTTTCAATATCCCAGACAACATAGATTAAAATATTGTTTTAATCGCTCAAAGGATATATTTCTGCTTTTAACGTTTTGACTTTGGCGTTCTGTGTACCGCAGGATTTATATTCTAAGATTCCGAGCCTGCAATATTTTCATATTTTTACTTAAGCCTTGTTTCTAGCCTCGGAAAAGCGAAATAGAGACCCCTGAGATATTGCCCATGGAACCTCAGATCAAAAATTGAAAATTTACAACGTTAAAATACAAAACGCCATTTAAACGTTGTTGTAGATACGAAACCTTTTTCAATAGAAAGTTTAAGAACAAGATTTTGCTTGCTTTTCTGGAGTGTATACTCAATTTAGCTGAGAGAGTCCGCTAAAAGGATTTGGTCAGTTACGATGAGTATGAGGTAGAGTTCTAATAAAAAAAAGTAAACTAAACATATCAGAATATCACAAATCTCCACATTCAGAAGAGACAGACTTCACACAGATGAAAAGTAGAGAGAAAAACAGAGCACGGGCAATAAAATGATAATTTCAAAGTAGACAACACAAACCATTAACATAAATGATAACCCGAGAGGTTACCGCCTTGGAACGGTCAGAAGCTAAACATTTTCACACTGGGGTTTTAAACCAGGTTCTAGGGTGTACCAACCTCAAACAAACATAAACGCGGCTTGAAATTGTTAAGCCCATGTGTATAAAAGTGGCTCATGCGTGATTGAGAAATGGTGAATTTTCAACATATAGCCCCCTTTTTAACAAATTACAATTAAACAGTAACAGTACATCTGTTAAAGTATTACTACTGCCAGTTTAAATGATAGGAAAGTGGCTCAACCTGATAACTGTCGGATATATTTCCGTTGTGTAGAGCATCATAGCCTGCCAGCCACCGGCCACGCCCAGTTTGGCTGTCAGAGCGATGCCATTTGTTATTTGCCCGTTCACTGGTAAATCTGTAAATATACCTCAAGAGTTCGCTCAAATTTGCCTAAAATGTATCAACCAAAGAGAATCTGAACACTTTCAAATGTTAAGCACGTGCACTTTAGGCACATTAGGCGTACATGTGCACATCTTGTTACTTCAGGCGAAGTTTTTATTACTGAAAAACTGAACAACGATAACATGCTAAGTGTGACCGGTGTATAAAACACGAATAATAAAAATTAGAATGATGTGCATATTACTGCGAAAACTGAGCCGGATTGTAAACTTTCAACAATTTGTTGACCAATTATGTTCTGTAGGCTCGTTGTTTAGTTTAGAGTTGTTTTGTCTAAACCGTGGGTGCAAAGGGAAAAATTTGGATTAAATTAAATTAATTAAGGATGAAACCATTGCCTCTCTCACAACTGGCAGGCAAAATAATTTTCTTCAAATTAATTGATGCAATTTGAGCTAATAAATTCGATTGTAAATGATCGCCTCTACTTTATAAATACAGTGACAACCAGTTACCAGTATTCTGAATAACTCCAGTTCAGACAACCAGTTACTTGTAAACTTAATAACTCTAGCGTAGACTACCAAGTATTCACAATTCGACGTTTTTCTCAATCAATTTACAGTGATTTATCACACAAATCACCGTGCGTGGGCACGGCTATTCCTAAATACCGGTCGGTATATAATTATCACGTGACAATTGTATTTTTCGCTGGGATTTAATTTCGCGCATTTAAGATAGCACATAATGCGCGAAATTTTTACCAGCGCGTTATATGATACCACAGTAATAGAATAGTATTTTTTATATATATTTCAATAAAATACTATAATTATTTTCCGCTAATTTGAGGCAACGATAAGGTGAAATTAACGCGCCATTTAAACTACGTTACGTCATTTCCTGATGAAGGTATTAAACCGTTGGAATGACAAATATGTTTCGAAGTTATTTCTTAAGTATGTTGAATAACTCCAGCACAGACAACCATTTACCTGTTAACTGAATAACTCAAGCCTAGACAACAACTTACCAGCCATCCAGTTACCTGTATACTATATAATTCCAGGACAGACAACCAGTTACCTGTATAATGAATAACGCCAGCACAGCAATTCAGTTACCTGATGGCCGAATAACTCCATCACAGACAACCAGTTACCTGTATATTGAATAACTCCAGCACGGACAACCAGTTACCTGTATACTGAATGACTCCAGCACAGACATCCAGTTACCTGAACACTGAATAACTCCAGCACGGACTACCAGTTACCTGTATACTGAATAACTCCAGCACGGACTACCAGTTACCTGTATACTTAATAACTCCAGCACAGACAACCAGTTACCTGTATACTGAATAACTCCAGCACAGACAACCAGTTACCTGTATACTGACTAACTCCAGCACAGACATCCAGTTAACTGAACACTGAATAACTCCAGCACGGACAACCAGTTACCTGTATACTGAATGATTCCAGCACGGACTACCAGTTACCTGTATACTGAATAACTCCAGCACGGACTACCAGTTACCTGTATACTAAATGACTCCAGCACAGACTACCAGTTACTTGTATACTGAATAACTCCAGCACGGACTACCAGTTACCTGTATACTGAATAACTCTAGCACAGACGACCAGTTACCTGTAAACTTAATAACTGCAGCACAGACAAACAGTTACCTGTATACTGAATGACTCCAGCACAGACAACCAGTTACCTGTATATACTGAATGACTCCAGCACAGACTACCAGTTACTTGTATACTAAATAGCTCCAGCACAAACTACCAGTTACCTAGATACTGACTGGTTACAGACAACCCGTTATTTGTATGTAAACTGAATAACTTTAGCTAGACAACTAGTAACCTGTATACATCTAGCTGGATTCCGGTATAATAGGCTTTATAAGTCAACCTATTAACTGTTTGTACACTGAACAGCGCCAGTACTGACAACCGTAAGCTTTAGTGTATACATAATAACATTAACACAGAACACAGTTGACTGCGCATGGAATAAATCTACACAGACAAGCAATTACTTTTATATTGAACAACTCCAACTATTATGCCTGTTACTCCAGCCAGTACGTAAAACCCAAAACACACCTTCTTTCTTCCAAACCTAAAAAAGTGCAATCAATTATTAATGTGCTATTCTTTAGTTTCCTTAAGGTACAAACTTGAATTCGTAAACGATTGTGAAACATGTTTCTTTTTATTTTTTCCGCTCACTTTAGTAAATAATACTGCGGCGAAAATAAATTATATATATTAAATTATATAAGCGGTTTTCCTGCAAAGACACTCTAAGACATAATGAACAAATTTTACATTATGAAACATACAATTAAGTTAAAAAAATGTCGAGGTCATTTGCGACGACGGTATTATTAAATTGATAAAATTTGGAACAATAAGACATACCAGTTGACCAAGAGTGCCGTGAAAAATACGACAGGTACCTCTACTGCATTGATGAGGAACATATTGAGGTAAATATCGCCAGAAAGACTCTTAACGCCAAACGTAATGCCATAGTAACCAAAACTTGCTGCAAACCTGTAGAAACCAGATATTCACAGTGTACCGAAGACTTTTGTATCACAAAATCTAATAACAGGAAAACCCGGGAAAATCGAACATTTACGAGTTCTTTCCATTTCTGGCGGTTTTTTTTTGTAAATATGATCGATCCATTTACAATTTCAAATATCGAATATGATGGATCCATTTACAGTTTAAATATCATATATGATCGATCCGTTAACAGGTTAAATTTCGATTATGATCGATCCATTTACAGTTTAATTATCGAATATGATCGACTATTTACAGTTTAAATATCAAATATGATCGATCCATTTACAGTTTAAATATCAAATATGATCGACCCATTTACAGTTTAGATATCAAATCTTATCGGTTCATTTATAGTTTAAATATCAAATATGATCGACCCATTTACAGTTTAGATATCAAATCTTATCGGTTCATTTATAGTTTAAATATCAAATATGATCGACCCATTTGCAGTTTAAATATCAAATATGATCGGCCCATATACAGTTTAAATATCAAATTTGATCGTCCCATTTACAGTTTAAATATCAAATATGGTCGATCCATTTACAATTTAAATATCAAATATGATCGACTCATTTACAGTTGATTAATAAGTATTGCACGAAGTTGACAATTGGAGATATTTTAAAGCTTTTCTGATACAAATGGATTGAATTAATTTGAAATAAAAATATTTTTTAACTAAACATTTCAAAAACTAACACGTTTTTCCCTTTTTTATTATTTTGATGGTAAATGATTGCACCCTTGTTCGCATGGTGGGAATGCTGCTTTGTTTATTATTGCATATTATTTTGTTTTAAATAAAATAAGAAATGCGAAATATGCGTTTCTCCGACGCATAATAAAAGTGTTGAGACTTTATTAGTGAAAAGCCTATAAAACACAGAAACTGACATTCACCACGAAGAAACTGACATCATTATATAGTGTTCTCATAAAACACTGGACAACTCAAGATAAGGTGAGAAATATTACGTTACCATGCAAAAGCCAACCCGACTGTTATCTTGGTGAATTCTTTTGTGTGAAACATGTTCAAGAAAGAGAATCGTTTTTGTGTTGAAATTTCTGCTTCATCTTTTGCTGCAGCAAATATCTTTGACAAGTCCGGCTTCAAAGTTTTGTTTACTCTAGCAATGGCGCTGACAACAGTCTCGGCTTTTGTGAACTTCTGCTTGGTAACCAACCAACGACAACTCTCAGGCACGATACTGCAAAACAAACCTTTAACATCGCCAACATACTGAAGAAATAAACGTTCCAGAACAGTTCAGAATATTATGCTTTTTGAGATAATTATACCCGCAAATAATTTCAAAAAGGATTGAAAAGTGTCTGATATTGGTAATCAGTTGTTTTGTTTCTTTTTGAGATCGGTAATCAATTGTTTCTATTCTTTCTTATAAAAGTAATTAATTGTTTCTTTTCTTTCTTATGTTGGTTATCAATTGTTTCTATTCTTTCTGTTTTTGGTTTCAATCATTTTTTTCTGTTATTTTTGTATTGGTAATCAATTCTTTCTATTCTTTCTGATATTAGTAATTAATTGTTTCTTATGTTGTTATCAATCGTTTCTATTCTTTCTTATTTTGGTTCTCAAGTATTTCTGTTCTTTTTGATATTGGTTAACCGTTGTTTATATTCTATTTATTTTAGTTATCAATTATTTCTATTCTTTCTGATTTGGCTATCAAATGTTTATATTCTTTTTGATATTGGTTATCAATTATTTCTTTTTTTTATTTTTGATATTGGTTATCAATCCTATTTATGCTCAGATTTCGAGCAAATGTTCATATTTTAGTCAGTTAATCGATGATTAATTTCACAGCAATAAAGGTAGTCATATCGTAAATGCATATTTTAAAAGAATCGTATTCAAGAATGAACAATTTAATACACTGAAGAAAAAAACGAGATACGGGTATCAGTTGTTGTACGGGTCGGGAAGATTCCGCTAAATTTCTTTTTTAATATCAAAATGTATATGGGTTAATTACATTTTTGTCACATGAGACTATTTTAATATTATATAAAATATTTAATTCACTAGTCAAAATCTTTACCCCGTCCACTGCATTTTCGTTGTTATTAATTTATTAATTTGATTGGATAAACATCTTAACGTCTCATTGATTTGTTCATCCATATTGCATATCATATAATAGGTGCGCCAAGGGTTTAGATACAAACTGCCTTTGTTATTCAAAGTCGAAGATTTTCACCCACACACTCTCTCCTTTTGTTGATTACATATTTGTTTTATTTTTGTAATTTTGCTCCAATGATGCTTATATATACTAATGATGTATTAATTCGATTTCATTATATAAAGGTGAAATATGCATATCAGGAATCACAATCAGAAAAAAAACAGCCAATTAGTACCCATTGGGATGCCTATTACTTGTTTGTAAATAGAGGTACCGAATCTAACATAAATATTATCCAGTAAGAAAGTTAGCGACTCTATTAGGTCTTGTCAAGTCCATAAAGTATCATTATCATAAGAACCATCTGTAAAAAAAGCCCTATGTTCATTTTTTTTTGTTTCTTTTTTTTATTCGTATCATTTCAATTTATATACAACACAACAAAACTTACATCAACAATACAGAGGATTTAAAATAAAACAGTTAGATATTTTGTTAACATTACTGTATCAATGTCAATTTCATTGGTCCAAAATGGGACAAGAGAAAATCTATAATGCATTATAAAACTTTTGGATAAAATGTGTGTGTATATCTTTCTTTTTCAAAAATTGAAGGTAAATATTTAATTCCTTTCGCAAAATTTCAAGTGAGTCAATGGCAACTGTTCTTTCCTCACTAATAAAATAAGATTTATAAATTGTGAATCCTATATAGCTGAAAAATATATTAACATCTATGTACTCTTTTGGATTTTTATAGAACAATACAATATATTTCAGAACACACATATTTTTCGAATTGCCACAAAGTTAAAAAAAATGATCATAATCTTCAAAAATATTACACAATTTGCAATTTGCTGATGGGACCATTTTCCAAATGAATCGATTTTCTAATGTTGGTAATATTTTATGTACTGTTTTGAATTTGTATTCTTTTATTCGATTATCCTTTATTGTATGCAGAAAACAGTAGAAATCATTCCAGCAGATATTTTCTTTCAATGTGTTTTCCCAGTATTTATGAATGTAAGGATTGTTAAAGCGCTTATTAACAAGATATAGGTATACTTCTCGACTTTCTGTTTCATTTAATCGTTTATTTTTATTAAACATAAGCTTTAATTCGGTTTTTACTTTTGTTTGACAAGAACTATTAGTTTTTATTATTGTTTTCCACGTTTGTGGAATTATTGCTTTGATAGTTTTTATTTCTGATATCCAGTTTCTTTTGTTTTTTAATTTATTAAAAATAAGAGTTTCGTTTATAATTCCGTTTTCATCTATGATGTCATCAATAAAGAGAAAGTCTGAATCAATCCAGTTTTTAAATATAATGCATTTATTCTTTTGTTAAAGTAACCTATTGCCTCATAGAAGCTGTTTTCGAATAGTTATAAAATTTGTGATTTTCTGCTTGTTCAAGTTTTTGAAGTTCGCAAATATCTTTAAAACTTCAGAATAGAATGCAGGAAGTTTATGTTTAATGGAAGGTCACCTAATTTTTCGAATGTCATAAAGAAAATAAGAAAATTTCTTCCATACTGTTCTAAAAAGAAAGAAGGTATTACTTTCCAATTTACATCTGAATTGTCATTTAACGATGAAACAAATTTTGTTTTCATTGCCTTATATTTTGATACAATATCTATAACTGATAATCCACCTTTTTTTTGGACCAATCATAGCTTTTTCTTTTAATTTTATCTATTTTCTCTTCCAAATGAAGTTAAATACCTTTTTTTTCCAATCTGTGTAATATGTCCTTATTTAATATGAGAGAGTGTAAACGATAAAGTAGATTTGGGGCGATAAGAGAATTGATTACTTGTATTCTACCAAAAATCGTAAGGTATCTCTTTTTCCACATTTTCAGAGTTTCACTGCATTTTTCTATACATTTTTCCCAAATTAAAGTGTAAAATTCTTTTTCGTTCGTGCTAAAGAAAATACCAAGCGCTTTAATTGGTTCTTTTGGCCAGTTTAAATTTCCATATTTTTCATCCGAGTGTTTAGATTTGCCTATCCACATACCCTCTGTTTTGTTTTTATTTAATTTTAATCCAGAGTATTTACCAAATTTTTTTATTGTATTGAAGGAATGATCAATATCAGATTTTGACGATAAAAAAAAAGTTGTATCATCTGCTAATTGAGTTAATTTTATGCATCTGTTATTTATTTTAAAGCCATTAATTAGACTATTAGTTCTTTTTTCAATTGCCATAACTTCTACAACTAAAAGTAAAAGAAGAGCGGAAATGGGACACCCTTGACGAATTCCTCTTGTCATTGTGAAAGATTTGGATCTTCAACCATTATTTAGAATTTAACAGCTAACTTTGGTAAAAAGTACTGAAATCCATTTAATAAAAGATTTATTGAAACCGAAAGAGTGTAGAACTTCGAAAAGGAATGGCCATTCAACCGTATCGAAAGCTTTCCTAAAATCTAAAAATAGAACCTATGTTCATTACAAGCGATGAAGGTTTTATTTTCTCTAGCAAACTTTTTTCAATGAGACTGTTTAGCTTGTCTCTTATTAAATTATGAGGGAGCGAATTGTATAAAGTTGAGAAACCATTAGTAGACAAACTGAACGCCTGAAAATTATTTGATTTAAGCTTTTTCAAAACGTCATTTGAATTTTTAATTCGAGAGGGTGATTTTGAGAGGGTGATTTTATAGCATTTCCATTTAGTTGCCACAAAAACAACAGATCTTGAAAAATCATTTTTATTGTTACAATTATTTTAGTGAACAACCTAGATTTTTTTTTCTTTTTGGCAGCCTTTACAACTAAAGTTTACAATTTCAGATAAAAAAGTTTTACGCTTTTGAAAATGTCGATTGAAAGATTGTTTAAAGTAAAGCCCTTTGGGCTTCACATACTTGAAACAACCTAACTGTTTTCTCTACCCAAATAAAACCCATAAAATATCGATACAATCCCTGAGATGATCAGAAATTCTAAAACAAATCAAC
This sequence comes from Corbicula japonica, assembly GCA_038501625.1. NCBI lineage: Eukaryota > Metazoa > Mollusca > Bivalvia > Venerida > Cyrenidae > Corbicula > Corbicula japonica. Next base: position 209,164 of record JAZAYU010000045.1, read on the forward strand.
ATACAACCAGGTCAGCAGAAACGGTGCTCCAATTATAGCAATAGCGAGATGAACACTCTTCCAGTCATGTAGTCCCCAAGCCGCTAGCGCAAATAGACATCCTTGAAGAGGCCAGGAAGGGGTAGCCACTATTACTGGTCTCCATTTTGCAGACGCAAACTCGTTTGCGAGACTATATTGCACAGTTAGGTAAGATCCTATTCCGATACCAATAATGAAACGTATCGCTGCAAACATCTCCCAGCTTGTTGAAAAGTAGCCGGCAGCATTGAAAACGACAGTGATAAATATAGCCCCAAAGAAGGAAGGTTTCCTGCCAAGCATATCTGCCAGATGCCCTATGACCAGACATCCCAGTAGTACCCCACCCATCTGTATAGTCGTTATAGTTGCCGTTACCCAGTTACGATCGCAAACAAGATCAAACTGAAAAAAGATATGAACGGGCTCGTTATTAACATGAGCAGATATGTAGATCGAACTTGTGTCGTAAATCTGAGTTAAGTACTTGTCAGCAAGACTTGCTTTATTTTCATTTCGCTATGTCTAATGGTAACACCCGGTTTTTATGGATATTATTTCAGTTCATGAACATGTACGGAGCTTTTCTTATGAAAAATATGGCGAATACTTAAGCCTATATAAATTAACGGTAATTTATTGTTAAAATATTGCAAGTTAGGTGACTTTCCACTTATATCAAAAACGTTTATCAGTTATAAACACAAACGACAATTAATAGAGAACAAATAATTAAATTTTACCCCTCCTGTTAGCAGATTTCAAACAGTTGTAGATCGCGAAAAGCTTTAGAAAAAAAATTAAAGCATATAAATGACAAATCCTTGGGACAAGATTGTTACGAAAATATTCAGGCTAATTTTATCGGAGTGAACATTTTAACACAAGCCAAAGAACTGACAGATTTACATTGATGATGCTGTTTATTTAATTTATTTCAATAAATCAATTATTTAACATTTATATTTTAGCCGATACTTCTATCACAAAAATACTAACAACACTTGTAAGAACGTTTACCAAATATTTTTTTTTTCAAAAGGAAACACTATATGTCGCAGTCTTAACTACAGTATAACTCGCAGCCTTGACAATGATATACGTCAGATACAGGACCACCATTCATTATGATGTTTGAAAATGATATACGTCAGATACAGGACTATCATTCATCATGATGTTCGACAATGATAAATGTCAAATACAGGACAACCATTTATCATGAACAATGATATACGCCACATACAAGACTACCATTCATCATGAACAATGATATACGTCACATACAAGACTATCATTCATCATGAACAATGATATACGTCACATACAAGACTATCATTCATCATGAACAATGATATACGTCACATACAAGACTATCATTCATCATGAACAATGATATACGTCACATACAAGACTATCATTCATCATGAACAATGATATACGTCACATACAAGACTATCATTCATCATGAACAATGATAAACGTCACATACAAGACTATCATTCATCATGAACAATGATATACGTCACATACAAGACTACCATTCATCATGAACAATGATATATGTCACAAACAAGACTATCATTCATCATGAACAATGATAAACGTCACATACAAGACTACCATTCATCATGAACAATGATAAACGTCACATACAAGACTATCATTCATCATGAACAATGATATACGTCACATACAAGACTATCATTCATCATGAACAATGATAAACGTCACATACAAGACTATCATTCATCATGAACAATGATATACGTCACATACAAGACTATCATTCATCATGAACAATGATAAACGTCACATACAAGACTATCATTCATCATGAACAATGATATACGTCACATACAAGACTATCATTCATCATGAACAATGATATACGTCAGATACAGGACAACCATTCATCATGATGTTTCAAATATGATCAAAGATTTATAACTCGCGCTCATCATAAAAAGTCATATAGAATTACTCATCATAAAACGTCATATAGAATTATTTTTCTCAAGTGTGGTGAAATGTAGTGCTTTTTACATTATTGGCTTTTCCCGTACTTAAAGTTTCGATGTTTATTTAAATATAATATCCATTTTACCTCGGACACCACTGTTCTCATATAATCGTCATACATATGGTCCACACATCTGCTTCCATTCCTGGTGCACACATCTCTCAGGCTCTCATTGGAACCTCCAAAATCCGGCATAAAAGAGTCCGTACCATTCAAGTTGTCATCTGTACAATAAAAGCCGGGGTAATAACCCGCAAAGGCCATGATGATCATACTCCATGTTGCTATTGTCTTGCCAAAGTGCACGATGGTGGCCAAGAGTATCTGGTAGAGCCCACAGCCACCAAGATCATGCACAAGGTTTTCTAATAACGCGCCGTACGCCATGTTGGACAGTTTGCAATATTCGGAAATTTTCTAGGATTTCATATATACTATAATATTTCTATGATATCATCTATCCATCTTATGTTAATAAATGATGAGAAACTTTATAAACTGACAACTGCACTTTAACAGTATGAATATGAGTTTGCAACAATTAATTTCTTGCTTACATGCATTACTCGTAAAGACTTAATGGGAAATGACTTCGTTTTAGGCACTAAATAATTTAAACAATGCAAGTTGAAGCAAAAAATGCTAATTATTTAAATTAAAAGTTCTCACCTTATTATACTTACACTAAAGGAAGGTGAACAGTAAACAAGTGACCTTTGTCTTTAAGGACAACGCTATCAGTTCTTTAGTGTTTTTTAGATGATCTATAAATTGTCTATGTGCAGCAGTTTAAGCGTAACCATCTTGTGATGTTTTATTTATATTTCAAATTTGAATGGTAATATGTTATTTCATCTCAGCACATATTGGAGTGAAACCATTCGCACACCGCATTTTCTTCAACCGTCATGCTATCATCAGTAAAATCGTTTTCCATCAATGCTCTTCCTCTGTTGCTCCTGAAAAACCACCACCATTTGCCTCCGCCTGTGCATGTTACTATCAGTTCCCGTAGCCACCATCAGTTGCCTCCGCCTATGCATGTTACTATTGGTTCATCTGGAAATCACAATCAATTGCCTCCGCCAGTGCATGTTACTATTAGTTTATCTGGAAACCACCATCAATTTCTTCCGCCTGTGCATGTTACTATTAGTTCCTCTGGAAACCACAATCAGTTGCTTCCGCCTGTGCATGTTACTATTGGTTCATCTGGAAACCACCATCAGTTGCCTCCGCCTATGCATGTTACTATTAGTTTCCCTGGAAACCACCATCAGTTGCTTCCGCTTGTGCATGTTACTATAGGTTTCCCTGGAAACCACCATCAGTTGCCTCCGCCTGTGCATGTTACTATTAGTTCCTCTGGAAACCACAATCAGTTGCCTCCTGTGCATGTTACTATTAGTTTCCCTTGAAACTACCATCAGTTGCCTCCGCCTGTGCATATTACTATTAGTTTCCCTGGAAACCACAATTAGTTGCCTCCGCCTGTGCATGTTACTATTAGTTTTCCTGGAAACCAGAATTAGTTGCCTCCACCTGCGCATATTACTATTATTTTTTCTGGAAACCACAATCAGTTGCCTCCGCCTGTGCATGTAACTATTGGTTCATCTGGAAACCACCATCAGTTGCCTCCGCATATGCATGCTTCTATAAGTTTCCCTGGAAACCACCATCAGTTGCCTCCGCCTGTGCATGTTACTATAAGTTCCCCTGGAAACCACAATCAGTTGCCTCCGCCTGTGCATGTAACTATTTTTTAATCTGAAAACCACCATCAGTTGCCTCCGCATATGCATGTTACTATTAATTTCCATGGAAACCTTCATCAGTTGCCTCCACCTGTGAATGTTACTATAAGTTCCCCTGGAAACCACCATCAGTTGCCTCTGCCTGTGAATGTTACTATCAGTTCCCTTGGAAACCACCATCAATTGCCTCCGCCTGTGCATGTTACTATTAGTTTCCATGGAAACCACAGTCAGTTGCCTCCGCCTGTGCATGTTACTATTAGTTTCCCTGGAAACCACAGTCAGTTGCCTCCGCCTGTGCATGTTACTATTAATTCCTCTGGAAACCTCCATCAGTTGCCTCCGCCTGTGCATGTAACTATTAGTTCCTCTGGAAACCTCCATCAGTAGCCTCCGCCTATGCATGTTGCTTTTAGTTCCTCTGGAAACCTCCATCAGTTGCCTCCGCCTGTGCATGTTACTATTAGTTCCTCTGGAAACCTCCATCAGTTGCCTCCGCCTGTGCATGTAACTATTAGTTCCTCTGGAAACCTCAATCAGTAGCCTCCGCCTATGCATGTTGCTTTTAGTTCCTCTGGAAACCTCCATCAGTAGCCTCCGCCTGTGCATGTTACTATTAGTTCCTCTGGATACCTCCATCAGTTGCCTCCGCCTGTGCATGTTACTATTAGTTCCTCTGGAAACTTCCATCAGTAGCCTCCGCCTATGCATGTTGCTTTTAGTTCCTCTGGAAACCTCCATCAGTTGCCTCCACCTGTGCATGTCACTATTAGTTCCTCTGGAAACCTTCATCAGTTGCCTCCACCTGTGCATGTTACTATTAGTTCCACTTGAAACCACAATCAGTTGCCTCCTCATGTGCATGTTACTATAAGATCCTCTGGAAACATCCATCAGTTGCCTCCACCTGTGCATTTTACTATTAGTTCCCCTGGAAACCATAATTAGTTGCTTCCGCCTGTGCATGTTACTATCAGTTCCCCTGGAAATTACCATGAGTTGCCTCCGCATGTGCATGTTACTATTAGATTCCTTGAAAAACCACAATCAGTTGCCTCCGCCTGTGCATGTTACTATTAGTTTCCCTGGAAACCACAATCAGTTGCCTCCGCCTGAGCATGTTACTATTAGTTTCCTCTGGAAACCACAATCAGTTGCCTCCAACTGTGAATGTTACTATTAGTTTCCCTGGAAACCACCATCAGATGCCTCCGCCTATGTATGTTACTATTAGTTTCCCTGGAAGTAACCATCAGTTGCCTGCGCCTGTGAATGTTACCTGGAAACCACCATCAGTTGCCTCCGTCTGTGCATGTTACTATTAGTTTCCCTAGAAACCACAATCAGTTGCCTCCACCTGTGAATGTTACTATTAGTTCCCCTGGAAACCACCATCAGTTGCCTCCACCTGTGCATGTTACTATTAGTTTCCCTTGAAACCACGATCAGTTGCCTCCACCTGTGAATGTTGCTATTAGTTCCCCTGGAAACCACCATCAGTTGCCTCCGCCTATGCATGTTACTATCAGTTCCCCTAGAAACCACCATCAGTTGCCTCCGGCTGTGAATGTTACTATCAGTTCCCCTGGAAACCACCATCAGTTGTCTCCGCCTGTGAATGATACTATCAGTTCCCCTGGAAACCACCATCAGATGCATAGCATGTGCATGCTATAATCAGTTCCCCTGGTAACCACCATCAGTTACCTCCGGCTGTGCATGTTACTATTAGTTCCCCTGGAAACTACCATCTGTTGCCTCCGCCCATGCATGTTTTTATCAGTTTCTCTGGAAACCACCATTAGTTGCCTCCGCCTGTAATATTATTATCAGCTCCCACATCACTTAAGGTATTGCGCCTTTCGCCATTAATTTGCCAAAGACAAGAAAGAAAAATATGAAAATCTCTCGATCGGCACAATGCAGTTCCACCAAACTTTTCACAAACCAATGTTGTTAATATATGTTTAATTTACATACGCCAAGAAATGTGAGAACAGTAAAGAAAAATAGTAACACTCCCCAAAAAAACCCTAAAATTCTATTTGCACTTTATCACAAAACGAAGCAACACTAAACATCAATTTAAATTTCTTGATGAGTAAAGAGTTACTGACAACGATACCCAAGGTCCTTTGGTTTAAAAACTGTTTACAATGTGAGTTATTTGTAAAAGTGTGTTTGACCTTCAATTTCCTGGTCGCGAAAATGGATGATATAAAATAAAAATGTTGATTCTTTCTTCACATTGAAAGTCGTTTTCAAGGACCTTAGATATTATTGTCAGTATCATTTCACGCATGTTGACATTTGAATTGATGTTTTGTGTTGCTTCCTTTTTGTGATAAATGATAGTGCCTCTAGCTGGGAGCGAACCCGCACCGTCACGGCGACAGCGCCTAGCCCTGCAATTCCTGCGACGCAACCAATTGAGCTAATCGGGACAACCCCCCAAAAAAGGTTGATCGGATAGCCCTGATATACGTAACAATCACTGCATGACATCGGTAACGGGTTATTTTACTGATAACAGTACTGACTATATGTACGGGGAAACTTTTTACGGCCGCCACACTGCAAAAATAGCGCTACTGTGAATGATATGATGATGATTTGGATTTTTGGGGGTCCAATTTTAATAGACCTACTTTTAATTAAGTATATTTTTTTTCTAAGTAATATTCATGTCGATAATTGGGATTTCTCAGTATAAATTCTTGATAAGATTGTTTATATTTTTCTTTGTTTTTCTGATAATGTTTTTGTTTTACTACTTTTCTACATTGTTTACATTGACATTGAACACCCATCGGTTTATCCTTTGCTTTATAATAATCACTTAATAATTTGTATTCCTTACAAGCAGTACAAACTTTTCCTTCATTCATTTTTTAAGAAAAACAATTTTATTATCTTAAAAATGGAGCATCCAAAAATATATTGTTTACGTTGTAAAAAGCATACTGAAAATGAATCTGTCAAACAAGTAACAACAACTAATAATAGACAGATGTTAAAAGCTAAATGTTCTGAATGTGGATCTATCAAAAATAGATTTATAGGTGGACTAACAAATAAATTAGCGGATGAATTACATCATAGAGTTATAAAAACATTTCCTAAAAGACGTGTTTATGTTGATTCAATAGACCAAACATGGGCAGTTGATTTGGTAGATATGCAACAATATTCAAAACAAAATAAACACTTTAAATATTTATTAGCAGTTATAGATGTCTTTAGTAAATATGGGTGGTTAATTCCTTTAAAAAATAAAACAGGAGTAACAGTAGCGAAGCATTTAAAACATTATTTGAAGAAAGAAAACCAATGTATATTTGGTCAGATAAAGGTTCTGAATTTTACAATCGACAAGTAAAAGAATTGTTTAAAGATAATACTATAGAATTATATTCAACTGAGAATGAAGAAAAATCTAGTGTAGTGGAACGGTGGATAGGAACAATGAAACAAAATATGTTTAAATATTTTACTGCTCACGAAACTACTAAATATTATGATATATTAGATAATTTAGTTAAAGATTATAACAATACAGTTCATTCTTCTATTAAAATGACCCCTGTTGAAGCAAGTAAATTAGAAAATGAATTAATAGTGTATGAAAATTTATATCCAGAAAAAGAAGAGAAAATTAAAAAACCTAAATTCAAAGTTGGAGATAGAGTAAGAATAGCAAAAAAGAAAGGTAAATTTGAAAAGGGTTATACTACTCGTTGGACTAGAGAAATATTTGTAATTGAAGAAGTTTTAAATACAAATCCTGTTACTTATAAAATAAAAGATTTAAAAGGAGAAGAAATTAAAGGTAGTTTTTATGAACAAGAATTACAGATTACTGAGTTTTAGATCTTTCTTTACTTAAGGTTAATCAATTACCAAAACAATAATCAGTTTCAAAATTTTATTTTGAAAACAAAAGTGCAATAAATACATAGAAGTCAAACACTATAAACATAATATCACTGTTCTTAGTCCTTTTGTCCAAACCGCTCATGGTAAGAGCTGTCACATCCACTGATCATGTATGATCACTCCTTATATGGAATAAGAAAATCAATACCACATACATATTAAACCTCTTGTAAAAAGGTTTCATTCCATTGGTTTATAATTTCATCTTCTGGATATGTTGTGCGTAGATAGTCGGTGAGTTTTTGTAAGTCCTCCCAAAGTTGTGATGCTTGTGTGTTGTCCCTGAAAATAATGTATTAATATACTGTAACACCGTTATTATACTTAACGGGGTTCTCTTAAGTATTGGGAAATTAATATACTGCGACACCGTCATACAAATTGTTCCATACTGTTGACAATTTCCAATAATCAATTTAATCTGTTCAAAACTCACCGCCGTCTATCGCTTTAGAAATGTATAGAAAGTTGAACAGCGGGGGTTTCAATACTGTGGGACTTAACAGATCAATAAATGGTAAAAAGGAATATATTAAACTGTTTGGTGAAAATATAAACTTAAATAATTATTATAAAAAATGAGCATCTTTGGAATCAAATCAAAACAACGAAATAACGATTTTGAGGAGTCCATTTCTACTTTAACAAGGAATGTTAGAGATTTCCATATTTGATTAAAACCTATCTCAGATATAGAGCAGAGAATTTCCGAGTTTCAGCAAAACGTACATGATAGTAGAATCAAATATACCGAACTACAAGACAAACTTAAAGAAATGATAGCCAACAACCGCTTGGTGCACGCTGATATTGAGAATCTGAATGATAAGGCAGTCTTTACAATATTTGCAGAAAGTAAAGGGAGTGTCTTTGAAAATGAAATATTTTCATTTGGAAATGGATGTCGTGATCTTGACGTTGGGTACTGCGTCATTCATAGGTGTCAAATTTTGGGAATCGGCTTATCAAGTAAAAGGCAAACCGGACCGGTCGGCGTTGGAATTTCAGTCAATGGAAAGATGTTGTCTGGATGTGAAATAATTTTGCACACTGCCCCAAGGAAACACGACATTTTCGGTACTCCATTCATTGTTGAACCCGGGAGTATCATTACCTTTGTTTCTACAATAAAAAATACAACCACGGTTTGTTCTATCGTTTCATTATTGCTAAAACTGATTTAAACTTGTATTAGATGTAGCAGATTTTTTTGGAGGGGGGCTGGAGGGGTGGTTAATTTTTTTAAAATATGGGTAGTTAATTTTTTTAAAATAGGAGGTGGTTAATTTTTTTAAAAATAGGGGTGGGGTGGTTAATTTTTTTAAAATAGGGGTAGTTAATTTTTTTTTAAAATAGGGGTAGTTAATTTTTTTAAAAATAGGGGTAGTCAATTTTTTAAAAAAATAGGGGTAGTCAATTTTTTAAAAAAAATAGGGGTAGTCAATTTTTTTAAAAATAGGGGTGGCTAATTTTTTTAAAAATAGGGGTGGCTAATTTTTTTAAAAATAGGGGTGGGGTGGGGTCGCCCAATACCCTAACTACTAATGATATACGCCACATACAAGACTACCATTCATCATGAACAATGATATACGTCACATACAAGACTATCATTCATCATGAACAATGATATACGTCACATACAAGACTATCATTCATCATGAACAATGATATACGTCACATACAAGACTATCATTCATCATGAACAATGATAAACGTCACATACAAGACTATCATTCATCATGAACAATGATATACGTCACATACAAGACTATCATTCATCATGAACAATGATAAACGTCACATACAAGACTATCATTCATCATGAACAATGATATACGTCACATACAAGACTATCATTCATCATGAACAATGATATACGTCACATACAAGACTATCATTCATCATGAACAATGATAAACGTCACATACAAGACTACCATTCATCATGAACAATGATATACGTCACATACAAGACTATCATTCATCATGAACAATGATATACGTCACATACAAGACTATCATTCATCATGAACAATGATAAACGTCACATACAAGACTATCATTCATCATGAACAATGATATACGTCACATACAAGACTATCATTCATCATGAACAATGATAAACGTCACATACAAGACTATCATTCATCATGAACAATGATATACGTCACATACAAGACTATCATTCATCATGAACAATGATATACGTCAGATACAGGACAACCATTCATCATGATGTTTCAAATATGATCAAAGATTTATAACTCGCGCTCATCATAAAAAGTCATATAGAATTACTCATCATAAAACGTCATATAGAATTATTTTTCTCAAGTGTGTTGAAATGTAGTGCTTTTTACATTATTGGCTTTTCCCGTACTTAAAGTTTCGATGTTTATTTAAATATAATATCCATTTTACCTCGGACACCACTGTTCTCATATAATCGTCATACATATGGTCCACACATCTGCTTCCATTCCTGGTGCACACATCTCTCAGGCTCTCATTGGAACCTCCAAAATCCGGCATAAAAGAGTCCGTACCATTCAAGTTGTCATCTGTACAATAAAAGCCGGGGTAATAACCCGCAAAGGCCATGATGATCATACTCCATGTTGCTATTGTCTTGCCAAAGTGCACGATGGTGGCCAAGAGTATCTGGTAGAGCCCACAGCCACCAAGATCATGCACAAGGTTTTCTAATAACGCGCCGTACGCCATGTTGGACAGTTTGCAATATTCGGAAATTTTCTAGGATTTCATATATACTATAATATTTCTATGATATTATCTATCCATCTTATGTTAATAAATGATGAGAAACTTTATAAACTGACAACTGCACTTTAACAGTATGAATATGAGTTTGCAACAATTAATTTCTTGCTTACATGCATTACTCGTAAAGACTTAATGGGAAATGACTTCGTTTTAGGCACTAAATAATTTAAACAATGCAAGTTGAAGCAAAAAATGCTAATTATTTAAATTAAAAGTTCTCACCTTATTATACTTACACTAAAGGAAGGTGAACAGTAAACAAGTGACCTTTGTCTTCAAGGACAACGCTATCAGTTCTTTAGTGTTTTTTAGATGATCTATAAATTGTCTATGTGCAGCAGTTTAAGCGTAACCATCTTGTGATGTTTTATTTATATTTCAAATTTGAATGGTAATATGTTATTTCATCTCAGCACATATTGGAGTGAAACCATTCGCACACCGCATTTTCTTCAACCGTCATGCTATCATCAGTAAAATCGTTTTCCATCAATGCACTTCCTCTGTTGCTCCTGAAAAACCACCACCATTTGCCTCCGCCTGTGCATGTTACTATCAGTTCCCGTGAAGCCACCATCAGTTGCCTCCGCCTATGCATGTTACTATTGGTTCATCTGGAAACCACAATCAATTGCCTCCGCCAGTGCATGTTACTATTAGTTCATCTGGAAACCACCATCAATTTCTTCCGCCTGTGCATGTTACTATTAGTTCCTCTGGAAACCACAATCAGTTGCTTCCGCCTGTGCATGTTACTATTGGTTCATCTGGAAACCACCATCAGTTGCCTCCGCCTATGCATGTTACTATTAGTTTCCCTGGAAACCACCATCAGTTGCCTCCGCATATGCATGCTTCTATAAGTTTCCCTGGAAACCACCATCAGTTGCCTCCGCCTGTGCATGTTACTATAAGTTCCCCTGGAAACCACAATCAGTTGCCTCCGCCTGTGCATGTAACTATTTTTTCATCTGAAAACCACCATCAGTTGCCTCCGCATATGCATGTTACTATTAGTTTCCCTGGAAACCTCCATCAGTTGCCTCCACCTGTGAATGTTACTATAAGTTCCCCTGGAAACCACCATCAGTTGCCTCTGCCTGTGAATGTTACTATCAGTTCCCCTGGAAACCACCATCAATTGCCTCCGCCTGTGCATGTTACTATTAGTTTCCCTGGAAACCACAATCAGTTGCCACCGCCTGTGCATGTTGTTATTAGTTTCCCTGGAAACCACAATTAGTTGCCTCCGCCTGTGCATGTTACTATTAGTTCCTCTGGAAACCTCCATCAGTTGCCTCCGACTGTGCATGTTACTATTAGTTTCCCTGGAAACCACAGTCAGTTGCCTCCGCCTGTGCATGTTACTATTAGTTCCTCTGGAAACTTCCATCAGTAGCCTCCGCCTATGCATGTTGCTTTTAGTTCCTCTGGAAACCTCCATCAGTTGCCTCCACCTGTGCATGTCACTATTAGTTCCTCTGGAAACCTTCATCAGTTGCCTCCACCTGTGCATGTTACTATTAGTTCCACTTGAAACCACAATCAGTTGCCTCCTCATGTGCATGTTACTATTAGATCCTCTGGAAACATCCATCAGTTGCCTCCACCTGTGCATTTTACTATTAGTTCCCCTGGAAACCATAATTAGTTGCTTCCGCCTGTGCATGTTACTATCAGTTCCCCTGGAAATTACCATGAGTTGCCTCCGCATGTGCATGTTACTATTAGATTCCTTGAAAAACCACAATCAGTTGCCTCCGCCTGTGCATTTTACTATTAGTTTCCCTGGAAACCACAATCAGTTGCCTCCGCCTGAGCATGTTACTATTAGTTTCCTCTGGAAACCACAATCAGTTGCCTCCAACTGTGAATGTTACTATTAGTTTCCCTGGAAACCACCATCAGATGCCTCCGCCTATGTATGTTACTATTAGTTTCCCTGGAAGTAACCATCAGTTGCCTGCGCCTGTGAATGTTACCTGGAAACCACCATCAGTTGCCTCCGTCTGTGCATGTTACTATTAGTTTCCCTAGAAACCACAATCAGTTGCCTCCGCCTGTGAATGTTACTATTAGTTCCCCTGGAAACCACCATCAGTTGCCTCCACCTGTGCATGTTACTATTAGTTTCCCTTGAAACCACGATCAGTTGCCTCCACCTGTGAATGTTGCTATTAGTTCCCCTGGAAACCACCATCAGTTGCCTCCGCCTATGCATGTTACTATCAGTTCCCCTAGAAACCACCATCAGTTGCCTCCGCCTGTGAATGTTACTATCAGTTCCCCTGGAAACCACCATCAGTTGTCTCCGCCTGTGAATGATACTATCAGTTCCCCTGGAAACCACCATCAGATGCATAGCATGTGCATGCTATAATCAGTTCCCCTGGTAACCACCATCAGTTACCTCCGGCTGTGCATGTTACTATTAGTTCCCCTGGAAACTACCATCTGTTGCCTCCGCCCATGCATGTTTTTATCAGTTTCCCTGGAAACCACCATTAGTTGCCTCCGCCTGTACATATTAATATCAGTTCCCACATCACTTAAGGTATTGCGCCTTTCGCCATTAATTTGCCAAAGACAAGAAAGAAAAATATGAAAATCTCTCGATCGGCACAATGCAGTTCCACCAAACTTTTCACAAACCAATGTTGTTAATATATGTTTAATTTACATACGCCAAGAAATGTTAGAACAGTAAAGGAAAATAGTAACACTCCCCAAAAAAACCCTAAAATTCTATTTGCACTTTATCACAAAAACGAAGCAACACTAAACATCAATTTAAATTTCTTGATGAGTAAAGAGTTACTGACAACGATACCCAAGGCCCTTTGGTTTAAAAACTGTTTACAATGTGAGTTATTTGTAAAAGTGTGTTTGACCTTCAATTTCCTGGTCGCGAAAATGGATGATATAAAAATAAAAATGTTGATTCTTTCTTCACATTGAAAGTCGTTTTCAAGGACCTTAGATATTATTGTCAGTATCATTTCACGCATGTTGACATTTGAATTGATGTTTTGTGTTGCTTCCTTTTTGTGATAAATGATAGTGCCTCTAGCTGGGAGCGAACCCGCACCGTCACGGCGACAGCGCCTAGCCCTGCAATTCCTGCGACGCAACCAATTGAGCTAACCGGGACAACCCCCCAAAAAAGGTTGATCGGATAGCCCTGATATACGTAACAATCACTGCATGACATCGGTAACGGGTTATTTTACTGATAACAGTACTGACTATATGTACGGGGAAACTTTTTACGGCCGCCACACTGCAAAAATAGCGCTACTGTGAATTTCAAATGATAGTGCCTCTAGCTGGGAGCGAACCCGCACCGTCACGGCGACAGCGCCTAGCCCTGCAATTCCTGCGACGCAACCAATTGAGCTAACCGGGACAACCCCCAAAAAGGTTGATCGGATAGCCCTGATATACGTAACAATCACTGCATGACATCGGTAACGGGTTATTTTACTGATAACAGTACTGACTATATGTACGGGGAGACTTTTTACGGCCGCCACACTGCACAAATAGCGCTACTGTGAATTTCAAATGATAGTGCCTCTAGCTGGGAGCCAACCCGCACCGTCACGGCGACAGCGCCTAGCCCTGCAATTCCTGCGACGCAACCAATTGAGCTAACCGGGACAACCCCCCAAAAAAGGTTGATCGGATAGCCCTGATATACGTAACAATCACTGCATGACATCGGTAACGGGTTATTTTACTGATAACAGTACTGACTATATGTACGGGGAGACTTTTTACGGCCGCCACACTGCACAAATAGCGCTACTGTGAATTTCAAATGATAGTGCCTCTAGCTGGGAGCGAACCCGCACCGTCACGGCGACAGCGCCTAGCCCTGCAATTCCTGCGACGCAACCAATTGAGCTAACCGGGACAACCCCCCAAAAAAGGTTGATCGGATAGCCCTGATATACGTAACAATCACTGCATGACATCGGTAACGGGTTATTTTACTGATAACAGTACTGACTATATGTACGGGGAGACTTTTTACGGCCGCCACACTGCACAAATAGCGCTACTGGGTTAACCCTAACCCTAGCCTTAATTGCAAATTGAATTTTAGGGATTTGTTAGGTCTAACATTCTCTCTACTGTTCTAACTGCTCTTAATGTATGCAAAATAATAATACATTTATAGCATTTATTTGTGCAAAGTTTGATGGAAGTGCATTGTGCCGTTTGAGAGATTTTCTTTTTTTTCTTTTTTGTCTACGGCAAAGCAATCGCGAGGTGCACAATACCTTAACGGTTATTCTGAACTTTGGCCTAGGTTTTCTTCTGACATGTATCACTGACAGTCGATCATTATAATTTGTCCCAGTTTCTGAATATATACTCAAAAGAAAAAGTTTAGTCAGTATTTTCGTTTTCGACCTTAACCTACAATATTGCAAATATCGAGAAAAAATTGAACATATGTGTTGTACTAACTCTTCTTATCACAAACACGATGATTTGCTTACGAAAACCTTCCTCATTAGACCGTGACTGTGTAAATTCAAAATGCTCGAGATGCACGTGCCGATAAAAACCGACATGGATATTTCCGCAAATTTCCTTTGACATTAAAAGTGTATTGTCCACAATGAAAAAAGCCGGAGCAAAATTTCTGGTAGCTAGCATTGGTTGCCGTCCTGGACTCTTCATTATTTACAGAACTATCGCTTTGTGATTTCTAGAAGCTTGTTTACACGCTGCTGGCGTAGCAGGTCGTTTTGGTTGCCATGAGCGAACAATATATCGTATGCAAGCGCGATTCTGACAAACTGGCAGCGTCAATCACCTGCGTCGTCCAGGTAGGACGTTGAAAACAATGTCGCGCGAAGATCGCTACTTAGTGACGTCAACACGACGTAATGGCTTCACACCTGTTAAAAAGCTCGTTCAACGTCTTACACAATCCATGGGGGTCAAGAGTATTCGTTTGTAACGCTTGAAACCGGCTGAGAGCTGCTCGGCTGCGAGCTCGACGTACTTACAAAGATATTCTTCTAACAGCACGTCAACGCGTTGCACATTTGAATTGGGCACGCCGGGGCAATCGCTGGAGTAGATAGCGATGGAACAGGATCGTTTTCACCGCTTAGTCCAAATTTAATATCAAAGAAGCTGATGGAATTTATTGTGTTTGGCGACGCTGAGAAGAAAGGTTTGATCCTGCCAACGTCTTCGAATATGACCGTTACGGTGTTTGGAGCGCTATGATCTGGGGTGGTATTTCTTATAATGGCAAGATTAAACTTAAAACAATACTGAATATCTTCAATGCCGTCCATTATTTTGCAGATATCTTTATCCCTGTCTTTGTTCCTTACATAGTGTAAGGCAATGCTTAGGTTCCACAGCAGGATGATACACGGCATGTCATACACGGAACGTTCTTGTTGTAAACAGCATAAACATTCTCGAATAACAATTAAAATCACCTGATCTCTCCCCGATTCAACACATGTCCGACTATCTTGAAAGAAAAGTGCATGACAGGATTGACGCCAACAACGTAAATGACCTGAAACGGTTATTGCACAAGGAATTGGCCATAACCCCTAAACACATCATTCGAACACTCGTAAACAACATACAAATGTGTTTTCTGGTTTTTATTTAAGCAAGAGGTGGTCATACAAAATATTGAATGTAATGTAAATTTTGATTTTGACCCCTGTCTGAAATCTTAATTAAATTGAATGGCTTTTTATGACTGTGTTCAGTTAAAATTGTTGAAACTCAATGGGTATTAAATGATTTTCGTGGTGAATGATGCTTTTGTCTTCAATTTTAATGTTTAACAATTTTATCGTATCAGGTGTTCATACTGACTAAACTTTTTCTTCTCAGCATATATTTCTATCAAATATCAAAATCACCCACATCCAATCATGATGACTTGATAACTTCCGAATTAAGGGATCCCCGAAAGGATTCATGTTCGTGGAAGGAAGATATATATGGGTGAGATAAGTAACCAACGAACAAACCTTCAGACATAAAGAAACAGATCTAAGCACCAGACACGGCGACATCGCCTAGCCAAGAGTGCTGTACATGGTTATAGACGTGCCATCCAAATTCTCATAGAGAAATTTTCCGGCAACGCCTATAAACCATAACTATCCACAAATGACACTCTGACTACCTAGACATTTACATTCACTTATTTTAACACATACAGACATATGAGACAATTACATATACACATCTATTAGCATCGTGCTTCCTCCTTTTTTATTTTTGGAGTTTTAATGCACACTAGTGCTATAGACAGAGGCACACACAATGAAAGTCAGCTGGATCTTTCGATACACTGAATTGAAGATATATTAAATTAAAGGGAGATAATTCAATTCAAACAACTAACTTCCGAATTAAGGGATCCCCGAAAGGATTCATGTTCGTGGAAGGAAGATACATATAGGCGAGATAAGTAACCAACGAACAAACCTTCAGACATAAAGAAACAGATCTAAGCACCAGACACGGCGACATCGCCTAGCCAAGAGTGCTGTACATGGTTATAGACGTGCCATCCAAATTCTCATAGAGAAATTTTCCGGCAACGCCTATAAACCATAACTATCCACAAATGACCCTCTGACTACCTAGACATTTACATACACTTATTTTAACACATACAGACATATAAGACAATTACATATACACATCTATTAGCATCGTGCTTCCTCCTTTTTTATTTTTGGAGTTTTAATGCACACTAGTGCTATAGACAGAGACACACACAATGAAAGTCAGCTGGATCTTTCGATACACTGAATTGAAGATATATTAAATTAAAGGGAGATAATTCAATTCAAACAATTAATTTCCTTCGTGGAAGGAAGATACATATGGGTGAGATAAGTAACCAACGAACAAACCTTCAGACATAAAGAAACAGATCTAAGCACCAGACACGGCGACATCGCCTAGCCAAGAGTGCTGTATATATATAGCATGTGATGTCAACCTATCTTTATGTCTTGTACGTATTCCATTGCGTTATGTAGTATTTCGTTGTGTGGTCTCATCCGATCTTTATGTCATGTTCATTTCCCATTTATTAACCTACAAATTACAATATGCGACGTCAACCGATCTTCGAAGACAACTTGTACTTTTTTGTTCAAAGGAGAACCTATGAACACGTGTGTAAGATGGGTGCCCCCTACAACCTTGGGTATATACCCAGTGGAAAATTGTTTTTCCACTGACAGTCCCAAGGCGGTAACCCTTCGGGTTCTCATTTTCGTTAATTTTTGTGGTTTCTATTTTAAAAATTGATTATAATATAACCCATGCTCTGTTTCCCCTCTTTCATTTTTCCAGAACATTTCGTTGCTTGATATCAGTCGATCTGTATGTCTTGTGCCTTCTTAATTTCAATGTGTACAACTTATTATAATATTGTGATTTCAGCGAATAATATGTCTTGTGCATTCTCCATGTCGTCATCACAACACTTAAATGCCTAATGTCAACCGATCAAATGCATTTTCCATTTCATTATGTGCATATTACAATATGACATAGTTATGTCAACCGATATTTATGTCTTGTGCATTCTTCATATATATCAATATATGAACATACACTTAACAACTTTTCTAAATATACATCTGCCTACTGGGGCATTACGGGCTTGATAATTGAACTATTGCTCGGAAACTTTCAATTCAGCATGCAATAAATTCTAACTGATTTATCAGTAAAACTGTTTTCAAAATGACAGACAACTGACTGCTCACAATCATTTACAGTTCTGGGACCCACAGAATACAAAGTCACATCAGTTAATAAAGAGTATGACCACCGACAACGCGTATAACTGCAAGATACACGAATATTGTAAATACTGAGTTGCGCTCAACTCGGGGCAAGGTGGCGTGGATAGCGATATCCATTTCAATTACAGTCAATGAACAGGCTCAATCAAACCAAGCCTGCAATATTTTCATATTTGTCGTGTTCGATGGCTTTCAAAGTTCCCATTTCATCTATTTGAACCCCTTGAAGGATTTCGAAGAATCCTGAAAAAAATGTTAACCACATTTAGACGACGTGCAGAAGTCGTGATTAGGATGGCTCACTTCAAGGTCAAGGTTAGACTTATGGGTCAAAGTTCATATGACTTTATTTTCCTTCCGCTCTAAAACCCTTAGGGGATTTCGAAGAAACCTGACACAAATGTTTATTACATTGAGACGACGTGCAGAAGATATGTTCCAGACGGCTCGCTTCAAGGTCAAGGTCAGACTAAGGGATCATAGGTCGAAATACTTTGTATTTTTTCTTCCGCTCTTGAACTCTTAGACTTAGGGGTCAATGTTTATATGACTTTATTTCCCTACCGCTCTGAACCCCTTGAAATAGATTAAAAAGGGAACTTTGAAAGCCACCTAACACGACAAATATGAAAATATTGCAGGCTTGGTTTGATTGAGCCTGTTAATTGGCAGTAATGGAAATGCATATTACTGCCTACCCCGCCTAGCCCCGGGTTGAGCGCAACTCAATATATTTATTTTAAGGATTTCGAAGATACATGACACTTATGTTCACCACATTGAGATGACTTATAGATTGCATTTTCCGGATGGCTAACTTTAAGGTCATGGTCACACTAAGGATTTAAGTGTCATATGACTGTGTGTATATTGCTCGGCATTTGCTCTAGATTGCAGTGCTCTTGTTTTCATTTGGGAGATCCTTTTTGTTTTCTTAATATTTAATTGAATTACTTCCCTCGTTTGTTACTATCAATAGCATATTTTGTAACCTCTTTGTTATTGGCAGTACGGAAAAACCGAGACCACTTTTCTGTTTTACAACATGGATAGTACCTCCAATTTTTTGGTGTTATTTTACATTTTTGTACCAAGTTATAATTTTCGGGTGGGGACTTAGATTTTTATATATAACTTGAATTTTGTTTAATAAGACCATTATTATGCTTCTGTTGTTCCTGGCCTTTGGACTTTAACAGTCTAAATTTTGCTCCCATCCTCTGATATAACCCTTTGGGCGTATATTTTCCTGCTTTCCGATGCTCTCGTGACATTGCGTTGTCAACTGAAATTCATGTCTTTTGCATTTTTCGCTTAATTATTCACATAGATCATTATGTCATCAGAACACTTAATTGCATGTTATCAAACGTTCTTAATGCCTTGTGAATTTTCAAGTCTTTGTAAGAACTCTTAATTGCCTGATGTCAACCGATCTCTATATCTTACGCATTTTCCATTTCGTTATGTACAATGATATTGTGATGTCGACCGATCTTTATGTGTTATGCATTCACCACATCGTTATTTTTATATTTCATTATTTCAATAAGTATTATGTCTATTGGATTCGAATCTATATTTCTTTATCAGAATATTCATTGTTTGATGACAACCGATCTATGTTGTCAACCTTTATATATATGTTTTGTGCATTCTCCATTGCATATGAACATTTCATCCAATGTGATTTCATTCTGTCATTATTCTTTTTACAATCTACATTTTGCTATGTGCTATTTGTTTGCGATGATTCATTCAATTTTTATCATTTTTAGATGCGATGTGTTTCCGCAATTGACTTGTCCTTATACGCATTTTTTAACCTTTTTAATTCTTTTTCTCCTGTATTTTCTTCTGTTTAATCCGTCAATACGTGTGCAAATATAGGCATAGAAAGATTTAAAGCAATGTAGACAGTGAATTTATATTAACAATGTGTTTTGTCATCTCTTTTCCTATTGTTTGAAGGAGCTAACTTCCTTTTAAAAGAGATGATTTTAATTTTATTATAGTAAATTTTCCGTTTTTAGACGGCAATGTTCCTCGTCCAACATCTAACGGTGTTTATATCTCAGAGCTTGTTCGCTTTTCAAGAGCTTGCAACGATGTTAATGATTTTGATGAACGTAACTTTGCATTATAAAAACACTTTTAAAACAAGGTTATCTGTATCACAATTGTAGGAAAACCTTATGCAAGTTTTATCGCCGATATCCAGATCTAATTCAAAATTAGAGATGCAGTTTAAAATCACTATTGCAACAAGGTATTTCACAGCAAGTTTTTAACGAGATTTAATTTATAAACTTAAGAAGATAAAAGGCAATGTTAATTTCACCCGGTTAAAAACAATATTTTACAGCGCTCTGCAGGCCTGATTATGAACCCATCTACAGTTGATCATTATGCTTACCTCTTTGTTTGCACGACCGTGGCATGGGTTTAAGAGTTTATGAAGGTTTATGGAGAACTTTTTTCTTAAAAGAGCCTAGAAGCTCGATTTGTTTCTTCTGTCCCTGTCATCGTGTTCTTGCTGATTTTACTCCAGGAGCTCTGGTTTCGGTAAGATCATTGAATACCTGCCCCGTTTGCTTTGCAATGCTATTAGCTTCTTATGTTTTATATGTTTGTGTGCTTTTGCATGCAACATTGTTAAGCTGTGGGTGGGTTGGAGTTGGAGTTATTTCACCAAGACAACTTGTGTGTTGATATGAGAACCTGTTGGGGGCAAGTGTGACGTTGGTGCATCATTGAACCTGTTTTAAACTCGCAGTGGCAATTGATTTGCCTCTAACCGTTCCAAGGAAGTAACCCCTTGGGTACTGAAAACAAAGTGTTAATTGTTTGTGGTGCCTTTCTTGAAACTGATCATTTTATTAACCAATTTATTTCGTTTTTCCGGGTATGGAAGATGTTATGATTGTTTTAAGTATGAGAACCCCTACGCTTACTTTAAACAGTCAAAATATTGCCACTGAGGGTTTAATTCAGGTTCAAGGGTGCACCACCTTACACTTGCCCCCAAAGGTTCTCATATGAACAAACAAGTACATGTTAACCTTGTGAATAAGCCATATCCACTAATCATCTCGACAATACAAAAAGCCACAAAAGCATTGGAAAACAAATAGAAAAATGTGTAAAGTTGAAAATAAATATGTCCTTCCTTCATATTTCACAGAGATCTGATAAAGGCCATTCTGTCAGCTCAATTTCTAAAACAATGTTTTTTTTTATAAGAGTATGAATATCAGGAATGACCACAACTAGAAAAACACAGCCTCTCCACGGAGCAAAAAAGAGAGGAATACAGAGCATGGATTTGAAAGATTTATTACAAATGAGACCCCACACACTATTTAAGAAAAAGAGAAACGAGGGGTTACCGCCTTCGAAAGGTCAGTGGCAAACAATTGGCCACTGGGTGTTTAAACAAAGTTTTAGGGTGCACCAATCTAAATTTTGTTTCAAAAGATTCGCACAAAAAAGATGAAAATGAAAATGTTGCATGCAAAACACACCCCATTCAAAACATTAGAAACGTAATAGCATTGTCAATCAAAATGGTTAAATAGATGAAAAGGGACCTTTGACAGCCATCAAACACGACAAATATGAAAATATTGCAGGCTCGGTTTAATTGAGCCTGTTCATGGACAGTAATGGAAATGCAGATTACTGCCCACGCCGCTCAGCCCAGGGTTGAGCGCAACTCGATATTTACACCAATAAACAGTCCAATTTTGACCATCCCAAACGATGGAGTGCATATGGCGATGGACATGGAGCCTTCAATGTGGTATTTTCAGATTAATACCATTCTATGTTAAGCGGCATAAGGTCCACAGATAAAAGAATTGCTTTGCCCTAAACGAGAAAACAATGGGCGGAACTAAACAGAATAGAAATTTGACAGGGGATCTTAGAAAATAAATCCTGCATATCACAGACAACGACAAAACGAAAAATTTAAAAAGCAGAGATTAAATCCTTGCGGGTGATTGAACAATATCCTAATCTATATTGGCTGGGAAATTGAAACCACCCATCTCAAAACTGGTTGAAATATTATAACAAAGGTAATTTTAGACGTACTATTAACACATTACATAAATATCGTGCTCAACTACCTTCAAAGGACGTAATTGATAACAGCACTAATTGAATGACCTTTTACAGCCGGCAGTGCAAAATGACCTTAGCGAGACATAAGCCCCTGAAGTTTAATCATCAAGTACACGAGGACAGGGATAAATATTCTAACCACATTGAATATGATATAAGATAATAACAATGGCAATACTGTGTCTCATATTACCCAATAGTTATATTATTATATATTTATACTTTGTACCTGTATATAGCACTATAATTTCATTCGGTTGATTTAATCTTAACCGTATTTGTTGTTTGACTGTATATTTGTACAAAAATCTTATATCTTAAACTGTTAAGTTTCACGCAGTCATCGTTTATTTTCAATTAAATATTTACAGAAAGGGAATGTTAAGAAGTCAAAACATTTTATCATTCCAAGAACAATATTAGTCTGTTTATGCCAAGTGACTATTTGTTTGAGAAAAAAGTCTACAATAAAGTATAGATCTTAGAGATCTTTCTCGGGTCCCTTAGACGCTTCCGTAGGTATGTTTGCCACATATAATTATTGTTAAGATGTTTATTTGTAATAGCATTGATGCAAGGTGTGCAGTTGTGAATTAATTTTCACTTAATATTTTGTCATATTAAAGGTGTTTGTACTGTACTTGAAAGCAGTACATTGCAATCAAGACAAGTTACAAGGCAACAAGTTTCGTTTTACCAAAATTGTGTTGTTTCTATGCAATATTGAATTTTAAAAAACCTATGACGAGAAAACCTCGAGCTTCCGGATTATTTGCTGTCTAAGAAGCGTTTGACCAATGGTCTGGTGCATCAATTTGTAAGTAATACATACAACTATTTTCAAGTACTCGTATTTATCGGCTTTTAATTCTTTGATATATACATGTATACCATGAAACCACATCATCCCATCTTATTTTGCTGACAACACAAGGTTTGAGGGATAAATCAAAATGAGGTAGCTTATTTCATGCCTGTTGCTTCAAAATGCTTATGTTTTTTCTCTAAGATTCCCAATCGAGTAATCTACGTAAATAAAGATTTCTTGGACCAGGTTCTGGGCATGTATGAGTTCAAAATACGACAGTTATTTTGTTTAATTGACTTTTGTTATCTTTTTATAAAAAATGTATTAATTTTTTGACAAGTTTATTACGCTGCTGATCTCGAAGTTTTGTGAACACGGAGCCGGACGAGCTATCGAGGTTGCTCATTAGTAGGATTAAGGGGTCAAAGTCCCACGATTAACTGTGAAAAGAGTCTCATGAAGTCAGTGCTTCAGTGATGTGCAGCATCTACCCTTAATTTTAAACAAAATACTTTATATTTAAATTTAAATGTTATTTATTTTTTAAGTGATTTCACGCGGACAAAGATTCTATTGTAATTGCTGTTATCGTTCTTGATTCTCCGTTTGTCACAGAAAAAAACTTTCAATTTTACTTCACAGCAAACCACATAACTGTTGCACAAAATCGAAACATTAAGTATAATAAGGTGAAAGGCCCTCGTTTAGAACTCAAGTACGATATATTGTAATTGCAACATGTTGTTGAAATTAAATTAACTTATTTTAACATCAGGTGTTATCTCTTACACTGCCACACACATGAATAAATTTCATGGTTGTTCAAAAGTTAATTCAAGTAAATAGGCAGATACTTGATCACAGGGTGAGGGGTTAATATGCACTTGTTTTAATAACATACCGGTGAAAACTAATTTGAATTTCTGTGTGCATCATTATTGGAAGCTCCATTTGTATCACATTTAATGAAAGGAATTCTTTCCTTAACCAATAGCTCAAGCGTGTAACCGCCAACAAATAAAAATATGACCGGAATAGGGCTTTTTATAAGGTTATTGCTTTATTTGAACTGATATTGTTCAACCTGTTAACGGTTTGACTACGTTTCTTACACATTTCCCTTTATTTAGTATTAAATTAAGTTACTATATAGTTAGTAAATTAACCCGTTACCGATGTCCTGCAGTGATTATAACGTATATCAGGACTATCCGATCAACCTTTTTGGGGTTGTCCCGATTGACTCAATTGGTTGCGTCGCCGGAATTGCAGGGCCAGGCGTTGTCACCATGATAGTGTAGGTTCGCTCCCAGGTAGAGGTAATAACATTTACTAACGAAGTTCGGAGGGAATTAACATATGAAATAGCTGGTTCATATTTAAAAAAGTGAATCGCCACACGCACAAATCGCAGCCTCCCCACGAAGTGAAAAAGAAGAGAAGAAGAAGAAAGAGAGAGAGAGCATGTTTGTTATACGTATGTTAATTCAAGTAAGACGCCAAAACAATTAACGAAAAAGAGAACCCTTGGGGTCACCACCTTGGAACGGCCAGTGCCAAAACAAATTGTCACTAGGGTTTAAACCAGGTTCTAGGGTGCACCAACCTCACACTTGCCCCCAACAGGTTCTCATACCGACACACAAGCACAAGTTGTCTTGGTGAACAAACTCCAACCCGCCCATCAGCCTGACAATGTTGCATGAAAAAGCACACAAACATATAACACATAAGAAAATAAAAGCATTACAAAGCCAAAGGGGTGAGTAAGCTTGATACGCAGTTTTAATCCGTGGTTTTGTCACCTTTCAAGACAAATCAGAGTGATCAAAATAAAATTGAATTTGGCACTTCAGTGAAATATCCCGAGTTAATTATTACAGTTTACAGCTCTCTCCAATTATATACAATTCTAACACGACTGGACGTTTTTCCCATTGAATTTGCTGTGAATTATTACACGATAATTCACCGCGCGTGAGCACGGCTATTCCTACCGGTCGGTGTAAAATTATTACGTGACAATTGTATTTTTCGCTGGGATTTAATTTCGCGCATTAAAGAAAGCACATAATTTTTACCCGCGCGTAATATGATGATTCCACAGTAATAGAATAATATTTATTTTATATATTTAGATAAAGTACTATAATTATTTTCCGCTTTTTTGCGCAAACGTACAGGTGACGTTAACGCGCCATTTTAACGACGTCACGTCATTTCCGTTGTTTACATGTTATTTCCTGGTGCAGTATTAAACCGTTGGAATGACAAATACGGTTCGAACGAAGACTGGAGAGTGCTGGATTCGCGGTTGGATGGACATGTATTCAAGTTTGTTATTCAATCTTACAATTATTATCAGTTTTTTTTTAATTATTGAGATGTTTAGGGAGTAAACACTAACTGCCGACATTATAACCCATTTGCGTTTATTACTTCTCGCTAAAATTGAGTTAAAATTATTTCGCTTATTCAGTCACATATGTCGTGTTAGAATTGAAATAATTAATAGTTTCCGGTGATTTATCGCAGGATAAATCACGGGGCGTCGTTCAGTTGCGTAGATATATATCACTCAGGGCTAATCCCCTCGTGATATATTCTTACGCATATGAAATCCGCCCCGTGAATTATCCTGCGATTAATCACCGGAAGCTATTGATTATTTCTTAAATAATGTTTGTATTAAATTTGGCCAAAAAGGACATGTTAATATCATATAGGGCAAGTGAGGCTAAATCCGTTAGCAGTGTTGGTCCCTAGATTCAATTTCTGTACTAAAGAACTATTTTCTTCATTTAGCATGTGTGATTTGGTTAATTTTTAGACATTGAGTTTACAGAATTAGCCTACATATTATCTATTCATATTAATTCCAGGTGATCTTAGAGCAGGGTTTTGAACAGATTCAATCAACTCAAGCATGCGATATCTAACGTGGCTGTCGGGGTTCATATAGACAAACCACTCAATCATTACTGTTTAATAAAATAGATGATAAAGGGAACTTTAAAAACCAGCTATCATGATTAATATGAAAATATTGCAGGCTCGATTTGATTGAGTCTGTTCATGGGCAGGAATGGAAATGCATATTACTGCCCACGCCGCATAACCCCGGGTTAAGCGCAACTCAATATTAACACCAATAAACAATACAATTTTGATCCATCCCATACGTTTGTATGCATATGGCGGTGGACGTAGAACCTTTAATGCGGAATTTTATAAATTATTATTATTATAATTATTATATTATAAATTAGTACCATCCCATGTTCAGCGGTGTATGGTCCCCAGATAAAAGAATGGGTTTGTCCTAATGGAGAAATAAATGGGCGGAACTTAACAAAATAGAATTTTGACAGGGGATCTGAGAATATAAATCCTGCATATCACATACAACGCCAAAGGTACAATATTTTAAAAGCAAAAAGTATATTCTTGGGGTCTATAAACTGGCCGAAATATTTAAACGAAAGCAATATTAGAAGTACTATTGACGAAGTACAAAAGTATCGTGATCAACGATTTAAATGACGTAACTGATAACAGCACTGATTGAATGTACAGGGTGACTTTTTACAACCGCCACACGGCACAAACAATGCTATTGTGATATTATAATAGACGAAAAAATGCAACTTTGAAAGCTACCGAACACGATAGATATGAAAATATTGCAGGCTCGGTTTGATTAAGTCTTTTGACGGGCAGTTATGGAAATGCATATTACTGCCCACGCCGCCTAGTGCCGAGTTGAGCGCAACTCGATATTTACACCAATGAACAGTACAATTTTGATCCTTCCCAAACGATGGTATGCGTATGGCGGTGAAAATGGAATGAATGTGGTATTTTTTGTAATAAGTTTGGTATAACGTTTTGCCTTTCGCTGCTTAGGTTATATTGAACCATTTAAAGTAGTTCTCAAAACTCTTAATAGACAGCCGATGACATTTTCAATTTATATTGTTTTCCCTTCATATAATTTGCAATCTCTTAAAAGAAACTTTTGAAACGTACTCTTTGCAAAACTTCTGTATTTGAGTGGTCATTTCCGTATCGGCATTTAGTGGACGAAAGAATCTTTCGATTTCCTCAATTCAGAAATATTAAAACTACATTTAAAAATACTTGACACTTGAATAGGATATATTAATAATTATATTTCTCCAGGTTTGATATATATTTTAAACACCATTTACGTAACATTTCGGTTGTATTTTATATTAAATATTTTGAATAGGTTTTTGTACAATATATTGCACACATTCTTTCAAAAGTATGGGATATAATGTTCAGTTGATAACAAACCTTTACGTGTATTCAAGTGAATAATCCTTCATTTGAATAATGAGTTATTAAATCCATTATACTTTGCGAACACGAGCGCTTAGTTACATTACGCTCGTGATCTTTTTTGGCGGATATTTAACTTTAGCGATGTTGAGTTTAATGGCTTTTTGTGTTTTGTTTTTCTTAACGACAATTTTCACTTCCATGTCAAGGGTATCTTCCAGAACAGCGTCTTTGGTTTCTCTGAACAACAGCATACAGGCGGCTGAGATCACCATAAAAACACCACCCATGAAATATAAGATTCCTGGAATTTCACTATCCTGCAATAAGAAATTGTAAAAGAAAGGCATTTTAGTAAGAACGCTGGAATATTACACATGTCATTTACACACTCAAGACAACGAAGTTCGCTATAAAACATTATTTGAGAATAACTGGGGTAAAATACTGAGTCAGAAACATACCAGATAAGGTTCAAATTAATTGATAATCAACGAAGATAGAATGATGGCGGGGAAATGTAAAAAAAAAACAACAAAAAAAAAAACAGCTCGAGACGCACAATTCATTTAGTTAATCAATCCATATGCGTTTTCCTTGTTCGGTTGTCAAACTAGAATATCGTTTACAATCGATAATTTGTTCACATGTTCATGGACACAATCCTATCAACAAAATGTATCAAATATTGATGATTTAATGACTTGTTATTAGTTGCCCTTATATATTTGACAATTGTTTCGAAGCATTTCCCATACTTGCAAGTAACGTATTTTAGTTAAGTTTTTGTTTCTGTACCCAGTGTTTACATTCTAATGTATTTATTTCCAAAAACTAACACGTGTTTTCGTATCGGTAAGTCGTAACTACAATATTTCGAGAATATATGAAGAGTATTTTGTAGGACTATTTTGTAGTTCACAATGTAACGATAAGCTCAAAGCCACACAGATACGGCGGGCGCACATAGCCAGGCATGCAAGAGACAGATACAGTACACGACATCCCGCCAAAAGAATATGTATGTCTATATACTGCCAACTACAATGATTGACATTCTGCATGGTTTGTAATTAGCATATCAGCATAAACCGAGGTAATTTAAACTGAAACATGCTTTTTGTTGCTTTCAAGAAAAAGATAACCCATTTTAGGTGGTCACAACTCATACGTGGGATTGGACAAATTATAGTTATTATATATCGGGTATTATAACACCCGAAACTGAAATGTTGATAGAAGCTGATGTGATAGAAACATCTACTCACCAAGAAAACAATCTGTGGAGCTAACATTCCACCTACTCTGGCTGCAGTACTGTGTACACCAAAGGCAATCGTTCTATACAAAAACACATTAGCTTGATCAAAACATTTTTATGTCAACGTTCAAACAATTAAGACACACCGTATCAGAGATTATTTCAATGTTGGATTATCTATCAATTTTAGAGAAGCTAGATAAGAAAGCTGAGGACATTGTTATAAGAACACATGTACTTTTTGATGACGAATGTTCTCGGGCCACATATTGACTTAGAATCTGATTAACAAAGAAATATTCTAAAACATTTTCTTAAATAAAGAAATCGATTTTATTGACCTTCCAAATAGTACAGTTTTTTAGTTTAAATATTAAGTTGCGCCCACCCGGGGCAAAGTGGAGTGGGCAGTAATATGAATTTCCATAACTGCCCATAAACAGGCTCAATAAAACCGAGTCTGGAATATTTTCATATTTGCAGAGCTCGATAGCTTCCAAAATTGCACTTTGTTGAATATTTCTAAAGTAACTCTGCTATAATATTTTGTGCAGTTTTAGGATGATTGGTTATATC
Source organism: Corbicula japonica (assembly GCA_038501625.1). Lineage (NCBI taxonomy): Eukaryota > Metazoa > Mollusca > Bivalvia > Venerida > Cyrenidae > Corbicula > Corbicula japonica. The sequence continues at coordinate 238,591 of JAZAYU010000045.1, forward strand.
CTAACAATATAGATTTGAATATTGTTTAATCGCTTAAAGGATATATTCCTGCTTTTTAATGTTTTGACCTTGGCGTTCTCTGTGATACGCTGGATTTTCATTCTCAGATTCTGAGCCTCAATATTTTCATATTTATTTTAGCACTGTTTCAAGCTCCGGAAAAGCGAAATAGCGACCCCTGAGATATTGCGCGTAAAAATCAGATCAAAAATGGAAAATTCACAACGTTAAAATACAAAACACCATTTAAACAAAGATTGTAGTATATACGAAACCATTTTCAATAGAAAATTTAGATCAAGATTTTGCTTGCTTTTCTGGAGTGTATGCTCTATTTAGCTGAGAAAGTCAGTTACGATGAGTATGTGGTAGAGTACTGAGATATCAAAATATCTGAGGTGACCTTGTTAAGTCCGTGAAACATGTTAAGTGGCTCATGCTTGGCTGAGAAATGGTGAATTTTCAACAAATAGCCAACTTTTTCAACAAATTACTGTTAAACAGTAACAATATATCTGTGAAAAAATTACTACGAACAGTTAAAATGATAAGAAAGTGGCTTAACCTGATAACTGTTGGATATATTTCCGTTGTGTAGAGTATCATAGCCTGCCAGCCACCGGCCACGCCCAGTTTGGCTGTCAGAGCGATGGCGTTTGTTATCTGCCCGTTCACAGGTATACCTGTAAATATACCTCATCTTTGGTTCAAATTTGCCAAAAATGTCAACTAAAGACAACCTGAACACTTTCAAATGTGAAGTACGTGCGCTTTAGGCACATCAGGCGTACATGTTCACTTTATGTTACTGCAGGTGAGTTGTTTTATAACTGATCACCTGAAAAATGATAACTTGCCATTGCACGATGAGAAGTGTAACCTGTTTATAAAACACGCATTAATAACAATAGAATGTGCTTATAACTGCGAAATCAAACTTAAAATAAAATAAAATATGCATATAAGAAATCGCCACACTCACGAAACACAGCCTCTCCGCGAAACGAAAAAGAAAAGAGGAAAAAAGAGCTGTTTTATCAGTATATCAACTTTACGAATTAGTTTGCAAATTATATTCTGTGGGTTCGTTTTTAGTTTAGCAGTTGCTTTGTCTAAACTGAGGGTGCAAATGGAAAAAGCAAAGGATGAAACCATTACTTCACTAACATCTGGATGGCAAAACTATTTCATCAAATTAATTTATGCAATATGAGCTTAATGATTCGTTTAGCAATGATCGCCTCCCCTTTATAAATGAACCGATAAAGAAAAAGAAGCGATGTATGGTCAGTTGGTAGTGTAAACAAGTAACAATGATACGATTTTCAGCTAAAGACTGCATACATGTAGCTCTCACAAACCAATTATCTTTGGTCAATGATTACAACACAGACAACCAATTACTTGTTTACTGAATAACTCCAGCACAGATAACCAGTTACCTGTATACTGAATAACTCCAGCACAGACAACCAGTTACCTGTATACTGAATAACTGCAGCACAGACAACCGGTTACCTGTATACTGAATAACTCCAGCACAGACAACCAGTTACCTGTATATTGAATAACTGCAGCACAGACAACCGGTTACCTGTATACTGAATAACATCAGCACAAACAACCAGTTACCTGTATACTGAATAACTCGAGCACAGACAATCTGTTACCTGTATACTGAACAACTCCAGCACAGACAACCAGTTACCTGTATACCGAATAACTGCAGCACAGACAACCAGTTACCTGTATACTGAATAACCCCAGCACAAACAACCAGTTACCTGTATACTGAATAACTCAAGCACAGACAACCAGTTACCTGTATACTGAACAACTCCAGCACAGACAACCAGTTACCTGTATACCGAATAACTGTAGCACAGACAACCAGTTACCTGTATACTGAATAACCCCAGCACAGACAACCAGTTACCTGTATACCGAATAACTTCAGCACAGACATTCAGTTACTTGTATACTAAATAGCTCCAACACAGTCAACCAATAACGTGCATACTGAATAACACCAGCACAGACAATACTTAACTGTATACTGAATAACGCCAATGTATACCTAATAATTCCTGTACAGACTACCGGGTACCTGTATACTGAATAACTGCAGCACAGACTACCAGGTACCTGTATACTGAATAACTCCAGTACAGACTACCAGTTACCTGTATACTCAATAACTCCAGCACAGACTACCAGGTACCTGTATACTGAACAACTCCAGCACAGACTACCAAGTACCTGTATACTGAAAAACATCAACACAGACAACCAGTTACCTGTATACTGGAAAACATCAGCACAGACAACCAGGTACCTGTATACTGAATAACTCCAGCACTGACTACCAGGTACCTGTATACTGAATAACTCCAGCACAGACAACCAGGTACCTGTATACTGAATAACTCCAGTACAGACTACCAGGTACCTGTATACTGAATAACTCCAGTACAGACTACCAGGTACCTGTATACTGAATAACTCCAGTACAGACTACCAGGTACCTGTATACCGAATAACTCCAGCACAGACAACCAGTTACCTGTATACCGAATAACACCAGCACAGACAATACTTAACTGTATACTGAATAACGCCAATGTATACCTAATAACTCCAGTACAGACTACCAGGTACCTGTATACCGAATAACTCCAGCACAGACTACCAGATACCTGTATACTGAATAACTCCAGTACAGACTACTAGATACCTGTATACCGAATAACTCCAGCACAGACTACAAGGTACCTGTATACTGAATAACTCCAGTACAGACTACCAGGTACCTGTATACCGAATAACTCCAGCACAGACTACCAGGTACCTGTATACTGAATAACTCCAGCACAGACTACCAGGTACCTGTATACTGAACAACTCCAGCACAGACAGCCGGTTACCTGTATACTGAATAACATCAACACAGACAACCAGTTACCTGTATACCGAATAACTGCAGCACAGACAACCAGTTACCTGTATACTGAATAACTCCAACACAGACAACAAGTTACCTGTATACCAAATAACTCCAGCACAGACTACCAGGTACCTATATACTGAATAACGCCAGCACAGACAACCAGTTACCTGTATACTGAATAACTCCAGCACAGACAACCAGTTACCTGTATACTGAATAACTCCAGCACAGACAACCAGTTACCTGTATACTGAATAACCCCAGCACAGACAACCAGGTACCTGTATACTGAATAACTCCAGCACAGACTACCAGGTACCTGTACACTGAATAACATCAGCACAGACAACCAGTTACCTGTATACTGAATAACTCCAGCACAGACTACCAATTATCGATACTAAATACTGCTTGGGTTACCAACCAGTTAGCTATTTGTATACTAAATAACTACAGCAATACAACTAGTAACATGTATTCACAACCTAATTCCGGTTTAAAAAGCTTAATTACAGGCAACCCATTAACTGTTTGTATACTGAACATTTCCAGTACAGAAAACCAGTAACATTTAGTGTATACATAATAACGTCAATACAGAAAGCAAGATGAAGCTATGCAGACAATCACAAGCAATTACCTTTATATTGAATAACTCCAACTATTATGCCTGTTATTCCAGCCAGTACGTAAAACCCAAAACACACCTTCTTTCTTCCAAACCTAAAATAATTCAGTAATTATTGTGCTATTCTTTAGTTTCCTTAAGATACAAACCTGAATTCGTAAACGATTGTGAAACATGTTTCTTTTTATTATTCCGCTCACTTCAGAAAATAATACTGCGGCGAAAATAAATTATATATATTAAATTATATAATCGATTTCCCCGAAAACACAATCTAAAACATACTGAACAAGTTCGACAAAATAAAACATCAATTAAGTTAAAAAATTCAAGGTCATTTGCGACGACGGTATTATTAAATTGATAAAACTCGGTACAAAAAGACATACCAGTTGACCAAGAATGCCGTGAAAAATACGACAGGTACCTCTACTGCATTGATGAGGAACATATTGAGGTAAATATCGCCAGAAAGACTCTTAACGCCAAACGTAATGCCATAGTAACCAAAACTTGCGGCAAACCTGTAGAAACCAGATATTCATAGTGTACCAAAGCTTGTTGTATCACAAAATCTAATAAAAGCAAAACTCGGGAAAATCGAATAATGACGAGTTCTTTCCATTTCTGGCGTTTTTGCTTATTCACAGTTTAAATATCTTATATGATCGATCCATTAATAGTTTAAATATCCAATATTATCGATCCATTCACAGTTAAAATATCAAATATGATCCATTCATTTACAGTTTAAATATCCAATATGATCGATCCATTTACAGTTTAAATATCAAATATGATTGATTCATTTACAGTTTAAATATCGAAACTGATCTATCCATGTACAGTTAAAACATCAAATATTATCGATCCGTTTACAGTTAAAATATCGAACATGATCGATACGTTTACAGTTTAAATATCAAATATGATCGATCCATTTACAGTTGATTATTAAGTATTGCACGAATGTGAGAATTGGAGATATTTAAAAGCTTTTCTGATAAAAATGGATTGAAATAATTCGAAATCCAAATATTTTAAACTAAACATTCCACAAAATTACACGGTTATTTTCCTCTTTATTATTATTTTGATGGTAAATGATTGCACCCTTTTTTCGCTTGGTGGGAATGATATTTTTTATTATTGCGTATTATTTTCTTTTAAATGAAACAGGAAATGCGAAATATGTGTATCTTCAACACAATGACAAGTTCGAATTGTAAATGATGTTGAGAATTAAGTGAAAAAGCATACAGAACACAGGAATACATTCTCCCCGAAGAAACTGTCATCATTATATAGCGTTCTCATAAACAATGGACAACTCAAGATAAGGTGAGAAATATAACGTTACCATGCAAAAGCCAACCCGACTGTAATCTTGGTGAATTCTTTTGTGTGAAACATGTCCATGAAAGAGTATCGTTTGCTTGTGGACGTTTCTGTATCATCTTTTGCTGCCGCAAATATCTTTGTCAAGTCCGGCTTCAAGGTTTTGTTTACTCTAGAAATGGCGCTGACAACAGTCTCGGCTTTTGTGAACTTCTGCTTGGTAACCAACCAACGAAAACTCTCAGGCACGATACTGCAAAACAAACCTTTAACATCGTCAACATACTGAAGAAAGAAATGTTCCAGAACAGATCAGAATATTATGCTTTTTGAGAAAATATATACCTGCAAATCATTTCTAAAAGTCGTGGGAAGTGTCTGATATTGGTTATCAGTTGCTTCAATTCTTATCGTCGAAGTCGAAGATTTTCACCCACCCACCCTCCCCTTTTGTTGTTTAAATATTTGTTTTGTTTTTGTAATTTTGCTCTAATGTTGCTTATAAGATTAAAATGATGTATTAGTTAGATTTCATTATATAAGTCCATATGTTAAATATATTTCTTCCATTGATTCGTTGTAGGGTTCTTTGTAGTATCAGTATTATAATGGATGGAAATTAATTACTGTCAAGTTATCAATAATTAATATACCCTAAAAAATAAGAAAATATATATTATTGCGGGGTGGGTGATTGGGTGCATCGATTAGGGTTGAGCGAGTGGAGATCTGATATTGGGATAGTGGGTTATTTTAAAAATTCAATGTTTACGAATCAATGTAACAATATTTCTGCAAAAGGATTTTAAAATCGCGTCGGTCAATCGAAAGGAAAAGAAGTTTATGTTTTCTATAAAAGTATATGTGGAACAACAAACACGACCGTTCGCGTAATATTATGTTTTCGGCGTTAGCTGTCTCAGCTCACTTTTGACCTAGTTTTCGACCAATGAAATGTTGTTAATGTTGTTTGTGGGTGTTGTTTACGATTACCATAACGATAATTATAATCTGCATAAGTATTTACCGGCACTTTCATGTTCGGTTATTTTCGTTTTAAGAGATAATTGCATCGAAAAAACATATTCACGGTAATTATAACCAGTTAAGGTAATTGGTGGCTTACATACGATTTTATATGAAATATTTATGTAAGGTAAACACTTGCGTACAATACGTGTAAAACGACAAAGAAGTGCAGATATTTCTAGTTCTTACTGTTTTCTTCTAGTTCCATTGAAACTGATTTCAAGTTCAGAAACACAAATGGCATTTGGTGAAGTGGTTATCTCGCTCAACTCACAAGCGGAAGCCCGTGTTCAATACTCGAAATAGACACTTTTTAAAAGTTAATTTAAGTAAAAGTCGGTAGATTTTGCTATTGTAACAAGTTGTTATCATTTATATTTATTAAATTTCAAGGACACGTATTCCTCTTGTGTTCTTACTCTACAAGAGGTATTTTATTGAAACTGAATAAATGTAGATCAAGACGACTTAATGTAAGAAATTGCTTCCTTAATCGACGTATTATCACCAGACGAAATTGGTCCAGCAGGCTTCAACATTTTTTAGGCAGACACCTTCAATGCATTAATGGGGTTTCCTTGACTCGGCCGCTTAATCCATAGGGCATACGTAGATGGCACGGATGGTTCGTCAACAGCTATAACCAAGTACAATAAAATTACTAAACTGTGATCTGCTTCGCCGCTCTGTACGCCTTTCTAATAATTCGATGAATTTTTCGGTTACCTCCGAAGTCACGTGAGTACTATACGGGAAAAATGACCGCTCACTGTATTAATGTAATAGGAAAAATGTAGCCACAACTTTCGTTTTTTACCATGATTTTTTTTAAAATATCATGTCTTGTTTATGGTTGAATTAGTAAATTTGCGTGTTTTTTTTAATATTAAGATAATTTATAAAACAATCCAGCTACTTTGACTAAAAGTATCAAGTAATTATTTCTCAATTGATGAACGACTTAAATAAATAGTCGGTTTTCTCTCCAATGCTAAAATGATTCCCGTTTCCGACTAAGCGTGTCTTATCAACTACCGACATGATTTTAATGGGCCGGTGGCGTTTTGCTTTTGAAGGCGGCATGCCATAAAATGCAAATTGTCACGCACAAGGGGCCACCTGTCAATTACGTAAAGGGACAGATAACATTGACTAACAGAGATCGGTTTAATTAATATTTGCTAGGTACACCCCACGCCCCCCCCCCCACTCAATTGTTAATTATGACTACACCCACCGGACGATTTGTATTATATGTAAAAACATGTTTTTATAAATTGGTTTTTACAGTCAAAGAACATCTGATTTAATAAGACAGATTCAATAATTGCCGCGGGAAGTAACCGTTCAAATACAGAATAACGAATAAACATACAACCAGGTCAGCAGAAACGGTGCTCCAATTATAGCAATAGCGAGATGAACACTCTTCCAGTTGTGTAGTCCCCAAGCCGCTAGCGCAAATAGACATCCTTGAAGAGGCCAGGAAGGGGTCGCCACTATTACTGGTCTCCATTTTGCAGACGCAAACTCGTTTGCGAGACTATATTGCACAGTTAGGTAAGATCCTATTCCGATACCAATAATGAAACGTATTGCTGCAAACATCTCCCAGCTTGTTGAAAAGTAGCCGGCAGCATTGAAAACGACAGTGATGAATAAAGCCCCAAAGAAGGAAGGTTTCCTGCCAAGCATATCAGCCAGATGGCCTATGACGAGACATCCCAGTAGTACCCCAGCCATCTGTATAGTCGTTATAGTTGCCGTTACCCATTTACGATCGCAAACAAGATCAAACTGAAAAAAGATATGACCGGGGCGTTTAACAACGTGAGCAGACTTTGATATAACGATGAAATTTACATATAGATCGAACTTGTTTCTAAAATCTAAGTTGGAACTTGTTTCTAAAATCTAAGTGAAGTACTTGTCAGCAAGACTTGCTTTATTTTCATTTCGCTTTGTCAAACGGTAACACTCGTTTTGTGGATATGATTACAGTTCATGAACCATTCATCATGAACAATGATATACGTCAGACACAGGTCTACCATTCATCATGAACAATGATATACGTCAGACACAGGTCTACCATTCATCATGAACAATGATATACGTCAGACACAGGTCTACCATTCATCATGATGTTTGAAATTATAATCAAAGATTTATAACTAGCGCTCATCATAAAATTTCATACAGAACTATTTTTCTCAAGTTTGTTGAAATGAAGTGCTTTATACATTTTTGACTTAACCCGTATTTAAAGTTTCGATGTTTATTGAAATATGAAAAAATCAATTTTACCTCGGACACCACTGTTCTCATATGATCGTCATACACATGGTTCACACATTTGCTTCCATTCCTGTTGCACACATCCCTCAAGCTCTCATTGGAACTTCCAAATTCCGGCTTAAAAGAGTCCGTACCATTCAAGTTGTCATCTGTACAATAAAACCCGGGGTTCTGACCCGCAAAGGCCATGGTGATCATACTCCATGTTGATATTATCTTCGCAAAGTGCACGATGGTGGCCAGGAGTATCTGGTAGAGCCCACAGCCACCAAGATCGTGCACAAGGTTTTCTAATAACGCGCCTTGCGCCATGTTGTACGGTTTGCTAAATTCGGAAATATACTAGGATTTCGTTAATGACTACCACATGATTATGATCTAATCTTTCCATCTTATGCCATTAAATAATGAGACACTTTATAAACTGACAATGCACTTTTACAGTATAAACATGAATGTGCGACTGAAATCAGCAATGAATATCTTGCTCAGAAGCATTACTCGTAAAGACTTAATGAGGTACTGAATAATTTAAACAATGCAAGTTGAAGCAAGTTGAAGCAAAACAATATGCTAATTTTTTAAATTAAATGATCTCACCTTGTTATGCTTAACTAAATGTAAGTGAACATTTAACAAGTGACCTTTGTCTTCCATGACAGCGCTATCAGTTCTATTCTGCTTTTTGCTATATACTGACTATGTGCAGCATTTTGAACGTTACCATCTTGCGATGTTTTGAGTACCCATCCCATTGGCTTTGCAATGCTATAAGCTTCTTATATTTTATATGTTTGTGTGCTTTTGCATACAACATTGTTGAGCTGAGGGGTTGGTTGGAGTTATTACACCAAGACAACGTGTACTTGTTTGTTGACATGAGAACCTGCTGGGGCAAGTGTGAGGTTGGTGCACCCTAGAACCTGGTTTAAACCCCAGTGGCAAATTGTTTTGCCACTGACCATTCTAAGGTGGTAACCCCTCGAATTCTCACTTTCGTTAATTGAATGTGGCGTCAATATTGAAAATTGTCAATCGATCTTAATAATAATTTTGTGCACTACAAAATAGACACCACAAACAATTAACAAACATTTCATTCTGCATATATTTTTATTTCGATATCAGCTGATATTTATGCCTTTTTGGAATCTTCTTTTCGTTTCGTATATATACATGTATATTTCATGTGATGTCAACCAATCTTTATGTCTTGTACGTATTCCATTGCGTTATGCAGTATTTCATTATGTGGTGTCATCCGATCTTTATGACATGTTCATTTCCCATTTACCTACAAATTACAATATACGAAGTCAATCGATCTTCCAAGACAACATGTACGTGTTTTTTTTTTCATATGAGAACCCGTGACAAGTGTTAGGTAGGTGCCCCCTAGAACATGGGGCATATTCCCAGTGGCAAATTATTTTGCCACTGACAGTTCCAAGACGGTAACCCTTCGGGTTCTCATTTACGTTTTTGGTGTCTATTTTGAAATTGGTTATTATATAACCCATGCTCTGTTTCCTCTCTTCTTTTTGGCTTTGTGGATAGGCTGTGTCTTCTGGATGTGGCCATTCATGATAAGAACATTTCACTTTTTATGTCTTCTGCACTGTGAGTTTGTTGTGTACATATTTCATTATAATATGTCAACCAATGTTGTTTTTTTTGTTTTGTGCATTCTATATTTTATTATCAGAACATTTCGTTGCTTGATATCAGTCGATATGTATGTCTTGTGCTTTCTCCATTTAATTATGTACATTTTTCATTATCATATTGTGATTTCTGCCGAATATCATGTCTAGTGCATTCTCTATGCATTCATCAGAACACTTCAATGCATAATGTCAACCGATTACATGTCTCATGCATTTTCCATTTCGTTATGTACATATTACATTGTGACTTAGTGATTTCAAACGATCATAATGTCTTGTGCATTCTTCATTTGAATATTTCATTATGTCTTTAGAACACCTTAATGCATAATGTCAAACTTTCTTGTGCATTTTCCATTTCGTTATGTACATCTTACATTATGTTATCGTGACGTCAACCGATATTAATGTCTTGTGCATTACTCTATTCATGACCTTCAGAATATTATATAGTTATTTGGTTTCTTGACAGGGAATGTGAGGATATATTGCCGGTCTGGGTGTCATATTACCCGAGCCGCAGGCGAGGGATAATATGACACCCAGACCGGCAATATATCCTCACATACCCTTTCAAGGAACCAAATAATTGTTTTATTATACTGCAAAGACTTTTTCAGACAAAATTAATAAGAAAACATCGATTTTCTATTATTTCGCTTATTTAATGTCGAACGGCTTAATTCCCCTCAGAGAACCTCAATAATTACATGTCTGACGTCATTAATTTACCTGCACGACGTCACTTCTATAGAAATTGAATGGACTATCCATTTGATTTTTATTTACAAAATTTAAGAATAATCTGATCGTTTTCAACGTTAAAAACATAACAGAAATATTTTCTGTAACAATTTTAGTAATCCCTAAGCGTACCGCTTTATAATTTACAAGATCGGCTTCAAATTATGCATTTTTACGGAAATTCAAATCAAAATGGCGGACGACAACAAAAGGTGGGAGGCCAGACGGGGAAATTAAGGCACGTGCAGTTCATATCTACGGCCGATCCGTAAATACGAATATACATCAGCGGCAAATTATCCAATCAAATTCAAGGAAATTTCTTTGCAGTATAATAATTTAAAACATCCTGATAGACACTCTAAGCTTTTACGTTTTGCTTCACCTTCTATATCTAGTTTACAGAAAATTCGATGATATTGTTATAAGAACTCATCCACTTTATGAATTTACAAGCCGTGCTCAGATGTTCTCAGACCACACATCGACTTGGAATCCGATCACCAGACAATTCCTGAAAATTTCTTTTTTAAATAAAGGAATAGATTTTATTGGCCTTCCAACAATATTTAAAGATAAAACTGTTGAATCGACTATACCTAATCATTTTAAGAATTAGATGAAAATGGAACGTTGAAAGCCATAGACGACGACAATTATGAAAATATTGCAGCCTCGGTTTGTTTGAGCCTGTTCATGGACAGTAATGGAAATACATATTACTGCCCACGCCGCCTAGCTCCGGGTTGAGCGCAACTCAATATTTAAACAAATAAACAGTACAATTTTGACCATCCCAAAGAAAACTGAAACATACATCGTTTTGTTAAAATAAAGCAAGCCAGCTGGAAACACAATTTGTCAATTACAACAAAATTAAATCGGATTTACAGATTGTTTAGAATACACCAATATCATGAGAGTGTTCAAATTCAAATCAAAATTTTTCTATAAACTTGCCGGTCATGTCGTTACAGCGGATCTAAATGTTATCAGTTACTATAATATCCGTAATTTAATTTCTAAAGGTCCGAAATATAGAATTCCATCGGAAATAGACTTTAATACCTGTCGTGCAGAAACAAATGGTGCAAACGAGAACAAGTTGAGCCTCATGCTCTTTTTAGCTGGAAAAAACTATATTAAAAATAATTGACACTCGTATATCCTTTTATAAAAGAAACACAGCTTTTTCGTTAATTGTTTGTGGCGTCTTATTTTAATTGACATAGTTTTAACAAACATGCTCTCTCTTCCTCTCTTCGTTTACTGTTCTGCAAGAGGTTTTTTTGTTATCTCTTTGTTATCTCTTTGTACCTAACATCAGGATGACATTATTACAGCCTGTAACAACTACTCGAGGTACCTCGATGATTTGTTGAATATAGATAATAACCATTTTCCATCTCTGGTTAATCAAGTTTAATCTAATGAACTACGACTTAATAAAGTAAACACTTCAGATAAGCAAGCAAACTTTCTCGATCTTAATCTTTTTATTCAAAAAGGAAACGTCACTATCAAAATATATGATAAAAGAGATTATTTTATTTTTAATATACAGTTGAACCTGTCTTAACAACCACCTGAATTCAACAGCCACCTGTATGAAACAGCCAGCTTAAATATGTCCTAAACTGCCATTTTGTTCTTATGTATACCGGTCTTAAACAGCCACCTGTGTTAAGCAGCCACTTTATGTCACTCCCTTTGGTGGCTGCTTAATACAGGTTTGACTGTAGTAAATTTTCCGTTTTTAGACGGCGATGGTCCTCGTGCAACATCATACGTGGTTTTTATCTCACAGCTTGTTCGCCTCTTCTAGAGCTTGCAATGATGTTAATGATTTCAATGAACGTAATCTTTGAATAACAGAAAAAACTTTAAAAAACAGGGTCACCTCTATTACAAATTAAGGAAAACACTTTGCAAGTTTTGTTGCCGATACCCACATTTAATTCAAAAGTACAGGGTCAGTTTAAAATCACAATTGCAACAAGGTATTTAGCAGCCAGGTTTTTATGGAGATTTAATTTATAAACTTAAGAAAAAAAGGCTAGTTAATTTCTCCCTGCTATTCGTAAAATCCATCTGTAAATTCAAACAGACAGGTTATTAACATGATATTTTGCAGCGCTCTGCAGGCCTGGTGATTAACCCATCTACAGTTGATTATTATTCTTACCTCTTTAGTTGCACGACGGTGGCAGGTGTTTCAGTGTTTGTAAATGTTTTCAGGGAAATCATTTTTAAAAAAACCTAGAGGCACGATTTGTTTCTTTTATTCCTGTCATCGTGTTCTGATATGACTACAGGCGCTCTGGTCTCGGTAAGATAATTGAGTACTGTATATTTCTTATGCTATTAGCGTCTAATGTTTTATAAGTTTGTGTGCTTTTGTATGCAACATCGTTGAGCTGATGAGTGGGTTGGAGTCATTTCACCAAGACAACTTGAATTTGTGTGTTGATATGAGAACCTGTTGGGGAAAGTGTGAGATTGGTTCACCCTAGAACCTGGTTTAAACCCCAAGTGGCAATTTGTTTTGTCAATGACCGTTCCAAGGCGTTTCGTTGATTGTTTGTAACGTCTTATTTGAATTGACATACTGATGAAAACATGCTCTCTTCTCCTCCCTTCGTTTTCGATGCGTGGGGGGGGGGGGGGGGGCATTGTTTTGTGAGTGTGGTGATTCCTGATATGCATATTTCACTTTTTATACTGTTTTGAAAAAGACTTTATGTCATATCTTCCTACCGAACATGATATTATTACAGCATTCAACAACACCTTGAGGTACCTTGATGATTTGTTTAAAATAGATAATAACCATTTTCCATCACTGGTTAATTAAATTTATTTTAAAGAACTACAACTACAGCCAAATCAATTGAACACTTCGGAAAAGCAAGCAAACTTTCTAAATCTGTCCATTGAAAATGGTCAGGTTATTGTAAAATATATGATAAAAGAGATTATTTTAATTTTAATATAGTAAATTTGCCGTTTTTAGACGGCAATGTTCCTCTTGAAACATCTTACGGAGTTAAAATCTTACAGCTTGTTCGCTTTTAAAGAGCTTGCAAAGATGTAAATGATTTCAATAAACGCAGTCTTTTATCTTTGAAATTCATGTCTTGTGCATTCTTCACTTAATTATTCACATAGATCATTATGTCATCAGAACACTTCATTGCATGATATCAAACGTTCCTAATGCCTTGTGCATTTTCAAGTTCGTTGTAAGACCTCTTTAATGCCTTAATGTTGTCAACCGATCTCTGTTTTTTCTATGCGTTTTCCATTTCGTTATGTACTATGATATTATGATGTCAACCGATCTTTATGTGTTGTGCATTCATCCTTTTGTTATTTTTATTTTTTATTATGTCAACCAGTTTTATGTTTACTGGATTCGAATCTATATTTCTTTATCAGAATATTTATTGTGTGATGACAACGGATCTATGTTGTCAACCTGTCTATATATCTTGTGCATTATCCACTGCATGTGAACATTTTTTCCAATGTGATATCATTCTGTCATTATTTATTACACTCTACAATTCGCTATGTGTTATTTTTTATTTTATGTTCATTTATTAAATTTTTGTCATATTTGGATGCGAGGTGTTTTCCGCAATTGACTTGTCCTTATACGCATTTTTTAAATCTTTTTAATTCTTTTTTCTCCTGCATTTTCTTCTGTTTAATCCATCAATTTGTTTGCAAATATTGGCATAGGAAGATGTAAAGCAATGTAGACAGTGAAGTCACATTAAAATGTGTTGTGTCCATCTCTTTTCCTATTTTTGAACGAGGTAACTTCCTTTACCCTCGTCCAATTTACTTAAATATAAAGCCCATGTGGTTGTGTTGATTCTCTTTACTGATTCGGATATTGTTCAATCACCCCAAGCAAAAACACACAGCATTCAACAAATAAGAAGCTTAATAGCATTGTCAAGCAAATGGGTGAGTATTAAATGACCTTAGCGAGACATGAGCTCCTGAAGTTAAATCATCAAGCACACGATGACAGGGATAAATATTCTAACCACATTGAATATAATATTAGATAATAACTATGGCAATACTGTGTCTCATAATGTGCAATTAAGTTATATTATTACATATTTATACTTTATACACTTATATAGCATTATAATTTCATTCGATTTATTGAATCCTAACCGTATTTGTTTTCTGACTGTATATTTTTACAAAAATTCGTATATCTTTAACTATTAAGTTTCTTGCAGTCATCGTTTAATAGCAATTAAATATTTGCGGACAGGGAATGTTAGGAAGTCCAAACTTGTTATCATTTCAGGAACAATATCTGTCTGTTTGAGGCCAAATGACTATTTGTTTGAGAATAAGACTCGGACAACTTTGACAACACTAAAGTCAAGTCCAAGACACATTTCTCGTATCTCGAGGCCCTTAGAAGCTTCCGTAAGTATGTTAACCACATGCATTTATTGTCAAGATGTTTATTTGTAATAGCACTGATGCTAGCTGTTCAGCTGTTTTATTAATTTTCACTTAATACGAGTTTGCATGTCACTACATTTGAAATCAGTACAGTACAGTCAAGATAAGTTACAATGCACCAAGTTTCGTTTTATCGAGATTTGGTTGATTCTGCGCAATATTGAATTAAAAAAAACCCGCAGAATACGGGAAAACTTTCGGATTATTTGCTGTCTATGAAGCGTTTGACTACTGGTTTAGTGCATCAATTTGTAAGTAATACATACACCTATTTTCAAGTACTCGTATTTATCGGCTTATAAATTTTTTGATATATACATGTTTAATTACCATGATACCACATCATCCCATCTTATTTTGCTGACAACACAAGGTTTGAGGGATAAATCAAAATGAGGTAGACTTATTTAATGCCTGTTGCTTCAAAATGCTATTTTTTTCTCCAAGATCCTCAATTGATATAGTAATCTGCGTAAATAAAGATTTCTTGGACCAGGTTCTGGGCACGTGTGAGTTCAAAACACGACAGTAATTTTGTTTTGTTGACATTTTTTTCTCTTTTTATAACAAAAATATATTAATGTATGATTGACAAACGGATTCTTTTCTAATTCCAATATCGAAAAGTTTATTATTCTGCTGATCTCGAAGTTTTGCGAACACGGAGCCTGACGAGCTACCGAGGTTGCTCATTAGTAGGATTTAGGGGTCAAAGTCCCACGATATACTGTGAGAAGGGATCTCATGAAGTCAGTGCTTTAGTGATGCGCTGCATTTACCCTCCATTCTAAACAAATTATATTCATTTTGCTTTGCAAAGTTCATTTTAGCATAAATATTTAACGGATAAAAGTTATATATTTGAAATAATAAATGATAAATGTTTATGTTTAAATTTGCAAAACCTTGCCCGTATTTTATTTTTTAAGTGATTTCACTCGGAAAATGGAGTTAACTGCTGTAATTGTTCTTGATTCTCACTTCTTCCCAAATGTTTTCATATTTACCTTAAAGCAAACTATATAACTATTGCACAATTTTATTGAAACAAAATCGAAGAATAAAGTATTATAAGTATTATAAAGTGTAAAAAGCCTTTGTTGATAACTCTCGTACTATATATTGTAATTGCAACATGTTGTTGAAATTAAATTAAATTAATTTAACATCAGGTGTTATCTCTAATACTGGCACACACAGGAATAAATTTCATGGTTGTTCAATAGTTAATTAGGCAGATATGGAATCTACGATATTGAGGAATGCCTTCTCAAATAAGGTCGTTGCTTTATTTGCACTAATACTGTCAACATGTTCAAGTGTTGACTACGATTTTTACACAAGTTCCTATATTTAGTATCAAATTAAGATACTAACGAATGTCAGAGGGAATAAACTTATGAAATATCAGGTTCATATTTAACCTTGATACATATACGCAGTTTTAATCTGTGGTTTTGTCACATTTCAAAAAATTCAAATATGCATAAAAAGAATGGCCACGTCCAGCAGACACAGCCTCCACACACTGCCAAAAAAGTAGAGAAGAGAGCATGGTATTATACTTATCAGTTTTAAAATAGAAGCCACAACAATTAAAGGAAAGTTAGGGGTTACCAACTTGGAACGGTCAGTGGCAAAATACTTTTCCACTGGGGGTTAAAACCAGGTTCTATGGTGCACCAACCTCACACTTGCCCCATCAGGTTCTCAAATCAACACACAAATAGAAGTTGTCTTGTTGAAATTACTCCAACCCTTCCATTAGCTCAAGAACGTTGCATGCAAGAGCACTAATCAGAGTGATCAAAATGAAATTGATTTGGACACGCAAGAGAAATATTATGGATTAATTATTACACTTTATTTTCTAAGATTGACACACTCTCAAATCATAGTCTTTACAGAATCACACCAAGCATTCAAAACGAAGCAACACTCTATCGTTAGAATAGAGTCCTGCTTTCAATTCATGGACAGTAATGAAAATGCATACTACTGCCCACGCCGTCTTGCCACGGGTTGAGCGCAACTCGATATTTACACCAATAAACAGGACAAGTTCGATCCAAACGATGGTATGCATGTAGCGGTGAACATGGAACATTTAATGAAATATTTTTAGATTAATACCATTCCATGTTCAGTGCCGTATGGTCCCCAAATAGAGAATGGGTTTGCCCTAAACGAAAAAGCAAGGATTCAAAGATTTGAATCGATGGAGGGGTTCTTGCCGTTATCTCAAAAATAGCGTCACATACCACGAGGTATGGCCACACTGTACTTGCTTTATTACAATACATCTTTATTGAAAATTAGACTACCCATGAGACACAAAAGGTGACAAAAGTACAGAATGCAAGATGCACAATGGTCACGTAGAACTTTTAGGTTCCTGTAAAGGAGACTGCGCCTTTGTCGACGAAACACGGTGTTTCAGAATTAAACGAAAACTACTTTTTTAAAACCTTGCATCAAAAGGGCTCTAAATATTAAAAACAAATTGTGTAAAGAAACAAAAAGGAGAGAGGGACGTCACACACACACCCTTGCACTTAAAAAGAAAAAGTGTTTAATTGTATATGGCACATCATAAGAAAATCCGTCCGTTGCAAGTCGGTCATTTATTCGTCTTCTGAATGGTGCGATAGTGATATAAAGCAAAGAAAACAATCGTTTTATTGAATAATTCCTACAATGACATGGCTTACAGTAAGCGGTTTGAACTTGCAAAACTTCATTTATCCTCTATCAATCACTTACACCAAACGAAGTTTATTGTTCTAAGGACACTTTTCCCCGCTGTTTTAAAAATCGACTTAAAATATGCTGATTATATTGTATTGTTACTAGGTTTAGAAAAGGGTGTCCACAATGGATCTGATTGATCGACTTTTAAACTGTGAAATATACTTCTGGAAATCAAGAAGTAAACAACATCTTAAAAAGATGAAAAGGGGACTTTGAAAGTATATAGCAGGCTCAATTTCATTGAGCCTGTTCATGGGTAGTAATGAGTATGCATATTATTTCCCACTCCGCCTAGCCCCGTTTCAGTGCAAATCAATATTTACACAAGTAAACAGTACAATTTAGATGCATCCCAAACGAGGGATTGCATATGATGGTAAACATAGAACCTTCATTGCGATATTTTCATATTAATTCAGATTACATGGTCAGGGGCGTATGGTCCGAAGATAAAATAATGGGTTTGCCCTAAATGAGAAAACAATTTTTGGAACTTATAAAGTGCATTTTACACCGTTTGACTGGATGGTGTGTGCGTTTTCTGTGTTTAACTTCCTCTATCGTCTTGATTTCGATCGAGTCAATAGTGTAACGCCGGACTGCTTTCTTATTGATAGTTATAATTTTGTAACCTACATATAGATCATTTCACAGTAACTCAACGACTTATGAAACCTGTTGTGTTACCCAACACCAAACAAACGGCATAGTTTGTAGTACGCACACATCAGACGAATAGATTTTAATTTATTGTATGCCGATGTTATTGTCTATGTTTCACAAGATATACGCACTGCTTTAGACATTTGTGCTAAGTTATTTACTGGAACCTTAAGTTTAATGTAACTTAAACTAAAGTTTTGATTTGTGAGTTATGGAAAATCACAGTTTTTCATAATATTGTTTATCTCTTTGAAGATTCGTTTGTTCGTGGCACTTCCTTCGTAAAGAACTCACCGAAACGAGAATGTCATACAACGTTCTGTTGGAGAATCTGATCCATGACCTAGGTGGGTGTGGCCGCTACCAATGGATCGTTGCAATCATTGGCTCTGCTGCAAAATGTATCGTCGCTTGGAGTATGTTGGCCATGACATTTAACGGCCAGGAACCTGTTTTCCAATGCAGAGATTCGTCTAGTGATGGTAGAAACACAACGGTTATAGGTTACACCAGCGCCTGTGAGACGGGCAATATGACATCCTGTGGTGGCTATACATTCAGCGATCAGATGAAGACTGTTGTAGACGAGGTATATACCTAGATACCTAGAATGTTTGAGAAGCAGAAAAGCAGTAAACAACCTTAGACACTCGATTCTATATTGTTTTATATTTTTAAATAAATAAATAACACCAAATAAACAAAATAAACAGCGAACGGTAGTCTTGAAGATTTGGTACTAATTTAACGAAAATTGATGACAGATGTTTTTAAAAATGTATATTTTCTATTGTTTTTTTTTATATTTTCGTAGTGGGAATTGATATGTGACCGCAAATGGATAGTAGCTATGATTACTACAATACAAATGGCGGGAGTGTTGGTGGGCTGCTTTGTTTCCGGTCACCTTGGAGACCTTCTTGGCCGGAAGCCGACATTCTTTCTTTCACTACTCATCCTAGTAGCCTTCAACATTGTAGCGTACTTCTCTATCAACTGGCAAATGTATGCAGCTATCAGATTTATTTTAGGGATGGGTAAGATTTTTAGTTCCATCGCTAAATTATATATATCTCGCGGTATTGCTTTAATACGTTTCCCCTTTCAGCGCTACTTACTTAAGTTACATCCAGATAAATCAACTGACAATGACAATCGCCAAACTTCGGCTATTTCCGCTACCGGCGACTTTTGGATGCTTCACAATGTAAAGAATTTTGACCGGCCGGAAAACATGGTAACACCAATTATGTATCCAAGGCCTGATTCAAAAATTGTTATACTGGAATTGTTCCTAATGGAACGTTGTAGGATTCACAATGTCAGAGTTCAGGAATCAAGCTAGATAATTACAGTTTTTCAACCAGTTCCGGTTAACTTTTTTAATTTCCTATCCCATGATAGAAATATTTTAGTAGAACGAGTGAAAAGTCTAACTAAGTCGCAATAAATAGCATTCGAACTGAACATTGACGAACTTTAACTTTGATCTATTGTTTACTTCTGGTCAAGCGCTGCATCGACAAAGACTATTGCAGATGCTCGTGTGCAAAATTGGCAACACGTAGCAAACGAAAACTGGTTATTTGCAAAATTGTGTTTTATCACGGTGTTTCCATCGTGGAATCCAGAGTTGTAATTCTTTTCGAAGGATAAAATGGGATGTATAACTGATGAAAATAGAAGCTAGAGAATGTTGTTAGTTAGCCTATTGGTCATGTCCATGTATTTCCATGATATCCAAGACAAAGATGGTAAATTTTCTAGGTCACCATTATGTAACAACCCACCGTGGCCTGCTCGACATAATGAGGGCTGGTTGTCTGCTACTAAATGATTATTTCATTTCTTTCCCATGTAAATATAATTTTATGGTTATATCAGATGCACTTAGGCTGAGCAATGGAACTCGTGATGTAATGAATGTTTTACTGCTTTTTCATTATTATGCATATTTCAGTTATGTTATTTTATTTATCACCCATTTCACAATTGTGTTGAACCCTAAGACAGAAAGCAAGTGAAAATGCATTCGGTTAGTCAAAACCATTACACAGCTATCAAATCCGATCGTAAAAAACACATTTGAGAGATGTCCCTCGATTTCATTTTCGGAACTGATTGGATTTACCTGAATTGGTTAAAATAAGAATATCAATAATTGCTTGTTTTGTGAAAATAAGCACATGCGGCGACTTAATTAATTGCAACATGTGTTGGTAAGACATCTTGCATACTATCAAACAAAAAAAAAATTCTTATCACTGCTTTAAATATATTTTCCTACAACTGAAAAAAATGATTACTGTTGTATCATTTAATTTCGAGGGGATCAAATTTCGCGCAAATTACAAAAATGACATTTTCGCGAGGGCTTAAATTCGCGCACTAGTATTATTCTAATAAGACTAGATATTTAATGGTTTGATTTCGCTAGGGTTTGATTTCGCGCATTAACCCTTGCGCGAAATACGCGAAAATTAAACCACCGCGAAATATAAGGATATCACAGTAATCGGAACTGTTTTACAAAATGTACATTTATTTTATACCCATGAATGATTTGAGCAAACTACATCGTGCATCCGCAAGATTGATACAGCAAGTCAGATTTTTAAAAAATCGTATTTGACAGTGTCGTTTTCTGATTGTATACTTTTGCAACTTCCGAAAGTTTCTACGTTCAAAAAAGGCCGATTTCAAAGCCCGATATTTTCACAATCTTTTATTTTTTGACAACAGAGACACACTTTCTTTAAAAAAAAAACAACATTGACTCCAATGACCTTAACTTAATAAATATAATATGGAATCTTTTAATGAAAATTAAATTGATAGATAGGCATTGAGGATATAAACAGAACAAGCAAAAGCTGAGGATTTACATAACGTTCAATTATCCCGATTAAAGTATCCATATGCAACAATCCTTCGCACTTTGTAAACTTCAACTCTCAGCCTCAGCTTATATAGATGAACTTGATGTAAACGAACCTCCCTGCTGAGGTGTTAGAATGAAACACTTTCAAGTCCTTGACGTTACATATCGTATACCACGGTAAACACTTCTAGCATCTACGGAATCGTTGTTTAGGTAAAATACAATCTTTTATTTTTTGACACCAGAGACACACTTTCTTTTAAAAAAACAACAACATTGACTCCAATGACCTTAACTTAATAAATATAATATGGAATCTTTTAATGAAAATTAAATTGATAGATAGGCATTGAGGATATAAACAGAACAAGCAAAAGCTGAGGATTTACATAACGTTCAATTATCCCGATTAAAGTATCCATATGCAACAATCCTTCGCACTTTGTAAACTTCAACTCTCAGCCTCAGCTTATATAGATGAACTTGATGTAAACGAAGCTCCCTGCTGAGGTGTTAGAATGAAACACTTTCAAGTCCTTGACGTTACATATCGTATACCACGGTAAACACTTCTAGCATCTACGGAATCGTTGTTTTGGTAATATTTCAAGTCTTTCAAAGAATGATTGAAACATAAAAAACCCTTTATCTGACATAATTAATCTTGGCGCTTGAAATGTACACATGTGTTCGTTTACGTCACAACTTATGTAAATATGACGTTGAGATTTATGCTTCGTTGTGACGTAATTGCACACATCAAATTTCATTGTTCAGTATTGCTTTAGTGCTCTTTAATTGGGAGTGAAATAAGGTTATATAATAAAAGGAACATTATGACTCTATAGAATCTGTCGGTTTGTTTTATTTCTCGTTGCGTATATAAACCACATCACGCTCGACTTTCGGTCTCGCGTGATATTGATTACATAACTTTTATTATACAGCCTACAGATTGCATTCGAATATAATATTCCACAAGTTTTAGCTTTCCAAAAAGCTAGTCGGTCATTAGCAGATAAATAAATAAAAAATATGTATTCGTGCTTGCATTTATTTTTGGGCCAATGGAAGTCAAGGATTTTTCCAGTTTTCAGTCGACCAATGTCACGTAGATTGTTTCTGACAAACCATTTGTGAATTTAGTTCAAGTTTCAAGTTGTTTTTTCCATTTACATTTCTCTGTATGTACATAAACAAGAGAACTGACAGTGCTTTTTAGTCTACCTTACTATACTTGTCAAAATAATGTTATTGTTTAGTATCGACAAAAGACAGAATCCAGATCCGTTATATTGCATGTGTATGGGGAAACAGACATTGGGGTCAGGGGTATCCCCGGAAATCTTTTACAAGTTAAACTCAATTTGGATTGCAACTGCGACTAGTCCAGCCGTTCACTGTTGATCCCAAGAAGAGAACGCATGGATAGATGTGGTTTTGAGAGGGAATCGGGGAATCAAAGGGGCGACGGGAAATTTGTAACATAAATTGAATAGTTAAAGTTTAAATGATACAAATACAGATGCACGTACAGAATGGTGACCAAGTTTGAATTTAAAAACAATCGTTAATTTTTTTTCATTAAATAGATGAAAAGGTCACTTTGAAAACCACTAAACACGACAAATTTTAAAATATTGCAGGCTCGGTTTGGTTGAGTCTGTTAAAGACCTTTAAGCGTTTCAAAAACATAAAATACCTCATAGTAATTAATGCTCCAACCTGGATATCAAAAGAACAGAGAAATAGATAGATCTCAAAAACAGGCAGTTTTTGCACAACAAGCTCAAAACTAAACACTTTTATGCAAATCTTTGAGAAAGAGCATTGTAAATAAATGTCCTTCTGAATGAGTAATTGCGAATAAAATGTCAAATGAAATGTTCATAACTAATAACTAATGAAGAGATGGGTAGTCATTAAATCAACTAGGTTTAAACGCTCGCAGCTCGGGTTTTAACATTCCAAAAGTGCGCTCGGGAAAAGCAAAAATATGAGGTTGATTAGCTGATAACAACTAATTATGGATTGAAATGATTTTTAACATACTTGACTAACGAAGTTCTTGTCAATATTGGACACCAAAACTGAGGTAACGTATTACTATTTATCCTATAAATTGATATTAGACAAATATAATAAACAAAATCATTATTGATGCTACCCTGGCACTCTGAACGTGTAACCATAAAGTGCAATTAAGCTCCTGTGGCCATCCTAGTCGTTTATCTCTGTAGGTAATTGAGCGTATTGATGATTGTCTTTAAGCGTTCTGCCGCCCCATTGTCTACGCTTATGATATAAGGTAAAAATATTGCCCATGCTGATCTCCTATGTTTACTTTATACAATGGTCATGTCACATTCGCTAAACATCCGATAACTTTTGAGAACATTCACTAAAATTGCACTGGAAATCGCAAATAAATTGCAAAATCGCTGACCTCTTGTGTTTACTTTTAACAATTGTCATCTCACATTCGCTAAACTTCCGTTAACTTCTGACAACATTCACAACATTTGCACAGGAAATCGCAAAAAACAAACTCTTTCTTTAACAGTCAATATTTTGACAATTAGGCACAGTTCTGAGCGTTCGTTTCGTCCTAAATGCTTGTTTAAAATATCTTCTCTTATGCCTAGTCTCAATAATTCGACTGCAAGCACAGACCCATTATCATACTGACTTTTTACAGATGTCTGTCCTTTACGTCTCAAGCAGTTACGATCAAAACTGTGGTGGAAATCGACCCGATTTAAATTCTGTTATTTATCGATAAACCTGAGTCAGGTAAACTTTACGCGCCGAAATCGAAATTTGTTGACATGGTGGAGGTTTAAAAGAGTTTTGCATAAAAAACGAAACCGTTATTTATAAAGGATTACATATATTGATTCTACTTGAATGTGGCTTTTCAGGTATGTAATTTTTTAAAGATACATATGGTTTAAGATGCTAATTCCGATCGGCGGGATATAGAAATAGAAGAAAAATTTTCCGCATTGATTTGAATAGTAACTGGGTTGTGCGCGAAGGACGATGATAACATATATGGAAAAGTTCTTGTCGCGCACAAATAGTTGTGCTTCTCTTATGCCATAAGCCTCCACTTTCACGACCGTATGTTTGGTGATTTATACCACAAGAAAGAAAAACTTAATGGTAACGCATGAATAGATGTTTTCATCAATTTTCAAAATGAACGCATGGACATGAGTTTTTTGAATCCCGCATTATTTCATCTGACATGGAATACACTGTAATTAACAACATTAAAACAAACAAACAAAAACAAGAAAATGTGCAATAACCAGCAATATATTGCATGTTGAAGTTCTAACAAAATTGTTGAAGGTCAGAATAGTAAATATAATATTTTAGTCCTTGTCATGCTTCTTACCCCCACCCCCCACCCCGTCCTAGGACAGTGACAAAATTTTGTTGTTGAACATAAACTCTATATTTTGGAATACAATTACAATTTGATTGTCCTTGCTTTCTCTTTACTTTCTGACAAAAATTGTGTTATACGAACCTAACAATTATGGTACTGTCAAGTAAATTATTAATAATGTTTGCAAAATGATAAGATTTATCACCAGCTTAAATGCATTCCTCCAAAAAAAGGATATATAAATAAACTAATTTTTGTATGACATCAAATAAAAATGAAGGGCTTTCATTTCAAAGTGGCTTAAAGTTTTAATCTTAGGGCCATGTGTTTTTGGTTTAAAAATTATGCTAATGACCGACTAGCTTTTTGTAAACTTTTGTTTACAGACAGCCTTTCCCGCCAAAGTCGATTATTCGTTAGTCTCTAAGAAAACATAAGCGATGTCTTGCTTTTGACGAACAAAATCAAGATAACGGAACGAATCTATTTTTTAGATATGGCATCATCCTGAACAGTTGTTTGATTCAAATAAAGTATCTGATAGTTCAACTTATATGCAACTAATATTTTGCTTTAAAGGTTTGCATCACGTGACTTTCTAAAAAAAGACGCATAACATTATTTCTATACCCTGTAGAAAATACAACACACTTATGTTTACAAAATTTAACATGTCGTTATTGAATGTTTACAAAATTTAACATGTCGTTATTGATCAGCTCAATTTCTGATTTGATGTAACTACAATGTTCAAATATTGTTTCATCAACATTTAGAAGACTTTTCTTGCGAACAGGAGGAACGGAATAGCATTCTCAAGCTTTAGACGGGCGGCTTTGTCTAAAGTGACTACGTCCGGTGTCGCTGTTAACCGGTGTTACCCTTCAAAGTTCAAGTTTGGTCCATTATAATATGTCGGTCATCAGATGACCGACAATTATTTCTACACGTCCTGAATAAAATTATAAATTAAGTTTACAAGAAACTTTATTATCTACATTAATGTCTTTTCCGGTAAAAGTCTTCTCTATATATCAAGCAATCCAACATCAGCCTCTACACTATTCTTTTGCATGCGGAACAGGTGGCATAGTCTAAATTATCCGTTCTGGACCGTAAGTCACTGTTAAGCGGTCTTCAGGCTAAAGATCTCAAGTTTGGTCGATTATAATATGTCGGTCATCAGGATGACCGACAATTAAAATTATATACTTGACTTGAGACTATTTCTTTTTTTGACAAGCAGGCTTGAATATATACATTTGTGATTAAGGAATTGGATTTTTCTTGACGGTTCAGTACAACATAACGACCGAATTTGTTTTGACTCGTTGGCGACCTCATATTGTGGCAGTACCGGCTTGGGCATTAGAGGCAGGATTGTTTGCCTTGGGAGCTTGGGGTCTGAAAGACTGGAAACACCTTCATTTGGCAACAGCTGCGATTGGTGCACCTTTTCTTCTTACATATTGGTAAGACGATTTGAAGTTAAACGAGTATATTGGTAATGCATAAGAGGGGCGTTCCATTTATAATGCAATTGTAGTTAATTGCAGAAAATATATCTATGTTTTGGTCAAATTATACCTAGACGTATCAATCATTCGTTTCTCTGAAAGTTTTTGCAATTTTAAGTGCTTGAAATAGTTTATTGTGAGGTCCTTTCTGAGGTGTAGAAAGAACGCTGCAAACTTTTCTGGCA
Organism: Corbicula japonica; assembly: GCA_038501625.1. NCBI lineage: Eukaryota > Metazoa > Mollusca > Bivalvia > Venerida > Cyrenidae > Corbicula > Corbicula japonica. The sequence continues at coordinate 265,133 of JAZAYU010000045.1, forward strand.
GAAATCCAAACACAATTTCGATTCACTGTATGTTATTTTTTAAAAATTATTTTGTTTGTAGAAGACGTGAATTATAATACTTTATTACTTTTTTACTATTTAAATTATCGGTTTTAAAACTTGAATAACGGTTTCTTAGTAAATCCATAAGGAAAATAAATATCAATAAGAGGTAGGATACATAATGATTATTGGAATCTGACAAATTTATGCATTGGTACACCGCCTGAGTCGTTTAACTTCACACATATGGATGTTTGAAAATTCATATTTATATTATTTATCTATATAAAACCCCTGTCATTTTCCATTATTTAAACTTAACTTCCCTGTTTAGGACTGTATAGTCCTAGGTCAAAATAACAGATCAAAATAATTGTGTTTATTATCAAACGGTTATGTACGAATATCCATACTTAAAATGTATTCAAAACTTATTTGCATCGGTTTTAATCTATCTTTATTATAATCAATCTGAAGCTTGGTGGCGTGGACGCCATTTAACCATAAACATGCTTTATCAAATCGAGCATGAAATGTTTTCATTATATACTCTGAATATCGTTTTATTTTTGTGTTTGTTTCTTTTATTCAAAACTAAGCGCATACTTTGCATGCATAATAATTTTGTTCTCAGCTTCGTACAAGAAAGCGCCAGATGGCTTGTGACCAAGAAGCGGTACGAGGACGCTGATCACGTGATTCAAAGAATAGCTAACGTGAATGGCAAAGCTTTCCAAGACACCAGTAAGATTATGACCGAAGCTTCAAGTGCAGATGCAGAGAAATCTACCAATTACTCAGTGATTGATATATTTAAATCTAGGGATATGACAAAAACCACGCTATGTATGCTTTTTATATGGTAAGTTCTTAAGGGCTTACTATACTCCTCCCCAGCACGTTCGTCGATAAAAAGAAAATTATCAAAATTTCAATTACGGCAAAATGCCGTTCAATGAAACTTTGCACAAATGAATGTTACTAATGTACCTTTTTTGCATATGGTAAGACAAATTAGAACAGTAAAGAAAAAAAGCGAGATCTAAAAATCCCCTAAACTTCTTTTTACATAAATTCACAAAAACCGAACGACACAAAACATCATTTTAAATGCCCACACGAGTAATATGATACTGATAGCAATTTCTTGTGTCCTCGTGACTTACGAGGGATGATCCAAAATAACGTAGACTTTTTTTTATAGTTTTTATATTATTCAAAATACCACAAATAAAATTACATAAGCCTTAATCGGAATATGTCAAGCATATTTTTACAAAATATCAGCAAAATATAACATTGGGTAAAAAACCTATGAACAATTAAAATCATACACTAAGCGCTATCCGGCGCACGTCAAATTAGATCTCTCAACGTCAACGACGTTAATTCACTGGCGCAGCGTAAGCGAAGCGGCGTATATTCAAATATTTTTAATAGACCCACGTAATTGGAATGCAATGCCGGGGAACCCATTGACCGAACATAACTGTGTTTTATTGCTGGTCAAAGCCTCGCAAGTGGTTATGAGGCGATCAAGAAATTGGTCTCTTATCGCTCGTACCGCCGAAGAAACGACCGGGAATGCAATACCCACAGTATTGCGGTTCTTTAGCCACGGGCGTTAACCTGTAAAAATAATTCATCAAACATTTGTTTTTGTTATAATATAACAAGTCTTTGGATTATGGACACAGTCTCTGTCGTTGTTTACTCAAGTGTTATTAAAATAAATAGCTTATTTTCTTAATTGATAATTTATGACTTCTTAATGATTCAAATACTAAACAAAAACATTTTTTTGAAAAACAAATTTGTTAATTATTATTAACATATCTTTAAATATGTAATTTGTTCTGCAATATCCGTTGCACGCTTCCTAATCCAGTCAAGAATATCTCGAAAAGCGCCACAATAGTTAAACTTTTGTCCGCTTCAATTGCCTCTTGGTTTGACGTCGCTGCCGTAACGCCGATATTTTTGTATTTTTCCCCTTACCCAATGCCTATGTAATGGCTCTCCTGACCGTAAAACCCCACTGATATCACTTAAAAGCGACAGCTCGGCTTACGGAAGTTTTCGTTTGCGTGTGCTTAATTATTTTAGGTTTTCAGGAGGTGATTTTCAAAGATCATGGCGGAATTTTATAAAAGCGCGTATTTCCGGGGTGATCTGACGACGACATTTTTGACGTTTTCACGTTGGTGATAGCTCTCTTAAATATTGACTGCTTTTAAAACGCAAAGTCCGAATAACGTAAAATTTTGGCATGACATTATTCGTATACCGCGCTTTGACGTTGGGAAGTTTGGCTCTTTCACCAGTAGTAGTTTTGTTTATATTAACAGGTATTTGCTTTATAAAGCACACTGGCAATGGCGTGCGCCGCGTGCGTGTTACCATGGTTATTCAAATATGCGCCGCGCTTTTGAAATCTATCACACATATGAATATTTTAGCTCAGTTTGTTACGTTTGTGTTCTGGTTGAATTTAGTATATAATTTATTATGAACGTGTTTCAAATAAAGATGCAATAACAAAAGTCTACGTTATTTTGGATCATCCCTCGTACATATGTAAACTTTATGAGATATTAGTAAAAGTGTGTTTGACCTTCAATTTTATGGTCGCTTCCTGGTCGCGTAAACGGATGGCAATCATCGATTTCTCTTTAAGTAGTTGAAAGTTCTTTACAAAGTAAAACATTTTCTTGTCATTATAATTACACTCATGTGAGAATGTAAAATTATGTTTTGTATTGCTTAGTTTTTGTGATTTTATGTAAATAGAATTTTAGGGAATTTTTAGGTCTAGCTTTTACTTTTTTTAACGTGTCTTACTGTATGCAAGATAAAGATATATTAGTAACATTCATTGTGCAAAGTATCATTGAACGACATTTTACCGTTATTGAGATTTTGATAATTGTCTTTTTATCGATGAACGTGCTTGGGAGGAGTATAGTGGGCCCTTGAACCGGAAGACTGAGACTCTCCAAAAGTTAAAAAAAGTTAATTCCAAAACTTTTGGTTAATAACTTCTCCAATTTATTATAAGCAGGACATTTTATTAAGTGTTTTGGCCTGTCTAAGGAACGAAATCTTGAACCTTTATTTGTTGGTTATGGTCAAGCATAACATAAATATAATATAAGTTTAATGTCAAACTGTGACATAGTGGAATATATGTTCATGCGCCAGCTTAAATATTCTGTAGAACTAGCATATTGCTCACTTACTTTTAAAGGTAGCAAAGAAACAAGAAATTAGTTTCATTGACAATGTTCCCTATCTTTCCAAACAGGATGACTATCAGTTACTCGTATTACGGATTGACGTTCGGGATTGCGAGCCTTGCTGGAGATCTGTACATGAACATGTTCCTCATGAACATCATCGAGGTGCCCACCAGCTTCACAATCATGTACATCCTTAATAAGTAAGACAAATTCTTAACATTTATTATCGTGTTTTAAGTTAACAAAATGCTGTTATAGATCTAGTATTTTTTCGACTTTTCAATCAGATATAAACAAGTTCAAATATCTTTAACTACTTAAATCTTTTTGTCGTTTGTTATATTGCATGTTTATATAATATATTTACAGCAGACGAATCGTTAAGAAATCTGTTTTTGCTCTTGTCCTTCAGATTTGGAAGGAAACGTTGTTGTATGTTCTCTTTTCTGTTTACTGGACTTTGTGGATTAATTGTTGGAGTTGTTCAATATGTCGGTGAGTGGATCCTTCTAACGTGCAATCCAGCTCATCAACATGCTTTGTATAACTGCGATGTGATTTCATTGTGCGATATGGCATTTCCCAAACATAATCCATAACTCATCATTTCGTACAAGGTTACATCTGCACGATCTAAAAACAATAATATCATTTTCCGCAGTTCATATTACGATCTGATGTCGTACATGTCACTCATGGTACATGCTCAGGAAAAACATCACTAAAATCAAATCAAACTTGGGTACAGCACCCGTAAACTTCATTTTGAAAAAAAAGATTTCTCAAATAAGTTCTCGTTAGAGCCCCCATTATTCATTTACAAACAGAATATTAAAGGGTACACATAGTTAAGAACTGCCGAAGAAATGCCCAAATAACTATAAAATATTGATAGTCTCACGGGTGATGAGATTTGGGACTTTTTATGAGCTTGTAATGATGTTAATGATTTCAATGAACGATCTTTGCATAACAGAAAAAACTATTAAAACAAGGTTATCGGTATCATAAATTAAGGAAAACCTATTGCAAGTTTTATCGCCGATACCAAGATTTAATTAAAAAAACAAGTGCAGTTTAAAATCACTACTGCAACAAGGTATTTCACAGCCAGTTTTGTATGGAGATTTAAATTATAAACTTAAGAAAATAAAAGATAATATTAATTTTCCCCAGTTATTCGTAAAAACCATCTGTAAATTCAAAAACAAAGGTTACCAACATGATATTCTACAGCACTCAGCAGGCCTTGTGATTAACCCATCTACAGTTGATCACTATGCTTACATCTTTGGTTGCACGACGGTGGCAGGTGTTTGAGAGTTTATGAAAGCTTATGGGGAAATCCTTTCTTTAAAGAACCTAAAGGCTCGATTTGTTTCTTTTTTCCCTGTCATCGTTGTTCTTGCTAATTTGACTCCAGGGGCTCTGGTCTCGGTAAGATCATCGAGTACTCGCCCATTTGGCTTTGCAATGCTATTAGCTTCTTATGTTGAATATGTTTGTGTGCTTTTGCATGCAAGATTGTTTATCTGATGGGTGAGTTGGAGCCATTTCACCAAGACAACGTGTACTTGTTTGTTAATATGAGGCAAGTGTGAGGTTGGTGCACCTTAGAACCTGGTTTAAACCCTCAGTGGCGATTAGTTTTGCCACTGACCTTTCAAAGGCAGTATCCCCAAACGTTCTCTTTTTCGTTAATTTTTTGTGGCGAGAATCATACTCTCTCTCTCTCTCTCTCTCTCTCTCTTTCTCTCTCTCTCTCTCTCTCTCTCTCTCTCTCTCTCTCTTCTCTCTCTCTCTCTTTCTCTCTCTCGCTCTTCCTGTCTTCTTTTTCGCTGCGTAGGAAGGCTGTGTTTTGTGAGTGTGGCGATTCCTGATATGCATATATTACTTTTTTACAGAAAAGTTTATTAAATGTTATGAAACTTACTAAACCGCCCAGTTTTGCTGAACGAACACTTTCAGAATAGAGTTTTCTTTAGAAACTGAGACTAATAAATAAATGCACATTGCTTATTCTGAAGGTAAGGGGCTTGTTTTGCATCATTTATCGAACATTACTCGTATTCTTTACCGTAAACACTTTTTTTAATGTTTTTTAGAACTAACTGAATAATCTTCATAATTCAGTGACATCTCAGAACAACAACAAGCTTGCAATTAGGTACGGGGTGCTGTACCCCTTTGATATGGTTACTCTAGGAAAACAAGCTAAGATAAAGCTTTGCCAAATACCGTGCAGGACTACCCTTAACCAGGCACCAGATAAGACCTTATAACCACAATAATAATAGTAAACTATGTCAAGCTTTTTCAAAAACTGTACAACACCGTGACGGACATAAATCAAACGGACACCAGATAAGAGGACTATGCCCAGGAAAGTCCGATGGAGCTATACATAGTAAACAGTTGGTTATAAGAATGGGAAGGTCTAACTTCGTCATGTAAGTAACATACTATTGGTTACCTTTTTATACATTTCTAATAGTTTAAAGGGTTATAAAACAATGACATGTTTCCTTATGAAGTGAAGATTAATAGTGGAGATGAAACTTTTTTTAACAAACAGTTGTATACTTTCTTGGTATAATTGAACTTTACGCGTTTCAGACACTCCCCATCGAGGTGCGATTACCAATGCGTTTGCTTTGGCATCTAAAATGGGTATATCAGTAGGATGGGGTTGCCTGATAGTGTTCACAACGGAGCTATACCCTACCGTCGTACGGTCAGTATGTTTCATCTATCTTTTGTCGTGTACTTATCAGTTTCAATTACCTCCTTGATGGTAATATGCTAATTTTAAACCATGCAAAATGTAATGTGGTATGTACTGCCTGTCTCTTGCAATTATCCATTTTTAGACGGAGATGTTTCTCTTGCAACATCTTTATGTCTTACAGCTAGTTCGTTTTACCAGAGCTTGCAATGATGTTAATGGTTTCAATAAACGCAATCTATTCAAAACAGAAAAAACACTTTTAAACAAGGTTACTGGTATCACGAATTAAGGAAAACCTTTTGCAAGTTTTATCGCCGATACCCAGATTTAATAAAAAAATACAAGTGTACTTGAAAATCACTATATCAAAAACAGGGTATTTCACAGCCAGTTTTTTATGGAGATTACATTTATGAACTCAAGAAAATAAAAGTCATGCTAATTTCTCCTGGTTATTTATAAAAAAAACTCTTCGTAAATTCAAATATAACTTTACCAACATGATATTCTACAGCGCTTTGCAGGCCTGGTGATTAACCCATCTACAGTTGATCATTATACTTACCTCTTTGGTTGCACGACGGTGGCAGGGATTCGAGAGTTTATGAAGGTTTATGGGAAAATCTTGCAAAAGAACCTAGAGACTCGATTTGTTTCTTGTTATCCGAGTCATTGTGTTCTTGCTGAATTGACATCATAACTCTGGTCTCGGTAAGATCATTGAGTATCCGCCCCTTTGGCTTTGCAATCCTATAAGCTTCTTATGTTTGAAATGTTTGTGTGCTTTTGTAGGCAGACTTGTTGAGTTGATGGGTGGGTTAGAGTAATTTCACCAAGACAACGTGTACTTGTTTGTTCATATGAGAACCTGCTCGGGTAAGCATGAGTTTGGTACATCCTAGAACCTGGATCAATTCCCAATGGCAAATTTTTTTGCCACTGACCGTTCCACAGGTTCTCAATTTTTAAATTGTTTGTGAAGTCTGTTTTAAACTGATCATTTTATTAACCATACTCTCTTTCTATCTCTTTTTCTTCTTCTGGGATGTGTGGGGAAGCTGTGTCTTCTGATTGTTTCAATTCTTGATATGCATATTACACTTTTGCATGGTAAGCTGCCGCATTTGCATTGCTTTGATGTTATCTACACATTTAATAATATTACTACAGCAGGTATGCGTGTGGTGGCTGTAAACAGTCTCTTTGTACTTCACTTCAGCGTAGTTATCAGTTTCAATTACCTCCCTTGATGGTAATCTGCTAATTTCAAGATATGCAGAATGTCAATCATTGTAGGTAGAAGTATATAGGTATAATAAAACTATTCGTTTTATGGGGATACGGATGCTATGTGCTTTGTTGCATGGTTGGCTCGGCTGTGTCGCCGCCTTGGCATGGCTGTGAGGTTATCTATACATCTAAACAAATAATCTATCTGACGGAGAGCTGAAGTGGGCTGAGTTTGCGAAATCCTAAATTTATAAAAGGAAATTTATTTTTCTGACTTCTAAACTTCTTGAAGCTTAATAACTAATTTATTAGTCATATATATGTTAATATTTATGTTATGTTGTGTCTTATTTGAAATTGATGGAATTCAAGATTTTCATTACAGATTTGTATAAACATCTGCTGAAAACACTTGTAATAATGTATTTTTTTGTGTGATGGATACACTATCGTAATATTCAAACTGAAGAGCTTAATAACACTAATGCTTATTCACTGACTTCCTTATCAGAGAGTGATATTGTTACTGCACAAACTCTACAAATTATAAAATTTAGGATCAGCTTTGAGCCGAAACAAGACAAAGTATCTACTACGTATTGGTTATCTAAAATGCACAAAACACCATACAAAGCAAGACTCATTGCAAACTCTTGCGCAACTACAAAATATCCGTATTCTTAACATCTTGTTTTACAGCTATAAGAGAACATTTAATTAGTTATTGCGAATAAGGTTTCTGAAAAACCACTGGCAAAATATTTTGATCTATAAAACATTTAAGTTACCATTTAAAGAAGCTTTAATCATTTTTTTCCAGGCGTATTGTTTGTCTACTTATGATTATGATTTCTCTACTGTTATCAGTAAAATATGATGTCATACAGTGATGATAACGTATATCGGGGCTATCCGATCAAACTTTTTTAGGGATTGTCCCGGATAGCCTAGTCTGTTGCGCTGTCGCCTTGACGTCGCGGGTTCGCTCTCGGTTGAGGTAATATCATTTGTATACTTCTCATCCTCATAGTTTAATAAGAGACAAGCACACCAGTCATTGATAAAACGTTTGCTGGAGAAAATTAAACCTTTATCACTTGTAATGAACATAGGGCATTTTTACAGATGGTTAGACCTTATCGAGGCGCTCTTTTTTTTATTGGATCATATTTATGTGAGGTCTTGTACCTCTATTTATAAACATGTAATTAGCTTTACAATGAGTACTTATTGTGCACCCTTGTGGCTGATCTGTTTTAATACTGCTATGAAAGAGATTTAATGTTATCCCTTTCCACTGAACATCAAGATGACATAGTTACAGCCTTAAACAGCATGTCGTGGTATCTTAAAGATTTGTTGAATATAGATAATAACCATTTTTCATTTCTGGTTAAAACATTGATACTAAAATATATGATAAAAGAGATGATTTAAATTTTAAAATAGTAAATTTTCAGTTTTTTGACGGCGATGTTCCTCTTGCAACATCTTACGGGGTTTATTTCACACAGCTTGTTTGCTTTTCTAGTGCTAGCAATGATGTTAATGATTTCGATGAACGTAATCTTTGTTTAACAGAAAATCTTAAAAAAAAGTTATCGATATCACAAAATCAGATACCAATGTTCAAGTTTTATCGCCGATACTCAGTTTCAATTCAAACGTACCGGTTCACTTTAAAGTCACCATTGCAACAAGATGTTTCACAGTTAAATTTATAAACGTCAGAAAACAAAAGGCAATGTTAATTTCTCCCGGTTATTCGAAAACCCATCTTTAAATTAAAAAAGAAAGGTTACCAACATGATATTCCACAGCGCTCTGGATGCCTGGTGATTAACCTATCAAAAGTTGATCACTATAGTTACCTCCTTAGGTGCACGACATTGACAAGGGTTTAAGAGTTTATGAAGGTTTATGGAGATCTTTTTTTGAAAGAACCTAAAAGCTCGATTTGTTTCTTTTATTCCTGTCATCGGTTCTTGCTGTTTTGAGACTCCAGGTGCTCTGGTCTCGGTAATATCATTGAGTATCCGCCCATTTGGCTTTGCAATGCTATTCGCTTCTTTTGTTTTATATGTTTGGGTGCTTTTGCATGCAAAATTGTTTAGCTGAGGCGTAGGTTGGAGTTATTTCCCCAAGACAACTTCGCTCCCTCATAATTTAATAAGAGAAAAGCTTACCAGTCTCATTGAAAAAACGTTTGCTAGAGAAAATAAAACCTTCATCGCTTGTAATGAACATAGGGCATTTTTACAGATGGTTCTTATGATAATTGTACTTTATGGACTTGTCAAGACCTAATAGAGTCGCTAACTTTCTTACTGGATAATATTTATGTTTGATTCGGTACCTCTATTTATAAACAAGTAATAGGCATCCCAATGGGTACTAATTGTGCACCCCTTGTTGCTGATCTGTTTTATACTGTTATGAAAGACTTTATGTTATCTCTTTCTACTGAACATCAAGATGATATTATTACAGCTTTTAACAACACCTCGAGGTACCTTGATGATTTATTAAATATTGATAATAACCATTTTCCATTACTTGTTAATAAGATTTACCAACTTTCAACTTTTATTTACATAAGCATAAGTCCCACCAGATGTGAGAAACACCAGAATTATATACAAGATTATATATATACCGAAGACGGCATAAACACATACTTATAAATATATAGCAAACATGTTAGATATGAAGTGAACCATCAATCAGTCAACCAATCAATCATTCAATCAGTCAGTCAATCAATTAATTAACCAACCGATCAATTAATCAATCAATCAATCCATTAATCATTCCCTTAATCAATTATCAAACATACGTACAAACATACAAAAACACAGTCAAACAATTTAGTCAAACATTCAATGAATCAATCAATCAATCTATCATAAGTCAATCAGTTCCCATCCCACTAGTTCTTCCTTACTCGAAACGAGATAGCAAGGAGGGAATTGGAGATGCGAACAAATTGTTTGTTAAATTTCACCTTTCTTAAATCACGTGAAGTCATATATTAAATAAGTGTCTTATTCAATATGAACAATAAAAAAAACAGAATCACAAGCGTAACAAAAAAGTTACGGTTGCTGTCAGATTTATAGTACAACAGTTTATTTAAAATTCATAAAAGCTACAGTTAGACTGATTTTTAAAAGTAATAATTATAAGAAATAAACAAACATATATTCCAAGTTTTAATTAAAAGAAAATGACTCAGTAGATGTTTATTGCGTTTGTTTGAAGTATGTAATTATTTTCGCGCAGAATTTGTTAAGATTTTTTAATTTAGTTACGTTTTCTGTTTGGATTAAAGTCGTAAATTTGTGCATATTTGGTCTTGATCTAGTATAATTATCAATAAAAACTCGTCGGTGGGTAGTAAATATAGGACATTTAAATAAATAATGGAATTCGTCACCGATATCTCTGCAATACGCTCATTCGGCGGTGTATTTTGCCAGCGACCAGTTTCAATTGGGAGACGATGATTTCTCGTTAAGAATGCTATAAGAAATTTGCAGTCGTATGTTGTTAATTTGTCGATATAAAAATTTCGGCGAAATGTTGGTTTAATATATTTATACAAATTTGTATCTGATGTTTGGTTAATTTCTGCTTGCCAAGTTTGAATGAAGATATCTTTAAGTTTTTGAAGTGTTGTTTTTATTTACCATTTTCCACTTATAAAATTTTGACTATACCATACACCGGAAAAACCAGTGCTGCATAGATATTGTTTGACGTTATCTATCCATTGGGATTTGATTTTATGTGGATTCTGTAGTTCATGAATCGTAATATAAATTTTTGAAACAAGTTTTGTATTTTTATCGCTATTGATATTTTCAATAATTCTCGTCTAGTAGGATATAACTCTATTTTTTTGTGAACTATTAAGGGGGTAACTCCAGTTTTTCCGTAGATCATATACGACGGAGTGGATTTTTTAAGATTAAAAATATATTTATAGAACTTTAATTGAATTCTTTCCAATATTTCGACATTACCATGCCCCCATATTTCACTGCCGTACAAAAGTATAGGTCTAATTCTTTTTTCGAAAAGTTCAATTTGCAAATCATACGGTAAAGATAACGTTTTAATTTTCCTTAATAATGAAAACAAAGCTTTATTTGCTTGTTCGGCTATATGATTTTTAGTCTTGAGAAAACTGCCGCTATTTGTAAAGAATAAACCAAGGTATTTATACTCTTTTACTACTTCTAATTTATGTTCCCCAATGGTAAATGCTTTGTTTTATGTCGATCGCCCTTTACAGAAGACCATAATTTTGGTTTTAGAAACATTGATGTTCAATTTCCACAAGTCGCAGTAATTTTTAAAATTATTAAGAGCATTTTGAAAATCATTTTCATTATCACTAAAAATCACAGTATCGTCAGCATATAATAACATAAAAAGCTTCAAGTACATATGTGTATCTTCTACCAGTGTATCTTTGTTTATACCAGTTACATTATTTTCTCGTAAATATTTTTCAAGGTCATTAAGGAACACAAAAAACAAAAAAGGGGATAAATTCTCACCCTGTCTTACACCTGATAAGCAATTAAAATATGGCGTATCTCCTTCAGAAGTGATAACTTTTGATTTGATGTTATTATACATATTTTTAATAAGATTCAAACATTTCCCATTTATATTTTCATTCTGTAGTTTTTTCCATAGCCCTACCCTCCAAACAGAATCAAAAGCTTGCTTAAAATCAACAAAGCAACAGAATAATTTCTTTTTGTCAGATCGTACAATGTCTATTAAACTTTTGAGAATAAATAAATTATCTACAGTTGAATAATTTGTTCTAAAACCTGCTTGCGTTTCATGAATAAGATTGTATTTTTCTGCGTATAAGTTTAATCGTTTGTTTATAATACTCGTGAAAAGTTTACCAAGACAACTTAGTAATGAGATTGGTCTATAATTTTCAGGATGTTTTGGGTTACCTTTATTTTTGTAAATAGGTTTAATTTGACCAATTGTTCAGCTCTCTGGAACAATTCCGGTGTCGAATATTACGTTAAATAACTTGACATTTATATTTATCATTAAATTAACACAGTATTTAATTTGTTCATTTATAATTTCGTCTACTCCTGGGGCTTTATTATTTTTAAGTGCTTTTACTGCTTGTAATATTTCTTGTTCAGTGATAGGTATATTGATCACTTCGTTTATAATATTGTCACCAATGTTATTTCCGATTTCGTTATTTTCTATGTGGTTTGTTTCATTTAGTTCTTTGAAGTATTTATAAAAATCATCTAATGAAGCAGATGTATCTGTTGTACAGTTACTCGTGTTTATTATATTCCAGTATTGCCTTGGATCAGCATGTTTTAATCCGCGAAGTTTTTCAACCCTGGTTGTATTAAATTTGTTACCTGCTTTGTTAAGAGTATACTTATATTGTTTACTAACAGATTTAAGCATTTCTTTAAAGTAAGGCGTTTTGTATTTGTTGTAAGCGCGTCTTGTTTTATCGTAGATGTTCCGAGAATATTTACATGACGTATCAAACCAAGGGAATCTAGCCTTAATGTTATTTCTAATATTATTATTTACCGCATTTTTTCGTATTTCGCCAAACGATTCTTTAGAGCAATCCTTAAATAAGGTAGTGATGTTAGAGACTATTTCATTTATATTAGCATGTGAGGCATTTTCGTGAAAACCTAATTGGTCAAGTTTCATCTCGATTTCTGAAATCTTTAAAATATCCAAATTTTCTGTGAACAAATCTACTTTACTTGTATCCCATAATTTAATTTTTGATTTATTATTTAGCGTTATATTTGGCTGTGACGCATTTATACACATTTTGGTTTTCAGAGTAGCATATACTGGACAGTGGACGTCTGAATACAGACTGCAAAAATCATCTACTTTAAAATTTACAAGATTTTCAAAAAACAAACGATGATGACAAAAAATAATCAACCGTGCTAGAATTTTTACACGTTAGTTTGGGATTAGGATAATCTTCTTTTATTCTACCATTCCATATAAACAAATTATTTTGTTTACAGAAATCAATAAATTGCTTTCCGTAGTGATTTGTAACAGTATCAATATAATTCCTATGTAAAGGTATACCGTAAAGATCAAAGTTTTTATAGATTTCAGTTTCTTCACTCCGTACATTTTGTAAGTCGTACATATCTGATAATACGTCATCAAAAAAGGAAAAATCAATCAAACTACCGCATCTTGAATTGTAATCACCGAATAATAAACAATGTTTACTATTTCCAAAATATCTAAAAACCTCATTCTGGATATCAAAATAAGGATCTGCGTGAGAGTATCTAGTACCAATGGGTGGTATGTAAACTATACCACATTTTAAATCATCGTCATTAATACCATCTTTTGATCCGTATATTTCTTTAGAAATTGTAAAAAATTGTACAAGATTACAATCAGTATTATTATCAACAGTTACAAATGGTGATAAGTTTTCTCTTATTAACAAAGCAATTCCACCAGATCGGTAGTTTGTTAATTTTTTCCTGTTTAATATATGGACTATAAATCCCGGTATACAAATATGGTCAGTGTCATCTGTTTTTATTTCCTGCAGTCCAATAATATCAAACTTACTAACGTATGATACAAATTCTGGACAGTTAAGTTTTGCTACAATTCCGCATACATTGAGCGATAGTATTTTCAGTTCACTATTTACAAATACGTTATCTGTCCTAACTGTAGGACAGTTAGTCTGATATAGGTCAGAATAGCCGTCTCCGTGTGATCGCTAATCCGGTGTTATTGGCTGATCTCTGACTGTAACCGGTGAATTATTACAATCACTTAGACTAATCCGGCTATTTTCTCGTGGGGGCATTGTAATAACAGGGGACGTTTGTAGAGTCACATTTAACGATTGATGGGATGGTGCTTCAATCGTAGCAGGGGGGTTAACTTGTAGCAGCAGTGATGGGGAATGTTGTGTATTTTGCGACTCTTGCGTAAGACCCATTAATGATTCTCTTTCACTGTCGCTGTCACTTGAATCAAAATGTTGTTTCTTTGACAACAGATCATTCTCTAGTGGAGATGTCGCTTTTTTCTTCCCGGCATACGACGGACGTGTTGAGGGAGTATATTCAGAAAGCACGTCAAATTTATTGGATAATTTTACACTAGAACTGCGTTCTGATTGTATGTTTCTGTTATTAAATGTTGTACGTTTAAATGTCCTCGACCTTTGTCCGATGATAGTGTTCTACCTCTGGTCACGTGTCTCAGACTGTGCATAGTTGTTATTGTTTTGGGGTCGTTTGTAAGTTTTTATTTCATTTGGGTCGTAATACGTTGTTTTTCGTCTTGTACCGTTGATTTTGATATTGTTGAGTGTTTTATTAGTTTCGTTGTTATCGTCATTAGGGATGAACAGTTCTCCATTAATGTAGAGTTTATCCCTTACAAGTCTCACTGTGTTGTCTTTGTTTAGTCTAGCTTTCTTAGCAGCTTCATAGAGTGGCTTTCTCTTCTCTTCTATTTCGGGGGGAAACTGCTCGGACACACCATAGCCTGTATCGATCAGTGTTGTTGGTGCTGTTAATCTCACCAACTCTCTGTCTTTAAAATAGGTAAATTTTACCACAATAGGCCGGGGGCGCAAGTTCCTGTTATTATAACGCCCTATACGATGCACTCTGTCCATTGGTATATCCTTTTCTATTTTCATTTCGGATTTGATAATTTGTTTAATACGGGCTTCACAATTTTCACCATTTTCACTAAAATTTTCAACCTCTGGGACACCAAAAAATAAAAGGTTTTCTCTCATTGTCCGCCAGCGTACATCTGTTACTTTGTCGTCTGTGTCCCTAATTAGCTTGTTCATGTGCTGACTTTTCTCTTCTAGGGCTTGAAGCCGCTTTTCAATGTTTTTTAGTGTTTTGTCACTGTCGATGTTGTTTGATGTGATATCATCGTACAAGTTACTGTATAATTGTACTGTGTCATCGTATTCAGTTACCTTGTACTGTAGTAGTTTAATTACACTTTGTACTTGGTTCACAACAGTGTTTGTATTTGATATTTTCTGGTTTATACTCGGTATTTCAGAGATTTGGCTTTCCATTTTAATAATTTTTTCGCTTTGTATAGCTATGTGATTTTCTACCATTTGCCATCGTTTCGTATGCCCGTCAAGTAGTGATTGAATATTCGTCATTTGCTGACAAAGGCCTACAGCCCAGGGTGGTATATTGTTGTCTGATCCCGTTCCGTTATTCGTCTGCGCGTTGTATTGTGCTTGCATACCTATGCTGTTGAAATTACCTGTGGGCGGCATCACCTATGCATTGTAATGTCAATTATATTGTCCCGTATTTGTTGTGTGTATACCCGTTACAGTATGTCCTTGTTCTTGACGCATTAGCAAATTTGGAAAACTTTGATTTTGATTTTGTAGCCCATTTATCATTTCATGTTGATTAGGGAAACTCACCGCTGTCATCGTTGTTACATATAAAAGTTCTCTCGATTGTCCAAGAACATCAGTCATTGTGGTTGACATGTTTTGTAACGTAGTCTGTGTTACAGGCTGTTGTATTATACATAGTTGGGAATTATTGTTGTGAATTTGTGATTGATTTTGTCCTTTTTTCCCATTTTTGCCTTGATTTTTCATATTTAGGGAAAGGATCGTGGCATCTAAACAGTTCAAAGTTTATTAAACAGTTCTCTGCACCGTTATATAGAAAGAAATACATAGAAATTCGATATCTGCAAACCTAGTCAGTTATGTTACATTCCTTTGTCCGTCTGTCTCGAAAATCTGAACATCGAGGAAAATCCAATATCCAATATAAAATACCACTTTTAATATCCAAAATAGACACAATACATAACTTTGCAACACTTTTAAGGTTTTCACGGCATTTATATTACTTTAAACAAGCATTGCATCAATATAAATCCATTTTTTTCATCAGATTTTCAAAAGTATGTGTGTAGCCGCCATTATAGTCACGTGATTTTCCCTAAAGAACTACAACTTAATAATTTATGATAAAAGAGATGATTTTAATTTTAATATAGTAAATTTTCCGTTTTTAGACGGCGATGTTCCCCGTGCAACATCTTATGGGGTTTATATCTCACAGCTGGTTCGCTTTTCAAGAGCTTGCAACAATGTTAATGATTTCAATGAACGTAATCTTTGCATTACAGAAAAACTCTTAAAACAAGGTTATCGGTATCACAAATTAAGGAAAACCTTTTGCAAGTTTTATCGCCGATACCCAGATTTAATTCATAAATACAAATGCAGTTTAAAATCACTTTTGCAACAAGGTATTTCACAACCAGTTTTTTATGGAGATTTAATTTATAAACTTAAAAAGATTAAAGGCAGTGTTAATTTCTCCCGGTTATTCGTAAAAACCATCTGTAAATTTAAAAAGAAAGGTTACCAACATGATATTTTACAGCGCTCTGCAGGCCTGGTGATTAACCCTTCTACAGTTGATCATTATGCTTACCTCTTTGGTTGCACGACGGTGGCAGGGGTTTAAGAGTTTATGAAGGTTATTGGGGAAATCTTTTCTTAAAAGAACCTAGAAACTCGATTTGTTTCTTTTATCCCTGTCATCGTGTTCTTGCTGATTTTACTCCAGGAGCTCTGGTCTCGGTAAGATCATTGAGTACCCCTTTCGGCTTTGCAATGCTCTTAGCTTCTTATGTTTTATATGTTTGTGTGCTTTTGCATGCAACATTGTTAAGCAGATAAGTGGGTTGGAGTCTTTTCACCAAGACAACTTGTACTTGTTTTGTGATATGAGAACCTGTTGGGGCAAGTGTGAGGTTGGTGCACCCTAGAACCTGGTTTAAACCCCCAGTGGCAATTTGATTTGCCACTGACCGTTCCAAGGCGGTAACCCCTCGGGTTCTCATTTTTGTTTATTGTTAGTGGTGTCTTTTTTGAAACTGATTATTTTATTAACCATGCTCTCCCCCCCCCCCCCCCCTCTCTTCTTCTTGACTGTGTGGGGAGGCTGTTTTTTCTGAATGTGGCGATTCCTGATATGCATATTTCACCTTTTTAATAAAGCGAACACTTCAGAAAAACAAGCAAACTTTCTCGATCTAAATCTGTCAATTAAAAATTGTTATGTCACTACTAAAATATATGATAAAAGAGATGATTTTAATTTTAATATATTAAATTTTCCGTTTTTAGACGGCGATGTTCCCCGTGCAATATCTTACGGGTTTTTTTTATTTCACAGCTTGTTCGGTTTTCAAGAGCTTGCAACGATGTTAATGATTTCAATGAACGTAATCTTTGCATTACAGAAAAACTTTTAAAACAAGGTTATCGGTATCACAAATTAAGGAAAACATTTTTCAAATTTTATCGTCGATACCCAGATCTAATTCATAAATACAGGTGCAGTTTAAAATCACTATTGCAACAAGGTATTTCACAGCAAGTTTTTTTAAGGAGATTTAATTTACAAACTTAAGAAGATAAAGGGCAATGTTAATTTCTCCCGGTTATTCGTAAAAACCATCTGTAAATTTAAAAAGAAAGGTTACCAACATGATAGTTTACAGCGCTCTGCATGCCTGGTGATTAACCCTTCTACAGTTGATCATTATGCTTACCTCTTTGGTTGCACGACGGTGGCAGGGGTTTAAGAGTTTATGAAGGTTTATGGGGAAATCTTTTCTTAAAAGAACCTAGAAGCTCGATTTGTTTCTTTTATACCTTTCATCGTGTTCTTGCTGATTTTACTCCAGGAGCTCTGGTCTCGGTAAGATCATCGAGTACCCGCCCTTTGGCTTTGCAATGCTATTAGATACTTATGTTTTATATGTTTGTGTGCTTTTGCATGCAACATTTTTGAGCCGATAAGTTGGTTGGAGTGGTTTCACCAAGACAACTTGTATTTGTTTTGTGATATTAGAACCTGTTGGGGCAAGTGTGAGGTTGGTGCACCCTAGAACCTGGTTTAAACCCCCAGTGGCTATTTGATTTGTCACTGACCGTTCCAAGGCGGTAACCCCTCGGGTTCTCATTTTTGTTAATTGTTAGTGGTGTCTCTTTTGAATCTGATCATTGTATTAACTATGCTCTCTCCCTCTCTTCTTCTTGACTGTGTGGGGAGGCTGTTTTTTCTGAATGTGGCGATTCCTGATATGCATATTTCACCTTTTTGTACTTGTTTGTTCATATGAGTACACGTGGCAGTTTGTTTTGCCTCTGACCTTTCCAAGGCGGTATCCCCTCAGGTTCTCACTTTCGTTAAATGTTTGAGGCGTCTTTTTTGAATATGTTTATTGTATAACCTTGCTCTCTTCTTCTCTCTTTTTTGACTGTGTGGGGAGACTGTGTCTGCTAGATGTGGCCATTCCTGATATGCATATTTCACTTTTTATTAGAGGTTGTACCCTACCGTTTGTCTTTTCTGGAAACCAGCGCTTTTTAAAAGGGTTTATATTGAAGTTACCAAAATTAAACAATTTTTTTTCAAGATAAATCCCTATTGCAACAAGGTATTTCACAGCCAGTTTTTTTTATTTTAATTTATAAACTTTAGAAAATAAAAGGCAATATTAATTTCCCCCAGTTATTCGTAAAAACCATCTGTAAATTCAAAAAAAGGTTACCAACATGATATTCTATAGCGCTCTGCAGGCCTGGTGATTAACCCATCTACAGTTGATTACTATGCTAACCTTTTTCGGAAGCACGACGGTGGCAGGGGTTTAGGAGTTTATGAAGGTTTAAATGGAAATCTTTTTTTGAAAGAACCTTGAAACTCGATTAGTTCTTTTATCCCTGTCATCGTGTTCTTGCTCATTTGACTCCAGGTGCTCTGGTCTCGGTAAAATCGTCGTCGAGTACTCGCCCATCGGCTTTGCAATACTATTAGCTTCTTATGTTTGTGTGCTTTTGTATGCACCATTATTAAGCTGATGGACAAGTTGGAGTTATTTCACCAAGACAACTTGTACTTGTTTGTTGATATGAGAACCTGTTTGGTCAAGTGTGAGGTTGGTGCACCCTAGAACCTGGTTTAGGTCTCCCAGTGGCAATTTTTTTGCCACTGACCGTTCCAAGGCGGTAACCCCAAGGGTTCTCTATTTCGTTATTTGTTTGTGGCGTCTTATTTCAATGGACATATTTATAAAAACATGCACTTTTTACCTCTCTTCTTTTTTCGATGCGTGGGGAGGCTGTGTTTTGTGAGTGTGGTGATTTCTGATATGCATATTTTACTTTTATAAATAATTCTACTGAAGTGTTCCGTTTCACGGCAGTTGTGTTTTAGAATACCGTCGTAGTGTTGACCATCGATGTGACATGACGTTTTATGACATGACCCTATCTTTTCGATGATTACTCATGTCGGTAGCTTTCTTTTTATCTTTTTATCAAAGAGAACCTGTTGGGGCAAGTGTGAGGTTGGTGCACCCTAGAACCAATCGTTTTAAGGCGGTAAGCCCTCGGGTTCTCACATTCGTTAATTGTTTGTGACGTCCATATTGAAATTGATTATTGTAATTCCATGCTGTCTTTTCCTCTCTACTGTTTGGCTGTGTGGGGAGGCTGTGTCTGCTGGATGTGGCCATCCCTGATATGCATATTTCACATTTTTTATCTAAGGAGCGAAACAATATTTGTTTCGTTTTTTAAGTTAAAACTAACCTTTTATATTTTGTGCGGTAAAATAAGATTGTTATTGATTTATACTGACTCTATCTAATGAAGGTATTTACACTTTCATTTAAGACTAATGTTAATGATGCTCATGAACGTTTCATATAAGCTTCAAAAGTAAATGATTTTCTTGTCTCGACATTTACATACACGTTAGCAGCAAAAAGAAGCAGTGTTTAATGATCATCTGTATCAACGAAGCGTTCTTCCTTGTATAAAGACAGCTAGTTAACTATCATGGCGTATAGTGTGCTGCTGGAGAAACGCTAAGTACATTGTAGATTCAAGGAGATTTTATATATTATTTCATTGTATTCAGCCAGATATATAGAGGATATTTGTTTGTTTCAGTGAAATATCGATTTTATTTCACGAGTGAACTCCAGAAACTGATATTTTCATGAGTGGCGTAGCCACGAGTGAAAATACCAGTTTCTGGTGTTCACAGGTTTGATGTGACTCACAAGCTTTAACTATCTCTAAAACCTCTGAGTAATTGTTAAGTATGCAAGTTTACGAGCTAAAATAGATTGGGAGGGATGGGAACAAGTAACAAACAGCCTGCGTTTTCTTCTCCAAAATAAGATAACTAAATCCCATCGTCATTGATGCGTTTTTTGTGTGTACAGAACATAGATAGATAGAATTATTTCAACATAAGATGTGTAATAACATGGCATATAAAATATTAAGACATACAGAAACAATATAACAAAGTATGAATTAATACAGCCATGTCACTCAACATTAAATGTCAAGGATAATGCAAAAAAAGAGTCGTAATTAACTCTTATTTTCATTGCGGTCCTTGAGATATACTGTTGTATGACATAGGGAGATTAAAATTAATAGGATCACAACTAGTCAATGTTTTAAGATTGTTAAGAACTAACCACATTATTGAACTGATTGTGTAAGCATATTATAAAAGAAATAGTTGATAAGAACAAATTATCACAAGAACAAATTATCACAGGATCAATCATTGGCTTAAGAAAACTAATATAAAAATAAATTAAATAAATAGGATAATTATTATTTACATAAAAGAAATTAAACTGAAATTGCCATGAAGAATTGATGAAAACTAAACTATCTATCAGTGCATGTTATAATTTACACACTAATATAGCAATACTGTAAGATAACTTCATTTTTAAAAATCAGATTTTAAAAAATGTTCCTTGACCCTAGATTTAAAAGAATATAGTGTTCTGGAATCCCTGATATATTGAGGCAAACTGTTCCATAAGGTACACCCGCTGTAGGCAAATGATTTAATGCCAAAAAAATTGACATCTGGAACAGTATACCTCTTCATTGCTGTCTTAAGTACTATCAAGTGTTGCCTGTACCATGTAATTGAATTCGTCTATTAATACAAAAATTCCCATATTTGATTAATGAAAAGAATATTATTTCTTGCAGGACAATAGCATATGGTTTACACAATACATCAGCACGGATAGGAGGGATGATTGCACCGCAAATTGTATTTCTTGTAAGTACGTAAGCACTGAAAATGGGATCCTTAAAAATCACAGAACCCAATGTTAGTGTGTTAGCATTGAACATGGGATCTTTAAACTTCACAGAACCAAATTTAAGTTTGTAAAAATAAGCACTAAAAATGGGAACTTTGAAATCACAGAACCTAAACACATTATTACAATAGTATACAATAAAACACTTTCTGGTTTCTATGTTATGAACTCGGTTCATGAGGATGTATTGATATTAACCTGCCCGTATCGTTTTATCAGTTAGTATTTCTTCATGCCCAGAATGACGACATACAAAGGTAACCAGGATTCATATTTGTCAAGAATGACTATATACCACGGCCTGTTTGTCAGATGTGACGACATACCAGAGTTTAAGTATCTCATAACATTATTTATGAAGTATGACGATAAATCAGGGCTCATGTATTTCTTTTTTCAGAATGAGGGTATACCAGGCCTAATGTATTTTCTGAGTGCAGCAATGATGACTATTTCCGGCCTGCTGTGCTTCATGTTTTCAGATACAAAAGATAAAGTCCTCGAAGATACCTTCAAAACTAATATAAAAGAAGAAAAAATAGAGACAACACTGAAAATTGAACGTGGAAATAAAGACAATGTCACTGGAAATGGAGAACATGCATTTTAAACTTACTATTCGTAATTTAGATCACAAGAATTATATTTGTTTGATATAACCGCTTTTTGTACTTGATTTTTGTGTCGCCTGCGATAGCAGGAAGACACATAGGGATGCTATTGTCCGGCGGCGTCGTCGTCGTCGTCGGTGCCGTCGTCCGGTAGTCCCCCAACTTAATGTTGTCTATAACTTTGAAAGTAATTGTCCGATTCACTTCATACTTGGAATATCTTATCAGCATGAACAATGCCATCTGTGACGACAAGAATGATAACTCCAGTTTCAATATTTTTTGAGTTATGCCCCTTTCAAATGCAACTTTAATCTGAAACTTAATGTTGCATATAACTTTGAAAGTACTTGTCCTATTCACTTCATACTTGGAATATATCATCAGCATGAACAATTCCATCTGTGATGACAAGAATGATAACTTCAGTATCAATATTTTTGGAGTTATGCCCCTTTCAAATGCAACTTTAATCTGAAACTTAATGTTGCCTAATACTTTGAAAGTACTTGTCCTATTCACTTCACACTTGGAATATATCATCAGCATGAACAATGCCATCTGTGACGTCAAGAATGATAACTCCAGTTTCAATATTTTTGGAGTTATGCCCCTTTCAAATGCAACTGTAATCTGAAACTTAATGTTGTCTATTACTTTGAAAGTACTTGTCCTATTCACTTCATACTTGGAATAAATCATCAGCATGAACAATGCCATCTGTGACGACAAGAATGATAACTCCAGTTCAAATATTTTTTTAGTTATTCCCCTTTCAAATGCAACTTTAACCTGAAACTTAATGTTGCCTATAACTTTGAAAGTACTTGTTCTATTCACTTCGTACTTGGAATATATCATCAGCACAAACAATGCCATCTGTGATGACAAGAATGATAACTCCAGTCTCAATATTTTTTTAGTTATGCCCCTTTCAATTGCAACTTTAACCTGAAACTTAATGTTGCCTATAACTTTGAAAGTACTTGTCCTATTCACTTTATACTTGGAATACATTATCATCATGATCAACAACATTGGTAACAAAAAGAATCATAACTCCTGTTTGATTATATATTTTGAGTTATGCCCCTTTCAAATGCAACTTTAACATGAAACTTAATGTTGACTTTAACTTTGAAAATTCACTTGATATTCGAAATAAATCATCTTCATGAACAGCGTCATTATGAAGAACAAGAATGATAACTCCTGCTGGACTATTTTATGAGTTGTGTCCCTTTAATATACAACTTTAACATGAAACTTAATGTTGCCTATAACTTTTAAAGTACGTGTCCTATTCACTCTTCGAATGAATCATCTTCATGAACAACAACAACATCAGTTACAACAAGAATCATAACTCCTGCTTGACTATTTTTTTTCAAATGCAAATTTCACATGAAACTTAATGTTGTGTATAATTTGAAAATACTTGCCGTATTCATTGAGTACTTGGATTGTATCATCAACATGAACAGTGCCATCGACAACTACAAAAATTATAACTCCAAATTGAATATTTTATGAGTTATGTCCCTTTCAAGTGCAACTTTAACATGAAACTTAGTGTTGCCTGTAAAATGGAAAGTACTTGTTCAATTCACTTAATACTTTGAAAAACCCATCTGCGTGCACAAACCAATTTTTGAAGATGATAACTCGGGTTTCACCATTATAATAGTTATTACCCTTTTAAATGCAATTTAGATGACACATGTGCTCTGTGGTGTAGTATTGAATTCAACTTAAATAAAAGATTTTTATTATATATGAATAAACATAGGCCCACATTTCAACTTTTTCCATGCAGGCGACAGTTGTGTTCCGCGGAACACAACATTCTAGTTTTAACAAATATTGACTGTTCTACCTTGATAGTTATAATACACTAAACATGTCGACATTACGTTATGACGTCCCAGCTAGATATAGAACCCCAACATATCGACATTAATGTGTGTTGGCAATAGCTATATAGATATATAACACCCAATAACGGAGATTCGTGACGGTATTAGCTGGACAGATATATAACACCCTCATATGAACAGTTCGTTGTAAATACCCCACCTAGATTAAAGAAATGAGAACCCGAGGGTCACCGCATTGAAACGGTCAGTGGAAAGATAATATGCCACCGGGGTATTTATCCACGCTCTAGGGTGTACAAACATTACTTTTGCCATAACAGGTTCTCACATGAACAAATAAGTACAAGTTGTCTAGAAGAATTAGCACCAACATACCCATCAATTCGACATTTTTTTATGCAAAAGCAACAAATAAAACATATGACACTAATAAAATTGACCATACCGAGACAGATCCATCCATCCGTCAGTCCGCCCGATCGACCTCCTGCCCGCCCACAACCACACCCTCCCCAAACCCACCCACCCACCAATCCAGATTTCAAATATTGTACAATTAACAAACAACTTGAACTTCGTTGCGGTGATTCCAGTCAGACTTCAACAACAACCAGAACTTTACTTCATAAAAGTATTTAGACTATGATGGTTTAGAATTTTGTGAAATTCATATGAACGAAAATCTGTATCGTTTTCAAGTTCAAATTTTATTAAATTCACGTCCGTGTTTTAAGATAAATCTATCAGATTCGTAGGTCCCCTAGAATATAATCTCAAGTGGTTGTTCAGTTCATCTGAAAAAGGAAGGTGTATATTTCCGCAATGATTAGCGCTGTACCATGGTTTCTGGTTGGTGCCTCTAGTTGACATGTTAGCCGAGTGAAAAATGGTCATTACCTGCACGCAAGCACGCACGGACACAAAAAACGCAAAATACCATACTCACTTCAATTAGTCACTTTATCGTGTTTTGGACAATGGCTGGTTGACTTACGAAATGAAAAAATAATGAAACATTCCACTCAAAACTAATTCAGTGTAGCAAGGCGCAATATTTATTCCCCGTTTCTTCTTTTCGAGTTGTTGACTTACCGCAGTGCCAATTCACCTTGCGTTTTGTTGTGTTCACGTGAAGCTGACGTAATGCTCCGCCAACCGTCCAACATTAAATCACGTCAATAAAACTGTTTTTCGTTCTGTAGTGTTTAACGTGTTTTGACTTTTCGTCTCGCCATTCGACTTACACTATACGGCAGGAAAAAGCCACTATACTCAACCGATATACTCGTCCTTCATCTAATCAGAAGCAATACCACCTGAATGTAAGCAAACATGCCTGGTTCACATGAGGAAGAACAAACACTATATATTAAAACAAATCTAATAAAGTTCCATTCAAAAGGCGCTAATAAATAGAATTTCGAAAGGAAAATTAACTGATTATTTACTTCAAAAAGAAGAAAATGATACTGCGCACAGTTTGAAAACCGGGTAATTATGTTTTTTTATTGTAGGAAGCCGTGTTTTACCTAAATATATTCGAGGAATCTTGAATATGACAAATTTTGCCAGGTGCCAGAATTAAAGGATTAGCGCATGTGCAGCGTGAACATTACACGAACAAACAACTAAAACAAACTATTCTAGTTTTGAAGAGAAATGTTTTCACATGGAGAAAGAGCACTTGTATTATTTTATTCTTTGATAAGTACTTTTGATAAAGTAATGGTTTGTTTCCAGGGAAAATACCTGGTCTTGTTTACAAGGTAAGTGTTTAGATCATGGCACAATTAGAGATTGCGTTCAAACGGTTCTGTATTGAGATCGTGTAAAATTTCTAGTGGCAGGATAAGGTCATGCAAATAGATCCATGTTTTCAGTGGATAACTAAAACTAAGTACTAAAAATACATATTTTTATATACAATTTGAATAAAAGACAACTACTGAACAGTTGTTTATGCAAGTTTCACAATCAGTTAAGTCATCATTTTGTAACACCTATGCATAATTACGAAGAAAAATCCTTAAAAATTAAGAAATTAGAAAAACATTTATTAAACCTTGTTAGCGATCGGCGGCCGACACAAAAAACCGCCATGTTTTAGAATTAAATAATTTACTTAAAACAATAAATACATAAGTCAATGTTTTAGCCGAAAAAAGTTAACATTGCCTGAAAGGCTTCATCCCATATTTAGTAAATTAAAAAGACGGCAACCTGTACCGTTTCATTAAATGATACTGATCTATAATGGTTCTCGTCGGTTATATTTTACTGGCAATATACTATCAACTCAATATTTACACCAATATACAGTACAAAAAAGCAATATATGCATATCAGGAATCGCCACACTCACAAAACACAGCCTCCCCACGCAGCGAAAAAAAAGGGAGGAAGAGAGAGAGCGCATGTTTTATATAAGTATGTCAATTCAAATAGGACGCCACAAACAATTAACGAAGAAGAGAACCTGCTACAACTTAGTCATCCCAAACATATTGCAGTGAAATGGAATCTTCAATGTGGTATTTTCAGATTAATACCATTCCATGTTCAGCGGCGTATGGTCCCCAGATAAAATAATGACTTTACCCTAAACGAGAAAACAATGGGCGGAACTAAACATAATATAATTTTGATAGGGGATCTGAGAATATAAATCTTGCATCTCACAAAGGAAAAATTTAAAAAGCAGGAAGTATATCCTAGGGATGATTGAACAATATCCTAATCTATTTTGGCTGGGGTATTGAAACCACCGATCTTAAGGGCTTACCACACTCCTCCCCAGCACGTTCATCGATAAAAAGAAAATTTTCAAAATCTCAATAACGATAAAATGTCGTTCAATAATACTTTGCACAAATGAATGTTACTAATGTATCATTATTTTGCATACAGTAAGACACGTTAGAAAAGTAAAGAAAAAAGGTTAGATCTTAAAATTCCTTAAGTTAAAATTCTATTTACATAAATTCACAAAAACTAACGTGTCTTACCATATGCAATATGATATTGAAATAGATGAAAAAGGAACTTTGAAAGCAATCGAACACGTGTATTTAAGGACTTGTATTTGTTTTGCCAAAAACATCAAAATTATACAGTTTTTAAATGTTGTCTATAATACAGAATACATTCCAAGCTCTATTTCCCTTGCAGAATTAAATAATCGAAACAAAGCGAGTAAGTCACGCCTCAATGTTTTTAATTAAATGAAATTAAAAGGGCTTGTCATAATATATATATACGATAGTATTGAAACACATAAACATATCAGTGTTTCGTGTCATATTCTCATATATCAAGAGCATGTATATAAAATTATATTAAACGAAACATGTCGTGGGTTTTTTAATACAGCCTTATGTCGTGAGATTAGTAAACAATTGTATCAACATGTCAAATGTTGATTCTTCTGTTTGTTTTTATTTTTATTTTTAGGTCTTAACATGGAAGAGATCAACTATTACTGTGGTGAGAGGTAAATCACTGCCGAAATACGTGTTTTTAACTATAAATGGAACTTCTATTAATAGACCACATTAGTTAAATAGAAAAAGTGAACCTTTAACTGTGGAAAATGTGAAAACCTATTGCTGGGAATTCGATTCTCGGTTGTTTTATAAAGAAAATGAGTATTGATTTTCTATAAGACCAATAAGCCAAAATGTTGTTAAAAATCGCCCTGACCTATCTATGTTTGTCACAAACTGTAACCAACCTGTGTAGCTCTGATTTGACTAATAGAGTTTTAAGCCAAAACAAAGAAGAACAATTTGTGTGTGAGTATTCTAACGATGTCCTTAAAGTCAAATACGGCTATAATACCGAAGCGGTCAAAGAGTGTTTACGCGCTCACATATCAGCTCAGTCACTGGAGCTAACCGAGAGTCGATTAGAAACTATTCCTGCCTATCTAGATGTGTTGCCGGAACTTGTGCATTTAAATTTGTCTTACAATGGTTTGAAAACAGCCGATTTCAGCTCCATTCCAAATGTGTGCAACTTCCTTCAGACGGTTATACTGGATTTTAACGACATTATATCACTACGGCGTGGTGATTTTGATTGTTTGTCTTCCTTGGAAAAGCTATCCATCGCTAACAATTCCCTAACTGTCATCGAAAATGGAACATTCAGTAAAAGAATGGAGAATATTGACCACATAAGTTTGATTTACAACAATCTTACAACACTCGACACTAGTTTGATAAGCAGGCTTAAACTGTCAGACAATATCAGTTTAAAAATCAATGCCTCGTGGAACAATGTAGTTCTTATTACGAACTCAATGAACATATCCATAAAAGATGTCACAGCGTCCACTCGTATCTATATAGCTTTACTTCACAATAATTTAACAACATTTGACCTACACTATATACGGAAATTGTTTAATATTACTAATGCGTATGAAGTACTGAAATTGCAGAACTGTGGTTTTGATCTCCGATTCAACCCTTTTATATGTGACTGCGCTATGTATCCTCTTGCAAAGTACCTGGCGATATTCTTTCGTATGGATCCAGACAATCCATTGTTTTCCATTACGTGTAACACCCCAGATTTACTTTTCGGTAAAATGGTTCGGGAAGTTCCCGAAAACCAGTTTAACTGTTCAGTAACTAGAGGCTGTCCAGAGTCTTGTTCATGCATCAACACTGTTGCGCTAAACCTTACTACCGTAGATTGTGGAGGCGAATACACAAACTCTGATTTACCAATTACGGTACCGAAATCGGAATATTTGGAATTATACATGAGATCATCAAAGATCGAAAAAATATCTGTGAGAGATTATCTAGTGAATACTTCTATGTTTGACGTATCTGGATGTTCCATTTCAGACATACAACAAAGTCTTGTTCCATTACTGAATGGTATAAATACAATAAAACTTGACAATAACAATTTACAATACATTCCAGAAACTTTTCAAGCCTTAAATTTTACTACAGACCAACTTCTGACGCTACATGGAAACCCATTTAATTGCGATTGTCACAACCTTTGGATGAAGGCTTGGATTTTGAAAAACAAACAGCACCTCGGGTTCTTCAATAAGATTATGTGTGGAAAGGGTGCTGGAGCAGGTACTCCCATAATCGACGTCCCAGATGAAAAATTCGTTTGTGGTGATACCAGTGTTTCATTGAAATATTTATTTGCGATTGTAGGTGGACTATTGGTGACCACATTTGTAGTTGTATCGGTTGTCGTTTTAAATAAAGGAAGAATAAAACAATTTCTGATTTCACACTTCGGCATTCTCAAAAGATTTCGTGGACCTTTTGAATATGACATTTTCGTGCCACACTCTTGTGAAGATGATGAAACTGTTTATACTACTGTTGACAAGTTAGAACACTTAAACCCTTCTTACAAGGTGTGTCTTGGTGAAAAATGTTTCCGGTTAGGAAAATCCATCACTGAAAATATTTTAAATGCGATAGAAACAAGTCGCACAAGTCTTCTTATAGTGTCGAACAGTTTTCTACGAAGCTCTTGGTGTAACATGAATTTCGAGAGGCCCACATGAGGTTCCTTCGGGACAGAACGATTAACATGACCCTTGTACTTCTCGAAGAATTAGACCAGAAACTTGTGTATAGAGAACTTGAATTGTATATGAAATCACATGTGTATATAAAATACAATGACGCCGATTTCTGGGACAAACTGATTAAAAGTCTACAAAACAGTTATTTTTCCGAAACTTCGCCTCTGATTTTGAAATGATTTATTCGTGTTACTACATTGCTACATATAATTGTATAATGGACGACAACCGCGATCTTTAGGCTACAATTTTGGTGTCGGAAGTAAATAAAAACAAAAACAATCAATATTTATAGCCTTGTTCCAGCTCTCAGTCGGAGACATATGAAAGATTCACTACATCACGTGTAACAGAGATAAGGCCAAAGCGATGAATATAACCCAGAACAGAAAAATACTGCAACATTCAATTAGAGGGGTAAAATTTCACAAACTGTTTCCATGTATATCATTAGAATAATAATTTAGACTTGGATACCTCCATATTTTAAACCTTTGCAATTTCAGTTTTAGGTCGTTATGTACATTTTAATTCCATTTATGATGCGACATTGAATTTATTGAGATGATGACTTTCTGACTGCAAATCCATTAATATTCGATAAAGACGATCAGATGTTTATTATAGAGAATTTAATTTTCTCTGAAATAAGTTAGAGTTGTTGAATGGACGAGAATGGTACAGAAGTGCGTACGGACGTTGTTGTTTGATGTGTTAATGAACTATCTCATATTCTGAGGGGTCGAAAGACAACTTTACTTTTAAAGATGAAAATGTGTACTGCCGTGACATTTTTTGCCAATTCGTTGCATGATCTGATGTTGCAAAATATTTGCTTAAAAGGCGATCCTATGTGTAAGCTTAACTCGTTATTGAAGGTAACATTTGAGATTGTGCTTGTTTTCGAAGCCGTACGTTCTACTTTTAACAAATTTTAAGATTTTGGTGACGTTCAAGCGGTCAATCATGTGGAAATATGTGCAAATAGTTTCGCAGCTACTGATTGAAATTTTAAAACAAATAAATAACTCAAGATTTGACATATTTTTGTGCTCCGTCGAGTGTTTAAGAGCATTTTCGTTTACTACGAAACCAAGTAAAAATCGAAACACTGAAAGTGCTGAAATCCAGTGGTGCGTAAACATTATGAAAATAAACAAATCCATAATGTGCAATGTGTCCTATTTGAGCAGTCATATGCTTGCAAAAATGTGGGTTGTCTATGTTGTATAACATATATGTAATATAAGTTTAATTGCAGTAAAATTTTCATTGTAAGTAAAACAATAACTTTCAGATAGATAAACAGGGAACAATCATTGAAAAGTATCCAATTCAGGTGTTGCTGAAAATTGGAATGTTGAAGCCACACAAAATAAAACTAGCCAAACTATTGAAACAAAAGTAATTTAAGGAGAACTATTGATATAAATAGAAAAAATGAACATTAAAAGCAACAGAACAGGGCAAATACAAAAATAGACTCAGTTTGATCAAGCAGTACCATGATCAAAATGCATCTCTGCCCACATTGCCTAGCCCTGGCTTGAATGCAACTTAGTATTTACACAAGTAAACAGTACCAATTTTGATCATTCCAAAAAATGGGGTGCATGTGTGGTTGCTTAACAGTAGCTAAACTTGTGCAGTGAGGCGGCCGTAAAAAGTCTCCCCGTACATATAGTTAGTACTGTTATCAGTAAAATAACCCGTTACCGATGTCATGCAATGATCGTTACGTATATCAGGGCTCTCCGATCAACCTTTTTGGGGGGTTGTCCCGGTTAGCTCAGTTGGTTGCGTCGCGGGAATTGCAGGGCTAGACGCTGTCGCCGTGACGGTGGGGGTTCGCTCCCAGCTAGAGGCACTATCATTTGATGATAATAAAATGTTATATTCATGCTTTATAGCAAACAACTTAAAGCAATGCCAAAGGTCTTATAAATGTCTTTTGGCAAATGAAAGAGGCATAACAAATTTTTGTATCATTCATAGTTACTCTGCGACACAAGCATATTTGAATTTTCCACTTTCAATTGGGTTAGCGAAATTATATTTATTTCAGCTTATTTATTTTTTTTGGTATTTCACTTGATTATTACCACTTTCATAGTAATTACACAAGGATCCTGTGATTTAGGCTATTTGAAATTGGTTTCATTTATAACAATGTGTCCCAGAGAGTCAGCATTATGTTAATGTTTCCATAATTTAAGAAAGTGTTGAACCTTATCAGGGTTGGCAAAAATGCCGGCATATAAGGGTATTTTCCATGCCGGCAGTATTTAACGGCAAATACTGGCAATTACTGGCAAATACTGGTCGATTGAATCGACCAGTCTAGAATTAATACAATATTACCTATAATCAGCATTCATATGGATAATTTCAAGTTTACCCATCAATTGCCATTATCTTTTTACTTAAAGTTAACACTTTTATCACTTTATCCATAATAATTAAATATTTAAGCTGAAAAAATGATCATTTGAATTGACTATCCATGGAATTTTTACAATACAGTGTATCCCTTACAGTCAGCAGGTGTCAACTTCAAAATTCAATTATTAACAATAATGGAGTGAGCATTTTAAATAGTGGGTAAACATTTTAATTGTAAACAAGTAATGAAGACAACTTACAATAAATATACATGAATACAATAACAAATAAGGTTAGATACAAAGAAGTCTCTGTCTACCAGGTAATCTCTTCTTTCCCAATAAAGAATCTGTAACAGAACACTTCTTTAGTCATACCAATACATAACCATTTATTTGCACCTAGACAAATTGTTTAGGTCATTTATGACACTGCTGTTGCCTTTGTTGCCCCTGGCTATTACAGCCCCATGTATGAAACATGTTGTTTTAATAGTTTAGACCTTATGGCCTTGCTTGTTAAGTCAATAAGTGTCAATGGTGCACAAGTGGATCAGCATTACTTTCTCACCTGCTGTATTTTTAGGTTGTAAGTAAAAAAAGACAGTTCTTTAAGATTTTATTTACTTTAAGTGCTTAAAGTGATCACCTGATATGAAATTTAATAAAAATTATCTGAGTAATTTAATTATTATTATGATAATAAATTAATAACAGTCAATTTAGTTAAGACTTCTGTAGTATTTTGAGGCAAAATTGTGTATTTGCCAGTATTTTCCAGTATTTACCACTTTGGGGAGTATTTTCCAGGCCAATACCACCCCCGGTATTTACCGCCCAACCTTGAACCTTAAAAATTATATAAGATAATGGGGCTGTTTATATTCTTTAGCTCTTTACAGACACCTTTCCCCCACTGTTATCTGTTCAACAGTATTTTGACCTTTTTTGATGCATGTGCCACATCCATCTGATCTGAACCTACACTCTGAATCTTGGTCAGAAAGTACATTTACCTAAAAGATCCAACAAGAGACCGTCGAAGATGGATGATGCTCCCCGAATAAGTACTTTGTCATAAAAAGGATTAGTTGTATAACTATTGAGGTGAATTTTGAAAATAGTGTAGTGCTATGAAATCAGACAATTTTAAAATCCAACTATAAATATAAAGTTATGGACCGGACACAATTTTGCTTCAAGGTCATGCTGTGACATTTACGTCCGAGGTAGAGACCCAAATGAGCATGACACATCGTCACAATATGGTGATTATTTCTGTGAAATAATTTAAAAGTCTGACTACAAATAAGAAAGTCATGGGCCGAAAAAGATGTTTATACAGGGTCATGCTGTGACCTTGACCTTAAGGTTAGCAACCCAAATGTTGTGCGTGACAAGTCATCTCATTATGGTTATCAATTCTGTGAAATTATTTTAAATCCGACTTCAAATAAAAAAGTTATGGGCTGGACCCTAATTTGCTACAAGGTCACGCTGGTACCTTGACTTTGAAGGAAGTAACCCAAATGTTGCGCGCAACACGTCATATCCGACTTCAAGTAATGGGCCAGACACGAATGCGGGATGTATGGACTGACAGACGGACATACAACCCATCGACTATATGCTCCCCCGAATTTCTTCGGGGAGCATAAAGCCATAAAAATGAACAGAATCCGCTCGATCAGCCTCAACTGATAATATGCAAGTTGATATGGTCTAACCTTGTCACGCATGGCATACAAGCTGTATCCATGTTGGCCCCTTAATACTGACTTATGCATAATAATTTATGTCTAAAACTTAAACCCTTTACTCCATATATGCGCCTTTATGGCATCAGCAAACAGTGTAGATCTAGATCACCTAGCACCTCTGCTATCTGATCAGGATCTGCACTGTTCACCTTTAGATTCATAACGGTATTTCTGAACCAGATGTGCATGAATGTTCTGTCTGGTCTGGATCTAGGCTAGATGCACATGCGGTAAAAGGCATATATATTACGGCAAAAAGGGGCTCTTGATTAACCATTTTAGTTATGCCCCTAAAAATGAACAACTGTTTAATAAATATTATCATCTTTAACTAAAATCTGTTTCAGAAATTACTCTACATCATAAAGCTATTTCAGTTAACATACCTTAGTAAATCCAGATCAGGGCCGGGTTCCATTAAAAGATTTGACCCGGGAGATGACCCTTTGACCACTGAAAATTCCAGAAAGCCTTATTTTGACCCCTGGGATTTTAGCTGAATAAGATAGATATGGGCCGGACATGATGTTGCTACAAGGTCATGCTGTGAATATGATGAAAATGACCCTTCAGATTAAGCACATAGAGGAACCCTTGGTCTATAAGTATTATTATTTTCTTTGAAACAATTTTAAAATCCAACTTCAAATAAAAAAGTTATGGGCTGTACACTAATTTGCTACAAGGTCATGCTGTGAATATGATGAAAATGACCCTTCAGATTAAGCACATAGAGAAACCCTTGGTCTATAAGTATTATTATTTTCTTTTAGTTATGTATTTTTCTTCACAAACTGAAAACACCTAATTTTGGTGACTGTCCTATGCTTGTGAAAAGAGTTGTGAAAATCAAGTCTGAAATGGTTAATATTAGCAAGTTTAATTCAGTGTGTCAGATATGTCGTGTGATTGTAAAACATTTATCCTGTCATTGCGATAATTAACTAGCGAAAACTAGGTAATTTGAAAATTAAAAATACTGGTTTCTTAAATTTGTGTTTGAAGTGGTTGTACTAAAAAAAAACAAATAAATTGCAACAATTTTTGTGCATTAAAAATTGATAACTTTTCCAAAATTATAGATGCTGAATATGATTTCATATCGGAGACCTGCTAATTATATATATCTGGGTCATATGGTCTCAAAGCTTGGCCGTATCGTCTTTAACTCCTGGGAATATTGTCTTTAAATCTGGACCGTACAGTCTGCATGTCCTTGGCCGTTAAGTTCATCAATCTGGGCTATAACAAGGGGCCACATCGCCCTTATATAATTGAGACTTGGAAGTTAAAGTTTCAATTTCAGCTAATCTTGTAAGAAACAACAAGAACTATTTACCTTGTTAAGACGGTGTAACTGCCGGTGTGAAACAGAACTTCGTTTTCAATAGTCCTCGAGGTGTATACCTTTAAATCCTCACTGAGAAAAATATGTAAACAAAAACTACATGTAGATGTGTTTTCAAGCAGCTGGTTTAATACAAATCATTAAATGCGCAATATGCAAACTTTATAAGTAAAGTTGATTGCATATTTTTGCATACAATGACTGCACACACACACGCACGCAC
Organism: Corbicula japonica; assembly: GCA_038501625.1. Classification (NCBI taxonomy): domain Eukaryota; kingdom Metazoa; phylum Mollusca; class Bivalvia; order Venerida; family Cyrenidae; genus Corbicula; species Corbicula japonica. The sequence goes on from JAZAYU010000045.1 coordinate 300,367, forward strand.
ACGCGCGCGCACGCGCACACACACACACACACACACACACAAATTTTTGCGATGCGGTTGAAACAGTTAAAAAAACACATGTCTTGTCCTTTCGGAAATTACACTGTAATCAAATTTTTTTGTCAACGCCTTTGTTTATTTGTAATGATTAAGGGATTGCCACACTCCTCCCAACTTTATTCATCGATAAAAAGAAAATTATCAAAATCTCAATAATGGCAAAATGCCGTTCAATAAAACTTTGCACAATTAATTGTTACTACTGAATCTTTATTTTGCATACAGTAGAACTCGTTAGAAAAGTAAAGAAAAAAAGCTTGACCTAAAAATTCCTTAAAATTCTATTCACATAAATTCACAATAACTAAGCGATACAAAACATAATTTTAAATGCCCACGTGAGCGCAATTATACTGACAAGAAAATGTTGTATACTTTGTAAAAAAATTTCAACTACTAAAAGAGAAATCAGTGATTGTCATCGGTTTACGCGACCAGGAAGCGACCAGAACAATGAAGGTCAAACACACTTTTACTAATATCTCCTAAAGTTTACATATGTAAGTCACGAGGACACAATAAATTGTTGTCAGTATCATATTACTCATGTGGGCATTTAAAATGATGTTTTGTGTTGTTTAGTTTTTGTGAATTTATGTAAATAGAAATTTAGGGAATTTTCAGATCTCGCTATTTTCCTTGACTTTTCTAACGTGTCTTTCCACCTGCAAAATAAAGATACATTAATAACATACATTTGTGCAAAGTTTTGTTTAACGGCATTTTGCCGTTATTGAGATTTTGATAATTTTCTTTTTATCGATGAACAAAGTTGGGAGGAGTGTGGCAATTCGTTAATCCTTTCAGGATTTCATGTAATATCTCCCATGTTAGTTCCACTTCCGAAAAAAACACATTTTGCATCATTTTCGTGGGTGTCTCAATTTAAATACGCACAAAACATTGGCTATTGGTTCAAGTAAAATCTTCGACGTTGACATTGTTCAATACTTTGGGGAAACACAATCCAAGGGTGGTCACTGCAGTTGTGTGTAGTTTGGGCTAAACCCCGTACGTGTTACGTGACAATCCGTTAAACTATCGACACAGTATATTTTTAAACAAGTTTTAGCTTTCCAAAAAGCTAGTCGGTCATTAGCAAATAAATTAACAGAATAAGTAGGTATGTATTCGTGCTTGTATTTACTTTTGGACCAATGTAAGTCAATGATATTGCCAGTTTTCTGTCGATCAATGTCACACAGATTGTATCTGACAAACTATTTGTGAATTTAGTTGATGTTTCAAGTTTATTTCCATTTACATTTCTCTGTATGTACAAAACATAAACAAGAGAACATATAATTATACATTGTACAATGCTGTTACTTTAAAGCATGCAAATAAAGTTGAACGGCTGATGTTTGATTTATTGAAACATGAAGAAAACTTGTATCGGCAAAAGGCATTAATATAAATAATCATGTCTCTAGTAGACGTAATTTATTATTTTATTCAGGACATGTAGAAATAATTAAGTTGTTTAAGCACCAGCGAATCGGATGAATATGTTACATTAACGCGAATGCTCAAAGAGGTACCATAGAACTTTCCACAGTCGATGCTTATTTGTACATTGAGCAGAAAAGCCATGCTTATAATATTCAGTATTCATTACCAACATTCATAAAGTGTTGTTTTAGTTGGGTCAGCAGATCTCGTCAAACGTGAAGTTGACGAGCGTTAGAAGACAGTAAACAATAAATAAGGATGCTGATGCATTTATTATTTTCACTTAAGCTTTATGCTTCTCATATCTTTTGTTTTTGAACGATTTTCTCTGAAACTATTACAGAAACTCAAGAAGCACTATTTGTATTTAAATTAATCTATCACCAAAGAAATTGTCGTTATGCCACTGGTCTGAAAATTCTTCACAACTATTTCTCTACTTTAAAGGCTGGTTTTGCTTTGCTTGCAGTATATTCTAGTAGATCGCCCTTACATTGAAATGATAGTGCTTGTGTAGTCTACCTTACTGTACTTGTCAAAATTTTTAGTATCCCAAGAACGAGTCCAGATTTGTTATATTGCATGTGTATGGGGAAGCAGACATTGGGGTCAGGGAGTAGTAATAGTATGTCGAACTATTACTACTTCAGGGGTATCCCCGGAAATCTTTTACAAGTTTTAACTCAATTTGGATTGCAACTGCGACGAGTCCAACCGTTCACTATAGATCCCAAGAAGAGAACGCACGGATAGATGCGGTTTTAAGAGGGAACAGGGGAATCAAAATAAATCAATTCGTATTTCGTTAATAATGCATATATTCAAGGGCAAGTTTTGAAAATTATGACGGCGGAAGTTTTGTAACATATATTAAATAGTTAAAGTTTAAATGATAAAAATACAGATGCACGTATAGAATGGTTACCAAGTTTCTATTTTAAAACAATCGTTTAAGGTTTTTTTCTTAAAATAGATGAAAAGGTCACTTTGAAAACCACCGAAGACGAAACATGTGAAATAATTACAGGCTCGGTTTCATCGAGCCTGTTAAAGACTTTTAAGCATTTCAAAAACATTAAATACCGCATCGTAATTAGTGCTCCAACTTGGATATCAAAAGGACAGGGAAATATATCGATGTAAAAAAACATGGCAGCTTTTGCGCAACAAGCTCAAAACTAGGCACTTTTATACAAATCTTTGAGAAAGAGCATAATATATAAATGTCCCTCTGAATGAGTAATTGCGAATAAAAGATAAAATGTAATGTTCATAACTAATGAAGAGATGGGTAGTCATCAAACCAACTAGATCTAAACTCTCGCAGCTCGGGTTATAACATTAATCAATGGTCACCTCACATTCGCTAAACTTCCGTTAACTTCTGAGAACATTCACAACATTTTCACTGGAAAGCGCAAAAAAAGCAAAATCTCTCTGAGTTCTGAGCATTCGTTTCCTCCTAAATGCTTGTTTAAAACATCTCCCCGTTTGCTATAAGCCTCTATTATTTCACGACCGTATGTTTGGTGATTTATACCACAAGAACGAAACTTTTTAATGTTAAAACATGGGTAGAAGTTTTCATCAATTTTCAAAGTCAACGCATGGACATGAGTTTTTTTTGAAACCCGCATTATTTCATCTAACATGACATACACTGAAATTGATATCATTAAAACAAACAAATAAAAACAGGAAAATGTGCGAGAACCAGCAATATAACATATTCTAACGAAATTCTTGAAGATCAGAATAGTAAATATAATAATTTGAGTCCCTGTCAGGCTGCTTATCCCCCCACCCTAAGGCAGTGACAACATTTTGTTGTTAAACATAAACTCTAGATTTAAAAATACATTTTTGGTATGCTAATGACCGACTAGCTTTTAGTAAACTTTTGTTTACAGACAGCCTTTCCCGCCAAAGTCGGATATTTATTAGTCTCTAAGAAAAACATAAACGATGTCTTGCTTTTGACCAACAAAATCAATATAACGGATCGAATATATTTCATAAATGGGATCATCCTGAAAAGTTGTTTGATTCAAATAAAGTATCAGTTCAACTTATAAGCAAATAATATTTTGCTATGAAGGCTTGCATCACGTGACTTTCTAAAAACAGACGCATAACATTATTTCTACACCCTGTAGAAAATACAACACACGTATGTTTATATAATTTAACATGTCTTAATAGATATAGATCAGCCCAATTTCTGATTTGATGTTAATACAACGTCCAAATATTGTTTCATCAACATTTAGAAGACTGTGCTTGCAAATAGGGGGAACGGAATAGCATTCTCAAGCTCTAGACGGGCGGCTTTGTCTAAAGTGACCACGTCCGGTGCCGCTGTTATACTGCTACCTGTAGTTACCCTTCAAAGTTCAAGTTTGGTCCATTGTAATATGTCGGTCATCAGGATGACCGACAATAAATTAAGTATACAAGAAACATGATTATCTTCATTAATGTTTTTTTTTTCGGTAAACGTCTTCTTTATATATCAAGCAATCAAACATCAGCCTCTACACTTTCCTTTTGCATGCGTCTTAGAAACAGGTGGCATAGTCTAAATTATACGTTCTGGACCGTGAGTCACTGTTAACCGGTGTTCACTGTTAACCGGTGTTCAGGCTAAAGATCTCAAGTTTGGTCGATTATAATATGTCGGTCATCAGGATGACCGACAATAAAGCAGAAAAAAAAACTGAAGTATATTTACTTCAAAGTTCTTGCAACGAGTCTGCGTTCAGAACATGCGCCATTTGACACACCCCCATTTGACGTCATTGTGAATGTCTAAGACATACGCAGTTTATTTAATCAATTTATCGGTAAAAGTGCGCCTTTGTAGCTTTTATTGAGTAACATAACTGATCCTTCTTTAACAGCAATCAATTTAAATGATCGTCTACAACTGATTTTTCTCGTTTCTATAATTGCTTTTGGTACTCTTTCCCGTCGTCTACAAGCTGTGCTGCGACTTTTTCATTTGAGCGCACCTGCTGAAAGGTATGAGCTATCGGAAAGTCATCTCATTGCCAGTGGTTACCACCACTGGCAATTAAAAGTATCTACTTCACACCAAGCTCACATCTTGCACACCGATGTTGTTCATTGTTCTTTAATTAAAGAAGAAACCGATAAAAATTACTTAATATCTCGGATAACGCGTGATGGTGGATGTTTCACCATATCCATGCCGCAAATTTTAAGTAAAGAGAATACTGTTACCAGCCTCGATAAAGTTTGAGAGCTTTTTCATGATTGCGACATGAGTCATCCACTTTACGTCTGCTTTGATCGCTTGTATACTTAAAGCTGTTACATCCACTTTAAGACTAATGCAATACTCATGTATTTCGTCAAAGACGCCGTCCGCCTTTATTGACGGCATAATTGAAATAAAGTGAAATGTGCTATCAGGAATATTCATATTCAGAAATCACAGTCTCCTCACACACCCTAAGAGCAGAGAAAAAGAGAGAATGTGTTAATAATATAATTGATTAAAAACATAACCTAAAAACTTATCGAAAGAAAAAAACGAGGGGTTACCGAAATGGAACGGGTTATGATTTTTTAGTTTTTTATCAATTTTGTAAGACATTGTATACATCCAAATGCCCTAAACATCTAAAATAATTAACATTTGAATTTCTATTAAAATTGCTCGAAGATATGAAATGTTAAATACTTAGGCAAAGATTTCTCATCGGGATGGACATTTCACGAAAAAGATAAAGCATCATCCGGGCAACATTGTTTAACATTAATTCTGCTAAACAAATATCTCTTTAAATTTACAGATATATCAGCAAACCTGTAAGTTTGACTCAGACACGCAAGTCGCTGCAAGGAAAGACGGAAAGCTGCATGTTGAATCTATGAATACATATTAACACATTAACAAAACGAACAACTAACCAGTATCCAATGTGTCTGTTTTGTTGTAGAGAAATTACTTCCGAATGGTTGGAACCATACAGAAGTGGTTGCTTGGCCTTCAAATCCATAAACGCTCGTTTGGGAAAAAAATAAATAAACTATTCGTACACTGCCGTAAACAATGCTGTGTTACCTCTAATATCAGACTGTGGTGTGCAAATGGAAAAAAACAACAAACTACAACCAAAACGTCAACACAAATAAGCAAAAATGATACAAGAACGATGCACTAATATATAAGTCAATCCATCAAATGACCTGCAAAAGCATTTACACACTCGTATTCAGAAAATAAACAAACAAATCTGTTCATGCTTGCAATGCAGTTGCTGGAAAGACAACTGAGGCCCTACATGCAAGTAATGGTATAATAATAACATCGGGAAAAATTAATGATCAAACGATAGGTATGGATATAAGGGATAGCTTTTATGGGAAATATGTTTTAAGATTAACATGACATTGACAGCGACAGTAGGCAAACTACGGTGGACTAAGCCGTTATTATTTTACAAACAAAGCTCGGTATAAAATGAACCACTAACTATTTAGTCTTTCTTCAATTGGCTGTTCAATATTGTTTCTAAATGACCTTTGTTAGCATGGATAAACAACTTCTTTAGAAATGTATATTTGCCATGTTCTCTACCTGTAGACAACTAAAAGCTTTCCATGCTGTGACCACGTAATGAGCTAACAGCTAAATATTGACCGGCTTTTTTTCGGCTCTGGTTACATAATAAACAGCCTGTTTTTCCTTTTACAAATAAAATATCTCTTTTTCATCATCCTTAAAACAATAGAGCCCAATGCAAGTATGGCAGCACAGAAAACGGAATCCTTAAAAATCACAGAACCCAGTGTAAGCATGTTAGCACTGAAAATAGGAACCTAAAAATTACAGAGTCGAACCCAAATAATTATCACTTAAAAGTATACTTTATATAACAGAGTCTAATGTAAATAAGCCAGCATTGAAATTGGATCCTTAAAATAACAGAGCCCTACCCAAGTATCTCAATCTGCTAAAACTGCTACGCTATCAGGATTTCACGACGAGTCACTAAAAGTACATGTAGCTATTATCAATAACCTCCCCAACCAAACAGAATGTCGCCTACACAATCGCAAAAGAACATAATGATCGCCGTAAACACACATTGTTTTTAAGCCTGGAAAGTGCAATCATTTGCGACCCTTGCTGAAAGCGTTATCATTATGAATCATGTTTCCTATGTTGACTATTCTAAAAGAAGTTATCGGGGAAAAACACTAAAGCTAATATTCACTTTAGTGAGAATGCCAAGTATATTTACACTGAAATTGCGATCCTTCACATTACTGAACATAACCTAAATATGTAAGCACTGGAAATGGAATCATTTAAATTACAGAGCCAAACATAAGTAAGTTAACATTGTAAATAAGATCCTGAATATTACAGAGCCCATCCCAAGTGTTTTAGCACCATAAATGGGGTCCTTAAAATTAACGTTGAGTCCAATCCAAGTATAGGCACTGAAAATATGTGATTTTCAAATTACAGAGCCTAAACCAAGTATGTTAGCACTAAAATGGGTTTCTTAAAATCAAACACATAACCTCATCCAATGATGTTTTCTCCATAATGCCTATTTATCAGAGCCTACGTATTTGTATTCTCCAGAATACAGATATATAAAAGCAAACGTATTTCTTTTTCCAGAATGACGGTATACCAAAGCTAATGTAAATTCTATAGCAGCAATAATGATTACCGTAGACCTGTTGCGCGTCATGTTTTCAGACAGAAACAAAAGACAAAGTCCTCGATGATACCTTTAAGGTATCGCAAACATTGCAAATGGCGAAAACAGGCTAAAATTTCAAAAAATGAATTTTGGGGGAAATACTTATTGCCACCTAGATTTTAGTTATTAAATGTATTTAGCTATAGATGTAGTAAATGTTTGCAAGCTCAGTTTAGTCTAATTCATGTTCTAATAACCAAGCACATACTAAAACAAAAGAAAACCCATTTGCATGAGAACTCTGAAATTCATGAACAATATACCAAAGCAACTCATACCTGAAATAAGTATATGCTGGTCTACAATGTTTAGTGCCAATTCGTCAAAATAATGTTAGGGTTTTCAAGAAATTCAAGGAAATCTTACTTCCTGGTTCAAAGTGAAAGTAGAAAGTGAAAGTAGGAAGTAAGTTTTCATTGAAAAATAAAAGGCTAACCTCATTATCAAGCCAAAGAAATGTACTCAGTGATCCTACTGAGACTCTCAAATCAGAAAGGACACGATGACATGAATAACGAAACAGATCGAGCTTCTAGGTTCTTTTATAAGAGTTCGCTATTAACCTTCATAAACTTCGAAACCCCTGTCATCTTCGTGCAAAACAATGGGTAAGCTTAACGAGCAACTGTAGAGGGGTAATCACCAGGCATGCAGAGCGATGTAAAACACCGTGTTGGTAACTATTCCTTTTGAATATGCAGGTGATTTTTACTTATTACGTGGAGAAAATAATATTGCCTTTCATTTTCTTTAGTTAATAAATTAAATCTCCATAAAAGACTGGCTGAGAAATAACTTACAATAGTTATTTATACACTGCACCTGTATTTTTGAATTATATCTGAGTATCGGCGATAAAATTGCAAAAGGATTTCCTTTATTTATGGTACCGATAACCCTATTTTAAAAGTTTTCTGTTATGCAAATTATTACAGATTACAAGATTTATTATTTCAAACCCACCCATCCACTCGAAAATGTTTCATGCACAAGCACACAAACATACACTTAGTTGCGCTCAACACTAGAACGAGAATCATTCTTAATTATTCTTTTACATATCGGATAAAATTCAAACAAAAGAGTAACAAAACAATACACTTTTTAAAATCCTCAAGACAGTTATGATTTGTGAAATAATGAACCAACATGGAACTCTATTTTAAATACCTCAATCTCACATGTTGCCTTTTAAATTAAAAGTCAATAAAATTACAAAATAATGGTGTAACAGGTTGAGTCAGGAGAATGTTAACTACATATAACACGTGAAGTTATAAAATCAAAGCTTAACTTTTTAAGCAGAAACCTCATAGACGCACTGGACAGTTTAATTAAATGCTCTTTAAATGTTTTTTTATCCCTGTCAGCGTGTTATTTCTAATTTGACTCCAAGGTCTCTAGTCCCGGTAAGATAATTGAGTACTCGTCCCTATGGCTTTCCAATGCTGTTTTCTTCTTTTTTTGTGTGTGCTTTTGCATGCAACATTGTGAAGCTGATGGGTGATTTGGAGTTATTTCACCAAGACAACTTGTGCTTGTTTGTTGATATGAGAACCTGTTGGGGCAAGTGCGAGATTGGTGCATCCTAGAACCTGGTTTAAATCCCCAGTGGCAATATGTTTTGCCATCGACCGTTCCAAGGAGGTAACCCCAAGCATTCTCTTTTTCGTTAATTGTTTGTGGCGTCTTATTTGAATTGACATATCTACAAAGACCGCTCTGGGGAAAACACAAAAGGCAGATGGTCTTTGTTATCAGCTAAATTCGTTCTTCAAATCAGTTAGGACAAAAAAATTGTGGTCTTCGTCCACAGGTGGTCTTTGTTTAAAGTTGGTCTTTAGAACAGGTTTGACTGTACTTATAACAAACATTCTCACTCATCCTCTCTTCCTTTTCGCTGCGTGAGGAGGCATTGTTTTGTGAGTGTGGCGATTCCTGATATGCATATTCACATTTTTACTTGTTTTTGTTTTCGAATCAAAGCTCTAAAAAGGCCCGAAGCCATCTGGTAGAGTTCGCGAATTTATCCTTGAGCTTTACTGTGTCATATAATGCCGAATACGTAACGACTTGTCATTCAACTGTTACTTTGCTCTTGTCGATATCTTGTGATAATTGGTTTAGTTAGTATGTAAATAAATTTGAAAAGATAAAGCAAGATTTAAGTAAATATTATACTTTTGCACACACGAATACTGCTGTATCCGTAGAAGTATGTTCATGCATTTAAATCAGCAATTAAAATACCGTTGTCCTGTTATTTAGTAATAGCATCCCTGAGCATATTACTGTATTTGTTGTGTGCAAATATCTTTTACATTGTATTTTAAAAATCCAAATGAAAATCATTACAAATAACTTAATTACAATAAAATTACATCGGATTTACAGATCATTGAAAATACACCAAAATCTTGAGAGTGTTTAACTTCTAAATATTGCTATAAGCCTGCCGGTCATATTGTTACCGGTGATCTTAATAATATTTAATCAAAGACTCTAGAATTCGTAATGTAATTTCTAAAGGTCCAAAATATACAATATCATCCAAAATTGATTTTAATGCATGCCGTGCAGAAATTGCTGAGTCTTTTAACTTATTTTGCAATAAATGGTGCAAAAGAGAACATGCCGAGCCTAATGCACTTTCTAACTGGAAAAAAACACATATTCAAAATAATTAACACTCGTATATCATTTTATGAAAGAAACATTGCTTTATTACCACCTCGACCTCGTTTTAACTTTCGTCGTTTGAAAAAAGGAATTCAAGACTTTCATAACAGATTTGTTTTAACACCTGCTGGTAAGGCTTCTAATAATGTAATTATAGTGTGACGAATACACTATATTAATATTCAAACTGAAGAACTGAACAGCACTAATGCTTATATACTGACTTCTTCATCTGAGAGTGATATTGTTACTGCACACGCTCTACAAATTACAAAATTAAGAATTAGTATTGAGCCGAAACAAGACAAAGTACCTACTATGTATTGGTTGCCTTAAATGCATAAAACACCGTACAAAGCAAGATTTATTGCTAACTCTAGTTCTTGTACTGCTACTAAATTATCCGTGCTCTTAACATCTTGTCTTACAGCTATAAAAGAACATGTAATTAGGTATTGTGATAAGGTTTTTGAAACTTCTGGCAAAAATTTATTTTGGTCGATTAACAATTCAAATGACGTTTTGAAAAAGCTTAAATCAAATAATTTTCGGGCGTTCTGTTTGTCTACTATGATTTCTCAACATTATACACTTCGCCCCCTCATAATTTAATAAGAGACAAACTAACCAGTCTCATTGAAAAAACGTTTGCTAGAGAAAATAAAACCTTCATCGCTTGTAATGAACATAGGGCATTTTTACAGATGGTTCTTATGATAATTATACCTTATGGACTTGTCAAGACCTAATAGAGTCGCTAACTTTCTTACTGGATAATATTTATGTTAGATTCGGTACCTCTATTTATAAACAAGTAATAGGCATCCCAATGGGTACTAATTGTGCACCCCTTGTTGCTGATCTGTTTTTATACTGTTATGAAAGAGACTTTATGTTATCTCTTTCTACTGAACATCAAGATGATATAATTACAGCTTTAAACAACACCTCGAGGTACCTTGATGATTTATTAAATATAGACAATAACCATTTTCCATTACTGGTTAATAAGATTTATCCTAAAGAACTACAACTTAATAAAGCGAACACTTCAGAAAAGCAAGCAAACTTTCTCGATCTAAATCTGTCAATTGAAAATGGTTATGTCACTACTAAAATTTATGATAAAAGAGATGATTTTAATTTTAATATAGTAAATTTTCCGTTTTCAGACTGCGATGTTCCCCGTGCAACATCTTATGGGGTTTATATCTCACAGCTTGTTCGCTTTTCAAGAGCTTGAAACGATGTTAATGATTTCAATGAACATAATCTTTGCATAACAGAAAAACTTTTGAAACAAGGTTATCGGTATCACAAATTAAGGAAAACCTTTTGCAAGTTTTATCGCCGATACCCAGATTTAATTCATAAATACAAATGCAGTTTAAAATCACGTTTGCAACAAGGTATTTCACAGCCAGTTTTTTATGGAGATTTAATTAATAAACTTAAAAAGATAAAAGGCAGTGTTAATTTCTCCCGGTTATTCGTAAAAACCATCTGTAAATTTAAAAAGAAAGGTTACCAACATGATATTTTACAGCGCTCTGCAGGCCTGGTGATTAACCCTTCTACAGTTGATTATTATGCTTACCTCTTTGGTTGCACGACGGTGGCAGGGGTTTAAGAGTTTATGAAGGTTAATGGGGAAATCTTTTCTTAAAAGAACCTAGAAGCTCGATTTGTTTCTTTTATCCCTGTCATCGTGTTCTTGCTGATTTTACTCCAGGAGCTCTGGTCTCGGTAAGATCATTGAGTACCCGCCCCTTCGGCTTTGCAATGCTCTTAGCTTCTTATGTTTAATATGTTTGTGTGCTTTTGCATGCAACATTGTTAAGCCGATAAGTGGGTTGGAGTCTTTTCACCAAGACAACTTGTACTTGTTTTGTGATATGAGAACCTGATGGGGCAAGTGTGAGGTTGGTGCACCCTAGAACCTGTTTTAATCCCCAGTGGCAATTTGATTTGCCACTGACCGTTCCAAGGCGGTAACCCCTCGGGTTCTCATTTTTGTTTATTGTTAGTGGTGTCTTTTTTGAAACTGATCATTTTATTAACCATGCTCTCTCCCTCTCTCTTCTTCTTGACTGTGTGGGGAGGCTTTTTTTTTCTGAATGTGGCGATTCCTGATATGCATATTTCACCTTTTTATAATTCATTTTTAGAAACGATAACCCTAAACAAAATGTAAGGTTGTGGATTCAAATATGATTACATTATAAACATATTCATTTAGCTTTGAATAACTTTTGAAATGAATTACATCTCCGAAAATAGAAACTGCAATGTAATTCGTGTATATAGTTGCCGTCACTTATAACCGTAGAGACAGTAGTTCACGTTAGATGATTACTAAATTGACCAGCGTGCTTAGTCAAAATATATACAGAACAATATTTTACAACGGGTCAGCTACAACTAAAATAATTTTGACATGTTATGTATTTGACATTATTATAATTTACAAAACTCTTTATGTCCACGCGTAATGGTCATTTTGGTGGTTTGTGCTAACTTCCGTGCCAGCGAAAGTTTAACGATATCACAGTAGGTTCTCGGTCCCTAATCAATTTAGATTCCTACCTACAACGGATCGGATTTAATCAACATAACAGCGTTTCATTTAACGAATACGAGTGGTCTTCCTTAAGATGCAGCTTAATACATAAAGGTTATCAAGCCAGTATAGGCGTTACACCCTTCAGATCGATTTAAATTAAACTGTTCAACCCTCTATCAGCATATTACATTGACATTTTGTTTCATTCTCGTGCTGCCCGAATCCAACTCTAGTCTTGTCTTTTTACCTGAAATGTTAATTCTTCACATACCCAATCAAAAGTGATCAAAATTTGAAACTATCATGCCTCACGTGCTGATTCTGCTCAGTTTTCTTGTACAGCACACGTAAGTGGTGTCAGTGATTACATACAAGTAAATACAGCTAACCTCGCTGTCTCTTTTGTTATATGTCCTTCATAATATTTTTATCACATTTCAACTGGACTATGTAAACTTCATAAGGCAATGGGGCAGGATTTTTCTTTAATAGTATACATGTTACAAAGCGAGGAGCCCTCTTTCAAGTTATTGACAACTGTACAGAAAAAATTGAATTAATTTTAGAACAGTGCATTGTTGACATACCTTTTAAATTTTTAAAATTAAAAGACCTGAGTGAAAAATTAGAACAAGACAGACAGAGATTGTCAATAAAAATGTGAATATTTCATATTCTAACACGACTTGACGTTTTTCACATTGAATTTGCTGTGAATTATTACACGATAATTCACCGCGCGTGGACACGGCTATTGCTAAATACCTGTCGGTATAAACTTATCGATAATTCACCGGAAAATATTGATTATTTCTTAATTCATGAACTATTCTACCTTTCAGTGCCAGTGTCTGGTTCTTCTTTCCAATAACCAATCGAACTACATTGTAAATGAGTTATGTGCGGTGAATATCGCTGTAGTCTTTATTCCATATTATTCATATGAAGGAAGAGGTAATGTAAAATATATTTATCGTTTTTCCTGAATTACATACAGTACGAGGATAAATGCCAGTATCTTTACGTAATGAAATTTCCAGTTATTTTAAAAAACTTACGTAAAACTCCGTGATCCGGTGCGACTTTGCCGTTTTCGCAAAGTTACGATTAGGCACGGTGTTTAATGTCTTCACGGAACAGTAAACGCCTTTTAAATCATGCTGAAGCCTATCGAGTGCTTTATTAACGTAAGCTAAACATAGCCGTGTGTCAACGACTGAAACTTATTGTTTATGTAAACTATGTTTATGGAGTTTTCATTGGAATAATGTACTTAATAAAGAAGAATATGTAGAATACGATTTTGTTGTATGAAGTATAAAACGAAACAAGTAAGTATATTCAAAATGATTTTGTTTTGCTACGTAATTAAACTGGGCCAAAAATGGGCTCTTAAGCGTACTTTAACTTTTCGGGAATAGTTTCTTTTGTGAAAACAAGCCTGTATTCCATGACTCGTGCTCCGTCTCTATACTGCGTGTCCCGTTTTTCATCACGTATTCCATGTATCCGTTTGTGAAATTTAGAATACTACTACGTCTAAACAGAAAAGAGAATATGTCTATAGTCTTCAAACTTTATTAAACCATTCGGCTAACGCACATGATTTAAATGTATGTCATCTTGGCAGATTGTGTAAACTCTTGACTCAATAACGACTAGGTTTAAACTGAAAAAATTATTGAACCAGTGCTGCAAATAAGATTGCCAAATAAAATATATGCATTAAGAATATTGCATTTATCATGACATAGTTAAATTATTATTTTTTTGAATTTCAGGCTTTGAAGTATCAGCAACATTTACATGGCTTCTAAAATACTCTTGCTGTAAGAGTAATAGGTACTTCTGTGAACTGATTACAGTCGTTTGATAGAACACAGAAAAATATCTGCTAGGGATGTCGCTGATTGCAGACCGTGACGAATTAACTGACAGGTTGAGTGTTGATTAATCAGTGATAAAGTGGGTATTGTTTCCTGCGCCGATATCAACGAAATGTTGTTACAAATCGGATTCACATACTTCTTCCTATTAATAGCCACAAGTGTTTTGTGCAGCCTTGATCAAAACAAAACCGAACAATTCGTGTGTCAGTATTCCCACGATACCCTGTTAATAAAATACGGCTATAACGCTGATCAAGTCAAAGGTTGTTTAAATGCTCACAAAACAGCGCAGATGCTCGAGTTCACCGACAGCCGACTGGAAGGCATTCCTTCCTATATAGATATCCTAACGGAACTTGTACATATAAATATATCGTTCAATGGTTTAAAAACAGCAAATTTTAGCTTCATCCCAAATGTGTGCAAACGAATTAAAGTTGTTATACTGGATTTTAATAACATTGTGCAACTAAGGCGTGGTGATTTTGATTGTTTGACTTCTTTGGAAAAGCTTTCCATTGCTTACAATACTCTTACTGTCATCGAAAATGGAACATTCAGTGAAAGAATGGAGAATATTGACCACATCAGTTTGATTCACAACAATCTTACAACACTCGACACTAGTTTGATAAGCAGGCTGAAACTGTCAGACAATATCAGTTTAAAAATCAATGCCTCGTGGAACAATATAGCTCTAATAACAAATTCAGTTAACTTGTCGATACAGGATGTCACCAGGTTAACAAGTATCGGTATATATTTACTGCATAATAATATAACAAAAATAGACATACAATATTACCTAACATTGTTTAATATTACAAATATGATTGACCTCCTAAAATTGTGGAACTGTGGTTTTGATATTCGATTTAATCCATTAATATGTGACTGTGATATGTATCCTGTGGCAAAAGAACTTGCTGTATTCTATGTTATGGATCCGGATAACCCATTGTTTACAATGACTTGTAACACTCCGTCCTCGTTATTCGGTAAAATGGTTCGCGAAGTTCCCCCAAACCAGTTTAACTGTTCAGTAACTCAAGGCTGTCCAGGGTCGTGTGCATGCATTAACACTGTTGCGTTAAACCTTACTACTGTAAATTGTGGAAGCGATTACAATAACCCCGATTTGCCAGTTACTGTTCCGAAATCGGAATATTTGGAAATAAACATAAGATCATCGAAGATTGAAAAAATATCTGTGAGAGATTATCTAGTGAATACTTCTATACTTGACGTGTCTGGATGTTCCATTTCAGACATACAACCAAGTCTTGTTCCATTACTGAATGGTATTAATACAATAAAACTTGATAATAACAATTTACCGTACATTCCAAACACTTTTCAGTCTTTTAATTTTACTAAAGACCAACTTCTGACGCTATATGGAAACCCATTCAATTGCGATTGTCACAACCTTTGGATGAAGGCTTGGATTTTGAAAAACAAACAGCACCTCGGGTACTTCAACAAGATTATGTGTGGAAAGGGTGCTGGAGCAGGTACTCCCATAATTGACGTCCCAGATGAAAATTTCGTTTGTGGAAATAAAGGCATATCCTGGACACTTATACTTGCAATATCCGGCGGAATAATGTTGGTTGTATTATTAGTTGTATCTGTTATCTTGTTTAATAAAGCACGGATTGAACTGTTTCTGATCTCACACTTTGACATCCTTAAAGGAACTTCTAGTTTTTTCGTCTATGATGTCTTCATTCCACACTCATGTGAGGACGACGAAACTGTAAATATAATCGTTGACAAGTTAGAACACTCAAGCCCTCCTTTCAAAGTGTGCCTTGGTGAAAGACATTTTAAGTTAGGGAAAACAATAACTGAAAATATTTTAAATGCAATAGAAACAAGTCGCACAAGTCTTCTTATAGTCTCGAACAGTTTTCTTCGAAGCTCGTGGTGTAACATGGAATTCCGTGAGGCCCACACGAGGTTCCTTCGGGACAGAACGATTAACATGACAATTGTACTTCTCGAAGAATTAGACCAGAAACTTGTGTACAGAGAACTTGAATTGTATATGAAATCACATGTGTATATAAGATACAATGACTCTAATTTCTGGACGAAAGTGTTTGATAGTTTACGAAACCAACCATGCTCCGAAACATCGCCCTTAATTTCAAAATGAATGAAGTTCAATATTTATATATGTTTCATAATAGCTTTGAAGACTGGAAAAATGGATGAAAAGAAAACTTGGATTGAAAATAGTCGATTGCATCTTTTTATTTGTTGTTGTTGTATTAATGTAATTGGATGCTAATAAATTATGATTTATACTCTCACCCAAAGTTCTATTTGATCACTTTTTGTCTATATTTTATTAGATAGAAAATTGTATTTAGAAGTTAACTGTCATTCATTGCCATTAACAGTCTTCGTTTTGTGATATAACTTTTAATATCGATTAATTAAACGTGATTTATAGTAACTTTACATTCCATCAAATCAAAGCTCAAGCGACCTGAAAAGTACCACGAATTACTTCTTTTTTAAAACTACGAAACCCTTTTTATTTAAAAAAAATACATTTATTCTTAACAAATTAACAATCAACAGTTGTGTTTTTTAATTAATTTTAAAAAATAAGTGTCAAATGTTATAATAACCACCCTTTCAATTAAAGACCACTGTCAATGTGAGCCTCTTTTAAAAGTGAAATGGTAATGACTTGATTGAAGACAACAATAAAAAATTTAAAAGGCATTAAATTATTGATTCAAAGGCATCGTATTTTGTAAAAAAAAAATCTTGACATTGGTTTACAAACTGGTTAACATTGTAAACTTTTGCAATCGGTGACCAATTAGAACTTTTGGTAAATGCCCATGTAAGAGCCAGTAACAGTTTTAAACCAAAGCAAATCACCGTAAGTTAACATGTCTAGGCCATGTCGCTGTACCGTATAAATTCGATCCCCAATATGAGCAATTTATTTGAAATGCATAGAAGAGCTATTCGTGCAGTGAGGCGGCCGCAAATTTTTACAGTACATACCGTGAGTACTGTTATCAGTCAGAAATCGGTTACCAATATCATGTAATGATAACCACGTTAGTGTTAGCCGGGTGATATTGGTTACTTAGGTCGGTATCACGCTCGGAGTTACATGACCATGCAGTACGAGTTTAATGCCCACTAAGCGTATGGTCATTTGGTGTTTTGTTTATTTTTATTTGAACTATTGCAGTCAGACAGTAAAAAGTACTATGTATAAAGTAATGCATCAAACTTGTTTCAAGATGTCTGAGCCAATATTTCCTTTTTTTCGTAATGTTTGTATAAACTGTTGCGTAAAGAAGACAAAATGTCAGCAGCAAACTAAAAATTTGAACTCATAAATTTAATTTAGGAAATCCATACATTTAACTAATGTTTATCGGCACTGATCATAAACATAAACATTTCTCCGCATGAAACTGGAATATACTCATCAATTTTATAATAAGATACATTATTTTTATTCCTTGTCTGAAACTACCATTGAAATCCCCTCTTGCGTTTGTAAAAAAAGACATCTGATCGAGGCGGGGGGGAAACAAGTCATAAAAATTTCCGTAGCTTTAGTATTTAAATGTACTTTTAAATCCTTACTTAAAAAAGGAAGTAATATATGCATATCAGGAATCGCTACTCTCACAAAACACAGCCTCCCCACGCAACGAAAAAGAAGAGAGGAAGAGAGAGAGAGAGCATGTTTTTTATAAGTATGTCAATTCAAATAGATACAGACTTGGAACGGTCAGTGGCATAACAAATTGCCACTCGGGGTTTCAACCAGGTTCTATGGTGCAAAAACCTCACACTTGCCCCAACAAGTCACAAAACAAGTACAAGTTGTCTTGGTGAAATAACTCCAACCCACCCATCGGCAAAACAATGTTGCATGCAAAAGCACACAAACATATAAAACATAAGAAGCTAATAGCATTGCAAAGCCAAATGGGCGAGAACTCGATGACCTTACCGAGACCAGCGCCTCATGGAGTCAATTAGCAAGAACAAGAAGACAGGGATAAAAGAAACATGGACCTTCGTTAGCGGAGAAAATACCCGTTATTGACGCCACTGACCCGCTACTGACGCCACTGACCCGCTACTGACGCCACTGACCCGCTACTGACGCCACTGACCCGTTACTGACGCCGCTGACCCGCTACTGACGCCACTGACCCGCTACTGACGCCACTGACCCGTTACTGACGCAACTGACCCGTTATTGACGCCACTGACCCGCTACTGACGCCACTGACCCGCTACTGACGCCACTGACCCGCTACTGACGCCACTGACCCGTTTCTGACGCCACTGACCCGCTACTGACGCCACTGACCCGTTACTGACGCCACTGACCCGCTACTGATGCCACTGACCCGCTACTGACGCCACTGACCCGTTACTGACGCAACTGACCCGTTATTGACGCCACTGACCCGCTACTGACGCCACTGACCCGCTACTGACGCCACTGACCCGCTACTGACGCCACTGACCCGTTACTGACGCCACTGACCCGTTACTGACGCCACTGACCCGTTATTGACGCCACTGACCCGCTACTGACGCCACTGACCCGCTACTGACGCCACTGAAGCCACATTCCCGTTTCTGACGCCACTGACCCGTTACTGACGCCACTGACCCGCTACTGACGCCACTGATCCGCTACTGACGCCACTGACCCGCTACTGACGCCACTGACCCGTTACTGACGCCACTGACCCGCTACTGACGCCACTGACCCGCTACTGATGCCACTGACCCGCTACTGACACCACTGACCCGCTACTGACGCCACTGACCCGCTACTGACGCCACTGACCCGGCTGCTGACGCCACTGACCCGCTACTGACGCCACTGACCCGCTACTGACGCCACTGACCCGCTACTGACGCCACTGACCCACTATTGACGCCTCTGACACGTTACAGACGCCACTGACCCGCTACTGACGCCACTGACCCGCTACTGACGCCACTGACCCGCTACTGACGCCACTGACCCGTTACTGACGCCACGGACCCGCTACTGACGCTTTTGTGACTTTTTGATTTTATCCCTACCTTGATAAGATGGCAGTAAACTTCCAGAATCATTTAGGCAAATTAAATGATTATTTCATAAAAAAGTGAAAATGATACATCTTATTATGTTTTCTGAGTCCACGCCGATAAATTAAAATTATATGTTCGGTGTAGTAAGAACATTGGTTAAGCGTATATACTTAATAAATTTACATACTCCAAAATATAAAAAATCTCGGAATTTGCAACATGCGGTTTGTAGTTTTTCCATGATAGAATAGGTTTACATAAAAATGAATTATTTTAGTTTTGATAATTTTTCCAGGATATGTTTAAGTATCTACACTGATATTTAAAATTGATTTTAAAATTAATTCTCGTTAGAAAAACATAATAATGTTATTTTACTATCGATATTTGAATAAATGTCTGACCAGCTACCACCAAAAACTTTTTCTCTGCAGATAGACCTTTACTTTGCAATCAATTAACTTTTATAATAACACGAGCGTATATGCAATATTTGTCGATGCTGTTGTTGATGGGAACTGGTGCATTCTTACATTGATACATTGATACAGAGTCAAGAATGCACTGAATGATTGATAAAACCACTTTATATGTCAATCTATTGTAAGAGAGTAATGGGGAATATATGGGAAAGTTCACTAATCTTATATACAAGTTGACCCACATTGTTTTAAATAACTTTGTTATTGCTTGTTAAGTATTTTCAAGTGCACGTTTATAATTTTTACTATTAAAGATAGAACTAATATATATTATATTTGGGAAAAGTCGCGTTTAATTTTTCGAGAGAGTTCAGAGATTAGTTAACAATTTTATAATGGGAACTCGATTATATTCTCATTGTATATATTGTTAAAAACAGTGCGCGGGTAACATACACTCTCAAATGAAATATAAAGAAAGTTGAACAAACCTTTTTCAGGTGTTCTGATATGCATATATCAAAATGAATAAATGTAATACATATGCACTGTTTTACATACTATACACAGGTTTTAAATCGCGTCAGAATCCTTGAAAGTGACACCATCGAATATGACAATGACAATCATGTCTAACAAATTATAACAATCAGACAATAAATCGAAACAATGAAATTACGATCAATAATTTCAAATAAGTTTTTCGGCAATCAGTGACAAAAATTTTATGACAGCGCGTTTAAACATACTTGTCTACTGATGGAGCAGAGTTGCACTGTAAGCACCTGTGGATTGGCTCAGTTTTGGTCCATCCTTGTGCTTCACATTGGTGATCAAGCTTTAATTAAAGTCGATTATGAAAAAACAATCTGATTAAAATCATCTCCTTAAAACCGCTACGCTATTAGGATCTGACGACGAGTAACTAAAACGTGCTTTTATCGCTAACCCTTTGAACCAATCAAATTGTCGCCTACAAAATCGCAAAGGTGAAGGTAAACATAGTATTTAAAACCACGGAAAGTGTTTACAGCCTGTTTAATACATATTTAATGAAGACACATGTATTTATGTAGTATTGCATTTATTTCTAATGTAATGACATCTTCAGATCAGTTTGTGAACCTTATAAATCATGCTTCTCGTGTTGGCAATTTCTAAAAATAGTAATCGGGGAAAACCGCTATAGCTTATGTACGGTGTCTGCGGGCCGTCATCAGATCTAACAGTTTGCTGGATGTGACTTTAGTGAGATTGTTAGCAAGAATGAACACATAAATACCAGTAACATAATATAAGCTTAGACAAACTTAACATAAAATCAAATCATATTTCGTTATATATATGAAAATTTTTTAGTCAACTGTCTTGAATATTGTTACATATACTTATGGACAAAAGTCTTGTCTGGTATGGATTTCCATAATATCTTTTAAATGCGTGAAGGTACGGTCATAAATTTTGCCTACTGTATATCGCCTGTATTTTAACCCGGTTTCTGATTGTTGACTGTCGCTTGAATGCATATAAATTTCCTCTTTTCATCGATATCAAATTTATAGGTGTTCGATAAAAAAAATACAGATATTGTAGTTTTTGTAGACCGAGCAAGACTTTTGTCCATTAGCAGTTGAGGAAATAAAGATAATGTATCTTATAATTATCAAGAACAATTAGTTTAGATGTCAATAATTATCTCTTTACAGATATCATTACATCAGTTTAGTGGTCATCAAGACGAGTCACGCAACTACAAGATAATAACACAACGTCTTTTATTGCATATTTAAAGGTAGATAAAATGTTTATGTAACGCAATTCATAAATATATTGTAGAATAAGTATTTATATCATTAAACTTTGAATTTAAAACTTTATAATTTATATGATTATTGGAAATAGCGATCTCTCTGTATAAGGCGAGTAACCCGTCAAAAAACCTTTACTTACTTGACGAAACTAGTAGGCATTCTGCCACCGTGTTCATCTGTTGCCCGGGAAGATCTTTTGAGAGGTAATTCGACGAAGCTTTCAGTGTTCTCTTGTTTGGGGCGAACCCATTCTTTATCTGGGGAGCATACGAAGCTGATCATGGATAGGTGTTAGTCTGCAAATACCACATTGAAGATTCCATGTTCACCTCCTCATGCATATCATCGTTTGGGATGGATCAAAATTGTACTGTTTATTGGTGCGCTCAACCCGGGGGCTAGGCGGCGTGGACAGTAATATGCATTTCCAATTCTGCCCTTGAACCGCCCCATTGTTTGCGCTATGTGGCGGCCGTATATAATCTCCCAGTATATTTAACCAGTGATGTAATCAGTTTCGTCTTGAAGCGTCGTTGAGCATGATACTTATGTATGTTTATAGTACCTCTAGTATTACTTTTGTTTTGATATTTTGGCCAGTTTTGTGATGGATGTGTCCAATATCCCAGCCAGTATAGATTTGGATTTTGTTCAATCACCCCTAGGATATACAACCTGGTTTTAAATGTTTGCATTTAGCGTTCTCCATGATATGCAGGATTTATATTCTCAGATCTCCTGTCAAAATTCTATTTTATTCAGTTCTAACCATTGTTTCCTCGTTTAGGGCAAAACCATTGTTTTATATGGGTTTTAGCGCAACTCAACATTTAGACCAATAACAGTATAAATTTGATTCATCCCAAACGATAGTATACATACGACGCTGATCATGTATAAATCAGAAAATTGAAGATTCCATGTTCATCGCCAAAATACGATTATACCATCGTTTGGGATGGATCAAAATTGTACTGTTTACTGGTGTAAATACTGAGTTGCGCGAAACTCGGGATAAGGCGGCATAGGAAGTAACATGCATTTTTTCATATGTTAAAGGCGTTTATTACTCAAAACAATACGACTAAAAGCAGTCGAACCTATCAAAACCCAACCACCTAACAAAGCGGCAGTAGTTGAGCTTTAAACAAATTGGTAAAGATAAATATTGTTGTAACCAAACTCCGTTATATAAACTGTATTTCAATCATCAAACAATGTTTCAAAATAGTGTAAAAAGTTGAAATATGCATATCAGGAATCGCCACATTCAGAAAAAACAACCTCCCCACACAGTCAGGAAGAAGCAAATGCAGTCCCTGAGGGATGAAAAGATAACAGTATTGAATGTAAGTACGGGGAGACGTTTTACGGCCACCACACAGCACATACACAACAACTGTGATTATAAAAAGTTGAAATATGCATATCAGGAATCGCCACATTCAGAAAAAACAGCCTCTCCACACATTCAAGAAGAAGCAAATGCAGTCCCTGAGGGATGAAAAGATAACAGTATTGAATGAAAGTACGGGAGACGTTTTACGGCCGTCACAAAGCACATACACAACTACTGTGATTATAAAAAGGTGAAATATGCATATCAGGAATCGCCACATTCAGCAAAAATAGCCTCCCCACAGGTTAAGCATAAACATTTATGTTGGATGATTTAATTTACAAAATGGGAAACGCGCACAACCGCTACCCCTGATAACCTTTTACTTGTAGAATAATCATTGAATCATAAAAATTGATGAAAAGGGAACTTTGAAAGCTATCGAACACGACAATATTGAAAATATTGCAGGCTCGGTTTGATTGAGCCTGTCCATGGGCAGTCATGGAAATGCATATTACTGCTCACGCCGCCTAGCCCCGGGTTGAGCACACCAATAAATATAACATTTTTGATCCCTCACAAACGGTGGTATGAATGAAGCAGTGAACACGGAACCTTCACTGCGGTATTATCAGATTAATACCATTTCATGTTCAGCGACGTATGGTCCCCAGATAAAAGAATAGGTTTGCCCTAAACAAGAAAACAATGGGCCGAACTAAACAGAATAGAATTTCGACAGGATATCTCGGAATATAAATCCTGCATATGACACACAACGCCAAAGGCAAAATTTAAAAAGCATGAAGTATATTACAGTTTGTTTCTGTAAAAGAACAGTCCCAATCGTGGTTTGACTATTTGTTTTATATAGTTTCCGTTATTGCTATCAACTTTATATAAAATTTACCTCTCGCCAATAGCCATAGAATTTAAGCCAGAAGTCAGTTGTGGGCGAATTTTTGTAAAGTTGTTTAAGTTGATCCGTTGTTTGTTTTTATTGCTCGATTCCGGCAAAAAAAACGAGCAGAAATTACTTGACTGTTCAGTTGTACAAATAATTTTTGACAAACTATGTTTTTTGTTCGCAACTAAAGAATGGTTCTCCATAATGATGAATAATGTGGAAGGTAGGTTAAATTTTTATATCTAGCAACATGACGATATTTAAATGGAGAATCCATGAAAGTTCCTTTAGGAAACAACCACTTCGGCGTCCGTGAATGTTGGACATTTGAATAAGGGAGTAATTCTTGCGTTTTAATATTATTTCAGTACTTAGTCTATAGTTCGGAATTGCCATGGACTCTTTATTAAACTCTTAACCCTTTACTCCATGGGCTATGGCTGTCATTTAAGGGCGACAGATCGAGATCAGACGATATATCGTCGCCGTCCGATCAGGATCTATACTGTTCACTTTTCGATTCTTTTCGTTATTTCTGACAAAGAAGCGGACAGTAAAGATCCAGATCAAATAGCTGTGTGGTGTCAGATGATCCCGAACAACACTGGTTCCCTATGCGATAAAGCTCGTATATATTTAGTAAAAGGTTAAAATAGACTGAGTAAGTGTTTTTCGCCATGGTAACAGATAATTAAATATTTTTAACAAAACCAATGTGAAATTATTTCTAATTAAATAATCAAAATTTGATCTTTTGAAATAGGAGACTTTGCAAGCGTTCATCGGCCTTCAACAATTATTAATTACGTGAAATAAAGGATTGTTTTGCTTGTATCAGTTAAATTAGGTTGTGTTTATATTTCGCCTAGTGAATAACAAAACTTATACTCACGAGGGACATATTATAAAATATCTACATTACCGTTAAATCATACGATGATTCTAACACGATAATATAATAGTTGTCTTCTTGGATAAACTATCAGATTCTTTCCGGAAAATTCGTCTTTCAGACTTGTGTAAAACAAAGCATCTAAAGAAGAACATTATCAGTGCATTTGTGAATGACCCCTTCCCTAATGTATGACCACGACTGTGTTCGATGATATTGAAGACCAGTAAAGTAGCACTTAAATCCATTCAAAACATTTGTTCAAGCCTTTAATATAATATTAGACCATATCTGGCAAAATGCAATTAACGATCATATTGTTGACACTGCCCTTAAAAATGATTTGCAGGTGATAAGCAGGTATTGAAAAGTATCTGTCATAGGTGATAGCATTACAGAACATGTTTCATTTACTTTGACTTTAGAAAAACAATGGGAAATTTTTATTATAACATTTATTGAAATTTTACGCCAGATGAAGCCGGAGGACTACCAGACCTTGTGGCATGTGGTCTATATAGCGGTTATGATCCCGATCGTTGTCGGGAACGGACTCATTATTATGAGCATAATAAAATTTCGCCGTTTGAGATCAAATATGCATATATTGATAGGAAATCTCGCGCTCTCAGATGGTATCGTTGGATGTCTTCTCATACCGTATAGTTTACTGACAGATGGACACAAAATAAATTCAGATAAGTTCTTGTGTTTTGGGAAACTCTCACTATTTGTCTTAAGTTTGGGATCGTCTTGTTACAACTTGATGATTATATCTATTGAGCGATTTGCATCGATCACCTTTCCTTTTCGGAGTAAAATACATTTCACACCATTAAAACTTGGACTGATGGTAGTTTTTGGATGGTTTCTTGCACTTTTAAACAGTGTGTTACCGTTTTTCGGTTGGAACATATACGGTGGGAACAACACAGAGTGTGTAAGTGACCTAATATGGACTCGAGAATACAAGATCTTTGTAAATTGGCAGTTAATAGCGGCTTTACTCATCAACTTTGTCACTTATACCGTTGTTATGAGGGTCGCGGTAAAGAAGGCATGTGACCGAATGCACGTGAAAGGTGGCATAAGGCATACAGCGAAAGTTGACAAGGATGTCCATCAGATGTTGACAATGGTGATTGTTTTTGGAGCCTTCGTTTTGTGCTGGTCACCATACATATGTGCTTCTGTTTTAGTTACCTTCTACGAGACCGCTTACACACAGTACATCCGACGGTGCACACTCATCCCCGGACTGGTCAACTCGGCCGTCAACTGGCTTATCTATGGCTACAGAAACAAAGACTTCAGAGCTGCATTTAAGTCGTTGATTACGTGCAAGGCCAGAGATCGGCAGTCCGAAGCGTTTACAGTTCAAGCATGAATGTACACAGAAGCTGCAAGTCATTTCCGGTACTGCTTGCTAAGATAACTGTTAGTTCTGCTTCATCAATTAAACATAATTCTCTGATAAAGCATGAACGCCTAAAGAGCAAGTGTAAAAAATACACAGGATAAAATACATTTTCAAAAATGAAATATTGTTAAAAAGCATTTAAATGAATTGTTGATGTTCTTAGACACACAGCCAATGTTTAAAGATATGAAATAAAAATGAAATGTTGCGGTGTTTTTTGATGATTTTCGTTTCAAGCCTTTAGGTTGGACAACTTTTAACTGAAATAAATACCTTGATTATCTCAAAATCTAATTTAATATAATGGATGAAAAGAGAAGCCACCGAACACGACACGTATGAAAATATTGCAGATCGGTTTGATTAATCCTTTTCGTGGGCAGTATTGAAAAAAAGTGAAATTTGCATATCAGGATTTGCCACACTCAGAAATCACAACCTCCCCACGCCGTCATATAGTGTAAGGAAAACAGAGCTGGGGGTTCATAAGAATATAAATTTCAAAAAGGACATAACAATTATTTAACGAAAAAGACAACCTTTGGGGTTACCATCTTGGAACGGTCAGTGGCAAAACAATTTACCACTGGGAGATTTAAACCAGGTTCTTTGGTGCATCAACCTCACAACTGCCCCAAAAGGTTCTAATCTGAACAAGCAATTACAAGTTGTCTCGGTAAAATAAATCCAATCCACCCATGTTAACTCGACAATGTTGTATCTGAGCGGTTCTCAGATAAAAGAATGGGTTTGCTCTAAATGAGAAAACAATGGGCGGAACAGACCACATATAATTTTGACAGGGGATCTAGGAATACAAATAATGCGTATCAAAGATTTCTCCGAATTCAAATTTGAGACTTTGCCGAAATAACAAAAAAAGTAATGTTTTAGAAGCACTATGAACAAACATAAGTGTCTTGCTCAACGACCTTCAAAGGACTTAACTGATAACAGCAATGAATATACGGGGATAATTTTTACAACCGCCAAACTGTTTAAAGCGTTTTACCTTATACATTAAACATATAATTAAATTTTAATGTAATTAATAGGCCTCTTTATTAAACCATTTTGTAAAAACATAGTGCTTTAATACTTGGTAATGACAAGCCAGTTAACATTTGAAGTGTTGTGTCTAAGGTCTGGTTTTAGAAGGTGGTATTCTACCGATAGCTGTCTTATACACTTACCAAGGCGTTCCAAGGTAAGTGACCGTTCCAAGGCGGTATCCCCAAAGGTTCTGTTTTTCGTTGTTTGTGGCGTCCTATTTGAATTCACTTACTTATAACAAACATGCTCTCTCTCTCTTCCTCTCTTCTTTTTCGCTGCGTGGGGAGGCTGTGTTTTGTGAGTGTGGCGATTCCTGATATGCATATATTATGTTTTACAATATACAATCAGAATTAGTACCTGTACTTGTAAATGTTTGTACACTGGCTTTGTGATGCTTGGTTTGCAAACAAACGTGTGACACTGCTGACCACGATATTTGATGTGGAGATAGATGTAAATGGAACATTTAAACCACCAAACAAAACAAATATGAAAATATTGCAGGCTCAGTTGACATATGCTTCCTAAGCTCGGGTTGAGCGCAACTCAATATTTACACCGGTAAACAGTACAATTTTATCAAATATATAACTTATGGGTTTATTAAGTATATAAAATGGTTAAGATAATATTTTTCTCATTGCTCACAAAACATATTCAAGGCCGAACAGTGTAATGTGAGTGGCTGCAAACTAATAGTATATGTTGTACTTTTTATTTTCACTTAAGGATCCAAATATTATTTCGACAAAACTTGGTGCTAAAGTTGTTCAGAATGGCTTGTGGATGAGAGCTGTCATTTCACGATAGAAAGTCTGAGTACCTTCTGTTTGGTCAAAAAGTAAAACTAAGAAAACATGATACTCTTAATCCACCAGGTTTACTTTTTCGTTAATTGTTTATGTTGTCTCATTTAAAATTTATCTTTTTATGAACCCATGCTCCATTTCCCTCTCCTTGTTTGGCTGTGCAGGGAGGCTATACTTTCTGAGTCCGGCTATTCCTGATATGCCTGTTTAAGTTTGTTGGTTTTTTTAACAACTGACTTGATTAAATGCTAAAGACATAGTTAAACAGTTTAGACTCAAATGTATATTTAAGATTTACTGTAAAAAGGGTCCGTGATATCTTACTGCTAACTTTGTTTATTATACCGGTGTAAGATGTTACGAAGTATACTTAGTTTTGATAAAAAGGAATTATTTATGAAAATTTTGACATTCTACGTTTGGTTGAAATCGAATCGAAATTAGATAGAATTACTGAAAGGGTTTTTACACAGTCTACTATTAACGATATAGTAACCGACATTGGTAATTTGTTCGCCGGAAATTCTAAAGAAACTTTTGGTATGGTGCTTCGGACGAACCATAAGCCAAACCGTAATAAAAACGCGCATGGTTTAATAAAGATTGTCATCAAATGAGAAACATATACCATAAAACACGCAAATTATATAACAAATACAAAACGGAATATAACAAAGAACGCTTAAAGGAAGTAAGCAAACAATACAAAGAAACGCTGCGTATCTCAAATAAAAACTTTAATTTAAGTCGAATAAATAAACTTCGAAATCTAAAGCATGCAGATCCAAGACAATATTGGAAGATAATTAACACTGATTCTAGTAAATCGACATATAGCGCAAATCTTGGTGACTTTTACACATTCTTTAAAAACGTTAATGAAACACAAGTTAATGAAACCGAAACGGATGACTTAAATTTAAATTTAAATAACATAGAAAACGATGAAATTAACAAAGAAATAAGCGAACAAGAAATTATAAAAGCGGCAAATGCTCTTAAAAATAACAAATCGCCAGGTTGTGATAATATAGTAAACGAGCAAATTAAAGCGACTTTACATTATATGTTACCTGTTTACAAGAAATTGTTTAACATTATATTTAATGAAGGCATCGTACCTGAATGCTGGACAATAGGCATCATTAAACCAATATATAAAAACAAAGGGGATCCCAAACTGCCTGAAAACTACAGACCAATTTCATTACTTAGTTGTTTTGGAAAATTATTTACAAGTATTTTAAACAACAGACTTACAGCATGGGCGGAGCGGATTAATCTTATTTCACAAAATCAATTGGGATTTAGGAAAAACCATTCAACCGTTGACAATTTATTTATTTTAAAAAGTTTAATAGACATTGCGCATTTTGACAAGAAAAACTATTTTGCTGCTTTGTTGATTTTAAACAATGTTTTGACTCAATTTGGAGGATCGGATTATGGAAAAAAATGTTAAATGAAAATATAAACGGAAAATGTTTCAATATTATTAAAAGCATGTATAATAATATAAAATCGAAAATTCAAACTATTGAGGGTAGTACCCCATTTTTTAACTGTGTAAACGGTGTGAGACAAGGTGAGAATTTATCTCCCTTTTTTTAGCAGATACTTAAATGACCTTGAAGATTTCTTAAGGAACAGAAATATTAATGGTATAGAAAAACATGAAATTGTTGATAATGCACATATGTTTCTTAAACTTTATATATTGTTGTATGCAGACGATACTGTTATTTTTAGCGATAATGAGACTGATATGTAGAACGGACTCAATTCTTTTAAAGATTATTGTGATATTTGGAAATTAACAGTAAATGTTGACAAAACAAAAATTATTATTTTTAGTAAAGGGAGAATATCCCAAAGCAGAAACTTCAAAATAGGCAAAGAAAATATTGAAACAATAACAGAGTACAAATATTTAGGTGTTTACTTTTCTAGAACAGGTTCTTTCACAAAAACGAAAAAATATTTAGCAGAGCAAGCAAACAAAGCCATGTTTTCTCTTCTCAGAAAGATAAACAACCTCTCGTTGCCATACGATATTCAAATAGATCTTTTCGAAAAAACAATAAAGCCAATTTTATTATACGGATGTGAAATTTGGGGGTTTGGAAATATTGATATTTTAGAACGAGTTCAACATAAATTTTATAAATACATTTTTGGGTTAAAGAAGTCAACACCATCTCATATGATCTATGGCGAGTTAGGTGTAATGCCAATTAATATAGAAATTAAGAAAAGAGTGATATCTTATTGGGCAAAAATTGCTGATAATTCAGAGGAAACTAATACAAAATTAGCACACAATGTTTACGAATTTATCTTCAATCTTCATATGAAAAACAAAGTTAAATCAGAATGGATAAATAATGTTAAAATAATTTTGTGTTCACATGGATATTCAGGAGTTTGGTATAGTCAAAGTTTTTTAAACAGGAAATGGCTTACAAAAAGTATTCATAGAAAATTACAAGATAGTTTTATTCAAAGTTGGATGTCTGAAATAAATCGTAGTTCAAATACTTTATATAAAACTTATAAATCAGATCTGAAACAAAATAAATATATATCAGTCTTACGCAGTTATCTCAGTAAATCAATGATGGCATTTTTTACAAGAAATCACCATTTGCCCATTGAACTGGGAAGATGGAGAGGTATTCCTCTTAACGAAAGAACATGTAATTATTGTGGAGATTTAGGCGATGAATTTCATTATATTTTACAGTGTAATCACTTTAATACCTTAAGAAAAAAAATATGTCAAACTCTTCTATTGTAGGAGACCGAATATACAGAAACTTAAAGACCTTTTAAATACGGAAAATAGATTTGAATTAAAGAAACTAAGTTTATTCATGGACATCATTAGAAAAACCATAAACTCATGACAAACTGTATTTCAAGAATAGCAAAATATAATAAAATTATATAACAGTACAACTACTATTTTCATAATAAACTAATATATGTTCTTTTCCATACACGCTACTACTGTAATAATCAAAATCAGTTTATTATTTGTATAAACTATTGCTGTTTAAGCATAATAATTTCGTTACAACTACACATATTATGTAATATATGTTGAATCGTCGTTTCCAATTATATTGTCGTCATTGATTAACATATTGTATGTATTTCATGTTTTTTGCTATTGTTGTTCTTTGTATTAAGAAACTTGGCATGTAAATAAAGTTTGATTTTTTTTTTGATTTTGTGTCACTCTGTCATGAAACAGACTTTCTTAAATAATTGAATTAATGAATTGAATGGGCTCCCGGAAAACATAAAATTCACAAGTATGTTTTTAAAATCTGTTAATAAGCAATTATCTACTAGATACAAATTCGCGACCGGTAAACATTCGCTCCACAACCAAAAAGAGAACATAGAAAAATGAGCGAAAGCATTGTTTTGTTTGCAAAAGGTGAGTATAACCAACATTTTTTTCTCCTTATAAGACTAAAAACGGATCTTTTCGAAAATCAGGGAAGGTAGTGCCGTGTCAGAATGATGAAGCTTAACGGAAAACATAGTTTCAAATTTTAAACATGTAAATTGTTCCGGATAGAGCTATTTGTCCAGCGAACAATGTTGTATTCTTTCTTACAAACTTGTCATTCCGGTTTAATTTTGTCCTTTGATAGCTTTTAGAAAGTTTAAGTCTTTGTTGCGTATAAATCGCATATCGGTCGATAGTTACTACTGCACAATTTTTGGATGGGGTAACGTCTTTTTAGCGACCGATGCTTTTTTCACGAGGTATTGGAGCGAAAGGGCTAGTTGTGTAGCGAAAGCATAGGAGGCAGAGCGAAATCATTACTCCATTCTTGATTTTATTGCGTCATTTCTATATGTTTATAAAACATTTATTGAAGGTTCCATATACAGCACCATATACATAGGTGAAATATGCATATCAGAAATCGTCCACTCAGAAAATACAGCCTCCCAACGCAGCGAAAAAGTAGATAGGAAAAGAGAGCATGTTTTTATAAGAATATCAATTTCAAATAAGACACCACAAACAATTAACGAAAAAGTGAACCCATGGGGTTACCGCCTTTAAACGATCAGTGGCTAAACAACTGGAAACTCGGGGTTAAAATCAGGGTGCACCAAACTCACACTTGTCCCAACAGGTTCTCATATTACCAAAGACATAATTGGAATGCCTTAAAATGATAGTGCCTCTATCTGGGAGCGAACCCGCACCGTCACGGCGACAGCGCCTAGCCCTGCAATTCCTGCGACGCAACCAATTGAGCTAACCGGGACAACCCCAAAAAAGGTTGATCGGATAACCCTGATATACGTAACAATCACTGCATGACATGGGTAACGGGTTATTTTACTGATAACAGTACTGACTATATGTACGGGGAGACTTTTTACGGCCGCCACACTGCACAAATAGCGCTAATGTGAATTTCAAATGATAGTGCCTCTATCTGGGAGCGAACCTGCACCGTCACGGCGACAGCGCCTAGCCCTGCAATTCCTGCGACGCAATCAATTGAGCTAACCGGGACAACCCCAAAAAAGGTTGATGGGATAGCCCTGATATACGTAACAATCACTGCATGACATGGGTAACGGGTTATTTTACTGATAACAGTACTGACTATATGTACGGGGAGACAAATAAAAAGAGTGTCAAACTTTTAACAAGGTTCCAGCCACAAGAAACAAGACCACGTTAATTATATTGAAAGAACGGGACACGATTGGGATTTTATACTATCTACCAAGTGTTCTTGACCCGAATAAAGCATATCATGATGAAAACGAATATTATATATACAAAAATGTATACTAATCGATCATATATATTATTTATTTATGCATAACTATGTGAACAGATATAATATTTCCAGACACACGTACACACACATTATATTAAATCTAGAAACATTATGCTAATTTAAGAAATATAAAATAATAAAATAATACTCTTTATTTTGATTGGAAAATAGGAACCACACTTCAGCTTTCATCAGACATTTTAGTTTACTGGATAAATGATTACTGTAAAACGATGTAGTATTGTGTCCGAGAACGACTGTCGATTTTGTCCGTTATTAGTCTTTACAAGTTTTAGCTTTCCAAAAAGCTAGTCGGTCATTAGCACAACCTTTTAAGAAGACGGCACAAAAGTGTAAACTTTAAGCCACTTGAAATTAAAGCGCTTTATATTATTTGGATGTCATACAAAAATGTAAGTTTATTTATAGGTATTCCTTCTTTCGAAGGAGATGTATTTAAGCAGGTGATAAAACTAACCCTGTTTGCAAACAAAATAATTCACCTGAAGTTAAACCGAAATTGAAAAGTTTATATTTTGTTATATTTTGTGTCACAAAGTGTTAGAAAGCAACGATAATCAAGCTGTAAATATATACCAAAAGCTTCAGAATATGTTTTAAAAACAAAGTTTTTCACTGTCACAGAGTGGGAGAGAAAAATGTTCACACAGTCTGGCCGGGACTCACTGGTATAACATTGCTCTTTCTGATCTAGAACAATTTCGTTAGAATGTTGGTATTTACTGAGAATGTCTTATGACTTCCAATAACAACCAAACGCGTTAATTTCAAATTTGCTTAAAGTATGCACTTTAGCGCCGTCTTTGTTTGTTAAAAGAGTTATGCTAATGACTGACTAGCATTTTGGAAAGCATAATTTTGTTTTGTCTATTATTGACAGTTTCATGACTCGATTTGAAACTTCCGCATGTTCCAAAGATTATTTTGTAGCTTCAAAACCAAATTAAAACTTTGGAAAGCTAAACATTGTATTGTCTATTATTGTCAGTTTCATGACCCGATTAAAGATTCCTGCAAAAAATGTGTGTTCTGATGTTCGAATGATATTTTTTACATTCAAAACATTATCAAACGTTAATAACCAGTTGAGTGGCAAAATGCAAGATTACAGTTTAGCAAACTTATCAAAGTAATGACGAATGTAATCCATATCGAGCTAGCTTAAACATGAAAAACGTTCCTCGTGATACCCCTGTCCCCGAGTTTCACAACAAAATGCTGCAGAAGTTCGTAATTAAGAAAATAAAGCAACAAAATTAGCTAATCTCTGTTCAGTGCTCTCTACACATTGTTGTTGCTAATAGAGTCATAAGCTGTGCATCTTTTGTTTATCATACACAGTATACATTTACTAGACAAAATCCATGTATATGTTTATTGTTCTTCGTCGGAAATATCTTTATGAGTAATAAGCCTAGCTGATCAGAAGCTGGAGAGAGGATTTAAGAATAGGTACAGACCACATATATGACGTCGTTTAACATCCAATAAGAGGCCTCTAGGTTTTCATAGATAACGACTGAGTAAGAGTCTATCCATAAATAACGACTTAGTAAGAGTCTACTTTTCTAAACTATCCGTTCCGTCTGGTCCGTGAACTTTGCTTTACATCGCTGTTAACCGGTGTTCAGGTAGAAAGCTCAAGTTTGGTTCATTATAATATGTCGGTCATCAGGATGACCGACAATAACTTGCCCCTAAAACTTCGTTATCGGTGTAGTACATTGGGAACCAGACTAGTCCAAAATTTAATCGCGGTTACCAGTCAAAAAGGTCCCAAGTCAAAACGGCTCCATTATGGTCAAAACGTCCCCTTTAGAAGTCAAAACGGTCCCATTTTTCATTTTGAAGCGCGTAGAAGCTGGGGCCGCGATCGCGGTTCCAATATTTTAGCAAATTACGGTCCCAGCCGTGGCTCCACAGTAAGGGGTTCTATAGAGCTAATGCTATAACCGGTAAAGTTGGACCAAATATACAGGTAGCTAATACACAGTCAATTGTCAACGCTATCGTATGTGTCGCGCAATGGCCTCAGGATACTAACGTCACGGCTAGGTAAGGTGCAAAAGTATGTACGTGAAGCATAAACGAGTTGGCTCATCTGGACATGATGCCTTATTTGAAGACAGGCCTAATAGCAGTCTTTCTACCTCTTCAGTGGTAATCATGATGGAAGTGGGTCATTTTTGTTTCTGCCGGGTTGTGAGTCATGGTTAAAGATGATGTTTTCCATGTATGAACAGTATGAAGTTCTTATTTGTTTCTGTACACTTCATTTTAATGATTTGAATTTATTGTTCAGGTTTTTGGCTGGGTAAGTGTTAAATTTTACCGTACAGTCTGTCTCTCTTGTGAATTAACCTAGTGATTTTTGGTGTGTTCCATGGCAAGTCGCAGCGAGTTTTTGACATTTTTAAAATGGAACATGGAGTGAGCAAAGTTGATAAAGTGTCTCTTTAAAGTGTCTTCTACATATACGTACACGATATTATAAACATTGTGCAAGTGGCTAGAGACAGAATTTCAAATAGTACGACCATTATATGTAGAAGTAGATTCATACATTTCAGTACGAATGCAATTACTGGTGTTTTATGTGCCTGAGAAAAGGTGTTAATTGCAAAAAAAAAAACATTTCAGAACCGACATTATAATGGTTTTTATAAGTACTGATACATTGTGTTATGTATCGATCAATGTACATACAATTATTTTTAGATAGCCAGATTATAGTTCATAAAAAGATATAGTCAATGAAATAAACAAGAAAATCGTAAATACTAGTTTTCTGATAATTTAAATTTTTAAATGTTCTACATATACACCAATGGCAGTAGATCTATATAATCGTTTTATTTTACGGATGTGCCATGTGCCAATTCAGTATTTTGCAGGGTGGCAGATTTGGGTTGGAAAGAGTAGCCTTGACCAGGATTCGAACCTCGGCCCTCCGGCTTACCGTGCCGTCGCTCTACCAATTGAGCTACAGAGGCCGCTGGTACGATATCTACTACATTTCCTCCCTAATTATACGAGACATTTCCAACTTACTTGGAAATGTGCACGTTTCTGCCCAAGTTCGAGGCGAATACCCCAGTCAAACATGCTTCGCCCGAAAGAGCTCCAAGGGTAATCGCCCTGTTCGCAGCGCCAATGTGGCAGATTTGGGTTGGAAAGAGTAGCCTCGACCAGGATTCGAACCTCGGATCTCCGGCTTATCTGAATCTGCCAAATACTCCTAACCCTCTTAACAGAGTATTATGTGGAGTGCGCTGTCAGAAACTTTGGGAGTAGTATTAGATGTTTTGGGAATACTAATTTTCGTAGATGTTTGGGTTGGTTTCTGCATCTTAACAGCTAATACTAATAGAAGTGCCAAGAATTATTGAATATTAAATTAAAGACGTCTGATGAGGTTTACAAGCAAATGCTTTTGCCCAGGGTGCTACAATAAAAGGTGAATGATGAATGTTAGATGAGTGATGAGAAACAAATGATCTGATGGGGATGATGGATGAGTTGATGATGGTGATTGATGATCATTTGCAGCACTCTGATTAGAAGCAGTGGCTATACAGCTTGGCCTTGAATAAGGCCAGGCTGTCTGCCTGAGCAATGTCTGGTGGAAGACTGTTCCAGATCTTTGCTGTGCGTGGAAAGAATGAATGCCTGTGTCCGTCGATCCTGGAGAAGGGGATACTATATCTGTGTCTCTGTGTATGGTGTACATAGTGTGGGAATGGGATCCTCACAAGGCTGTGTTTGATCTTATAGAACATACATAATGATGTGATTTTACGGCGCGTTTCAAGTGTTGGTAAATTGATCTTGCTTAGAAGTTTAGTAATACTACTGGTATATTTGTAGTCATTCAATATAAATCTTACTGCTCGATGCTGTACCATTTCAATCTGGTTAATGTATTTCTTTTGCCAGGGGTCCCAGACGGAGGCGCAATACTCCAAACATGGGCGGACGTATGTCTTGTATGCTACTTCTTTAAGTTTTGGGATGTCAGTTTGGATATTTCTTTAGATAAATTTAAGAGTGTTATTAGCCTTAGTAGTGAGAATGTTGATGTGTTAGACCAAGAGATGGTTGGGGAGATAGTTACTCCAAGGTATTTGGCAAATGTGGATGACTGAAGTATTACACCATGAAGTTTGTATGGAAAATGATTGGTTTCTTCCTGTTTGTGATGCGTAGAACTTCACATTTTTCGGGATTAAAGGACATCAACCATTCTTCTTCCCACGATTGGAGCTTGTCTAAATCAGTCTGTAGTACTAGGCAATCATCTGATGAAGTAATGGTTAGATATGCTATTGTATCATCAGCAAAAAGTCGGATATTACTGACTATATCAATGGGCATGTCATTTATGTGTATGAGGAAGAGACAAGGACCCAGGACAGAGCCCTGAGGAACTCCAGATAGTACCTCGCAACTTGAGGATGTTTCACCGTCAAGGACAACCCTCTGAGAGCGGCCAGATAGGAATGATTTAATCCAAGAAGTTACAGCAGGGTTTATACCCATTCTATTTAATTTGAGAAGGAGTCTTTGATGATCAACTTTATCGAAAGCCTTGCTAAAATCCATGATAATAACATCAGTTTATTTACCTGCATTGATGGTGTCTTGTAGGTCTTGTACAAACTGGATAAGTTGTGTTTCGCAACTTAATTTAGATCTAAAACCATGTTGATTTGTATATAGGAGATTATTGGAGTCTAAAAATGTCATGATATTTGAGACTAGTATGTGTTCCATTAATTTACAGCAAATACATGTGAGAGATATAGGCCGGTAGTTGGCAGGTTTTGTCCTTGACCCCTTCTTGAAGACAGGGCTCACAGAAGCATTTCTCCAATCAGCAGGGATGTTGCTTTCAGTGAGAGATGTGTTAAATATGTCAGCAAGGATGGGGGCTATAGGCTGGTGCAATTCTTTCAGGACTCTAGGAGATATGTTATCTGGGCCATATGCCTTAGTAGGGTTGAGCTGTTTTAATAGCGTTCTTCAGACAGGCTATTTTAAGCACAACAGGTAATCCTTATCAGTGACTTCAATCTAAGTTGCCCGTATGTCAGACATTGGTCAGTGTTTACATTCGTTGTCTGTCTATTACACCTGGTACTGAGATTAGTATAATTGGCATTTTGGGTTTGAAAGGGTTTAGAGGCTTACCGTGCCGTCGCTCTACCAATTGCGAGGCCGCTGGTACGAAATCTACTACAGCAGCATGCATCATCTCTTCTGCTGCCCTAAATCGCTCCTACGCGCCTGTTTAGTTTATTTTTCTCATTTTTCTTATGAAATGAAGGGGCCGTTTGGACTTACAATCGGAAGAGGCCGTTTTGGCAAAATTCATTTGTTCTGGTTGGGGAACGTTTTGACTAGGTGCCGTTCTGATCGGATACCACACTATGGTCACGACGGTACAGTATAGACATTTCACGCTAAAAACAACAACAACACTCATAAAAACAACAAATATTTTTTGTGTTTTAGCGTTTACTTCGTTCGGAAAGACAGCTGGTTTGTAATATACCGTTTGAATTTTTTTGCATTACAGTACCATTTGTGTGAAAGAAATGGGTGTTATTTTTCTCGCATCATTGGTTGCTGCAGATTAAATTTGAAGTGTCAGTGCCTTTCCGAAACTCGGTCTGACACTGCAGTCAGTTTGTTTAAATCAACCACAATTTTTATCTGCCTTTCATCTATATT
This sequence comes from Corbicula japonica, assembly GCA_038501625.1. Taxonomy (NCBI): domain Eukaryota; kingdom Metazoa; phylum Mollusca; class Bivalvia; order Venerida; family Cyrenidae; genus Corbicula; species Corbicula japonica. The sequence continues at coordinate 339,081 of JAZAYU010000045.1, forward strand.
TTCGATTTTCGATAATTGCGTTTAACGCTAGTGTTACAATTGATATTGATTGCCAGATTTGAACTGCTAAGGAAGTTCAGCCAAATTTAGGTCATGTAATCTTTTAGGCTATTAAAAGCTAGTCATTAGTTTCCAGGTTCTCAATAAGTTTCAGTCCAGCAGGCCCAATAAACAATCTAGTAGGCCTGCAAGGGCGGTCCGGGGGCATCACCTCCCCCCTTCAAATTATTGCACTATTTGAAAGCCATTTTGTGGCATGTTTTAATGCAAACATTACAGAAAACAATTTTCTACTGGAATATCCTGGTGTCACGTATTTTGATGCACTTAAGCTTTTAATCCAAAACAACTTTTTAAATTTAATGTTCATTTTGAATTAAACATTAATATCATGAACTTACATCCTTCCTTATTTGAATAAAACAGCAATTATGAAAAAATATCAAGAATGTTTTTGAAGAGCAAGAAACAACCATGACAACCCCAAAAATGCTAACTTTGATCTTCCACCATATATTTTGACGCATATAATGTAACCACATTTTTAATTAGTTAAAAGTAAGTTTACTGCATCTGGCGCAACAAAAGAACATGAATGATGTTATTTTATTCATCTAGAATAAGTTTTCCACAATTGTTGTAACTTACAATGTAACTTTTTTTTTTGTAAGGTAAAATAATGGGAATTGGAACTTCATTAAAGATTCTGCATCTAATCTGCTTTAAGTGATAAAAGACATTAGTCTTGGGTGACTGGTAGTATCTTTCCTATTTGCCATGACTAACCATATCTCCTGGGGTAGTGTCCTTTGCAGTCTTAATATTTTGATGTTATAGGGTGAAAAATAACAATGATCAGGGTTCTCCCCAGCCCATTTTAGCATAGCGGGAGCGCTACGCTTTGATCTCAACTACTGTACTTCCGCTACTCTTAAATTATCCCGCTATGCCTTTAACAGTTGGCGCTATGCCTTCCTGTTTATTGTAAAATCAAAGTAATCATGTGTCTTCTCTCAAAAGCAGCCCCAGGCTATTTCCCTCGTTTAAAATTTACAGCTAAAAGGCCTTTGTTTACACAAATCGATGTCCAATTGACGAATCAAAACAGGTGGGTGGGATTTAAGACCGGTCTAAGACGTCTGCAAATTTTTACCGTAAATTGCATTTCATTCTGGTTTGTGGCAATTCCTGATATGCTTATTTCACCTTTTTTGAATGAAAAACCAAATCTATCAAACATCAGGCAAATAATCAAGACTAAAACAATAATAAAATGGTACTCTATCTGTTTGATTTTCTAATTCTTTTGTTGACAAGCTGTCGATGTCTTGTCTAGGATCTAGGTTAATTTTAGAAAACATTTTTTAAGAATTTTAAAGATCGTTTTAAATGTAAAACATGGTAAAATATGTCTAAATTGGTTGATTTATTTATTTTAAATCGTTCTTTTGATTTAGTTTGGAACGAAACACGGAAAAATGCAAAAGTCATATATTTTCGCGACCATGCTAAATTTGATACAAGTTATACTCGATTTCAGAAGTTTTAATATTTATTTATCCAGTCTATAATTAGTTTTGAAACAAACAATTTTCTTGTCCAAAATAACCAACCTCAGTGTAAATGGACTTACTTACTTAATATTTAGATTAACACTCCAAACTGATGATACCCAATATTGCAGCATATTAAAGACCACCAGGCCCCTTGCTTTACAAACAACCTTTATTCACTTCTGCATAAAAATGACAAGGATTATGTTTAAAAGCGCTGAATGAATTTATAAATTATGCCTATTTATATTCAATAGACATTAATATCAGCTGCTTTTATTGCATTTATATACCCATTCTTTAATTTATACCGGTAGTTCCAAAACCATGATACAACTAAAGTTATTTTGTTTTGGGGGGGGGATTTGTTTAGGGAAGAAGATGAGGTAGTTGATAAGATAACCTTGAGTATCGACCTCGTCCGCGGTCTTGATGAGCTATCCCTTAAAAAATTTCTGGGGAGAACCCTGATGATAATAAATTATAAATGAAGGTAAAAATGTATGGAAACAATATAACATGTAAGGGATTTACAAGGACAAATTTTAGTACAACATTATATTGCACTCATGCCCATCACATGACTGATGTTATATTTGTCATTTGTTGCAAACAACAAGAAAATTTGTTCTAAATAGAGTTCTTTCACATTGTTGTGCGCATGCGTCGTACTCCACGTTAAGGTACGAAAATATTGGTTTTATCCTAAACCGACGCGTGAGGGGGCATTTAACAGTGTCATTGCTAACAGAATGAACGGACATGATCACGGTGTCGTCTTAAAGCTCATAATAAATTATATTAATAATTGTGATGAGGCACAATAAATTCAAGTTTTACGAATTTCCGAATATTGCAGGCTTTAAAAAGTCTGGTCGGCAAGATTTGACTGTGAAAAGCGTAAAACAATCAAAGACTTGGTTGCAAATTTGAATCAGGAAGTCTTTTATAAAAACAAAGACAATGTGGATTGCGTGTTTCTGTCTATTTGCCACAGACACATATATAAGCGTCTCGTGTTTTTCTGACAAAATGCGTTTACTTCAAAAAATATATTTTATGTAACTTGATCTCCCTAAATTGGAAGAGAAAACGGATGAATTCAACAATTTATCGCCGTTGTATTCACGTCGTTAAGCGTTATTATTTTGTTTACTAGTTTACTTCCTTCCAACATATGTTTAAAACTAAAATTTATTGTAATCATTCGTATATTTCTTTTATCAGTCCTGGATTAAAATTATTTTTATGTTTAATAACTAGAAATCATACTTTGAACACGACCGTGTTACTGTTAATTGTCCCTATATATTTGACACAATATTCCCATTCCCATTCTGCCCAGAAAACGATGGTGACATATTGAGGTGTGAAAACTTGTTTGATATCTGACATTTGAGGAGACTTAAAATTAATTATCTCAAATCATCAAATTGAACTTAACTGTTATTGTCACTTCAAGCGTTAACTTTTCGAATACCTAAAAATTTTCACGAGTTCAGTCCCATATTTCTATAACTATAATTTGTAGCGTTGAAATGGCAGATCATGTAGTAGTTTACGTCTTATTCATGTTATTATAAACATCTTTTTTTATAAAATCGTTAGCCACAGTCAATAGACATTAGTTTAAGTCGCATTTCATGAATATCTACGTGTTACGGGAATGATGTAGAAAGAAGATAAAATGTCCGCAGACCTCCAAAATCTCAGGATTTTATCTGAAATCTCCGGACCGTAAGGTTCTTCTCCGGATCTAAGGATTTTCAGGCAAAATCTCAGGATTTAAAAATATTGAAAAGGATAATTAATGAAACATAAATTTAACTGAATTTAGAATGGGTTTTACAATTATATTAATTAATATTAAGAAACTTGGTCTTGGTTACGGCTCCAAAATTTCCTGTTTATTGAGAGATTACGTGATAGTGACACGATGCCTCGGGCACACATGTACACAACAGCTAAGTGTCATAAAACTAAACTCGGACCTGAAAATCGGAGTCCCGTTCATTTGTTTGGTCCATGGTCATTTTGATTTTAAACAGAAATGAAAATATTATATTTCAAAACATTCAGCGACAACAATTACAAACTTCAACATCAAATAGTTTTTTATTAAAAAAAACAAACTCTCTGGATTTTTTTAATAGTTTTGGTTGGCCTGCCGTCCGGCAATATTCGTTTGGTTCAATCAATTTAACGATTTCTCGGGTTGTAGCTGGAATCATCCTGTTATGTAAATACGTAATATTTTTTCTCAAAAGCAAAACACGCAAAACACATATCAACCTAGTCGCCGATGAGCTACATAAGAATATAATTATGTCTCATTCCACTATAAATTATAGCGTTACAAAAAATGCGGTAAAACGGTAAAATGTCCGATAATGTTCATCTGAATTGTCAGTTATACAGATTTATTTTTAGTAAACACAATTCACGTGTGTATTTTCATAAAAAAAACCAAACAAATCCGTTGGATACTCGTGTCCTGAAAATACCGCGATAAACAATGTTTAAAATGCGCATAAACTTTCTTGATGTGCTTGTAAATGATCATAACCTTTTTTTTTATTCTTCGTTGTTTGACTGAACTTACTTATTTATAAATTTGAAATGATTAATCAACATGTTCTTAATTTTATAATCACTTAGTCATATTAACAATAGTAAACGATGCCCCCTCGCGTGCATTTATCGACTAAATATGCTCTTCAATTTTAGAGAGCGCTAAGGGGAGGTAACAATGTGAAAGAACTCTATTGTGTAAAATGGCACTGGTCAATATTAAGGATTTATTCAACAAGAGAAAAAGTTAAGTAATTCATGTTATTTTTACTACACCGTAAAACAATGATGTTTTACTGGCTTCAGTTTGTATAATTTACACACTTTAATTTATTAAATGGTCAGATGAATATTAACTGAACATTTTGCAGCATAATTACATCATAAGGAAATCACATATTTGGAAGCGAGGTCAAAATAAACAGTGCGTCAAAATATATGGTGCGTCAAAATATGTGGTGCGACGATATGTTCAAGCTGCAAAAATTCTTAGCATGCAGACAAGAACAAGCAACAGGGGACCGAGCATCAACACTGAAACTCACTACTGGTCGTGAAATATTTAAACAAATTCAACTTGCCGTCCAACTTTCACTTTTTCATTTTTTCATGTCACGTTTTCAAAAACATATTGGACTGTGTTCGCTTTTCGCTACACAGAGCGATCAAACTATCACAGATTATTAGAAAAATTTAACCAGTCCACAGTGCGATAAGGCTTTTATCAAAAGCATTCCAAAACAGCATTAAAAAGCGCAAAGAGGGCAAAGTGACAAAAGGATCAACGTTTTGAAACACATGTATGGACAAGGAACAATTTTTGAACCTTTGAAAATTTCAACCGGCCGAAACTTGATTTTAAATGGCCAGTTTGGCCGGCGGCCGGCTCTTATTGAGAACCCTGAGTTTCCTTTTTGTTTTTCAAGTAACTGTCACAACTGTTGTTCCATACTGACACATGACATAGTTAATTATGTAAAATGAAACAGTGCTTCACTCAAAATGCATGTGTAAGATCCCAACAATATATCCTGATATGTTTTAGAATATGGCAGACCTGTATCTTGATTTTGCTATATCCTTTGTTCGGCGATACTGATTCCTGCTTCATGGCATCATGTATGTGCCAGCAGGTTTGGATTTACACTTTTGGCATACATGTTAGATGACACATCCATGAGGTAAAGAGTAAGATGAGTAAAAGTGAAAGAAAAACATTGAAGTATGTGTTCTTGCTACCTTTCACAGCAATATTTTAAAAATTGTGATGGTGTCATTAGCCTATGATACAAAAACATCTGGCTTACTATTACATTGATAAAACCTGTTTTTAACACCATTCATGTTCTAACTAAGTATTTCCAGTTTATCTTTTGTGTATTTTTACAGGGATTGCCGAGAATGGCCTCTGGGGACCATGTCAGCCCGTGTGCTGAGCATGCCAGGCCACCAACTAACTTTGATGCCAGCTATCTTTCTGGCTTCTGTCTCCGTCGCAGCAGTGTTGACTCCACGTCTAGTGTGCAAGGCTCTGGTGGCCTTGATGAAGAGTTCAAGTTCACTGAAGTGTCTCACCCAGCCCAGGTTCTGACAGGATTAAATCATTTAAGAATATCCCAGCAGTTCTGTGATGTCACTTTAGCTGCAGGTGGTCAAGAGTTCAAGTGTCACAGGATTGTTTTAGCATCATTTAGTCCTTACTTTCATGCCATGTTTACAGGCAATTTAGCAGAGAGCACACAGGACACGGTAACTATAAATGATGTAGAGGCAAATGTGATGGATTTATTGATAAACTATGCTTATACTTCAGAAATTTTGATCAACAGACAGAATGTTCAAGCTCTGCTGTCTGCATCAAATCTGCTTGAAATCTTACCAGTCAAGGAAGCATGTTGCCAATATCTGGAACAAAACATGGATGACACAAATTGTATAGGTATTCATTGCTTTGCGGAGGCTCATGCTTGTCTTGATCTACAACAAAAATCCAAGACATTCATTCTGAAAAACTTTCCAGCTGTCAGTCTTCATGAAGAGTTTTTACAATTAAGCAAAGATAAATTAATAGAATTTATTCAGAGTGAACAGTTAAATATAGAAACTGAGGAGCAAGTGTTTCAGTCTTCTGTAAGATGGCTGGATTACAACGCTGAGGCTCGAACTGGTGACTTTGAGAAAGTGCTGGAACATGTCAGGTTACCGCTTGTTAGTCCATACTACCTGTATGATGTAGTGGAAAAACAGGATGTGGTAGCCCGCTCAGAGAAATGTCGCAGATTGGTTGATGAAGCCAAGACATACCAGCTGCTACGAGACAGGCACTCAGAGCTACGCACAACACGCACACAGCTTAGAAAATCTCTTGGTAATGTCTTATTTGAGCTTGTTTTTCAAGTTTTCCAAAGGGAACAATTTGTGAAATGAAAAAGGTCCAGTTTTTTGTTCCCAAGTAATTCATATTGAGTTTGAGCTGTTCAGCTATGGGAAAATTTTTCCAGCACATTTTACATGTTACTCCAGTAAGGGTACTGACATATTATGACCAGTTTTTGTTTTATTGAATAATAACGGTGTAAGAACATTATCAATCATGTTAAAGATCATTGAAAAAATGGCCTGTTTAGTTTATAAATAAGACACATAATTCAGCTTGCACCAAAATCAAACTTGCTGCCTATTTGCAGTTCAGGGTGGAATACTTCAAAGTCTCAGATGTTGTAAATATTAATTGTAGGTTGATTGTGTAAGAACATCACATCACATTTATTTTGTCTTTTAAAGTTCTAATGATAAATTTTGATATTTGAAAACACTTGATATTTACATCCTGATATGGGACCTGACACCTTTAAAAAGGCAAAGAATATTCATCTATTTTCTTTCTAGAGTGGATCATTAACTCAGTGGTTTAGCGAGCACGTTTGCCTCTGAGACCACGGATCGCGGGTTCGATCCACTTCTCCAACTAAAATTACTAACAGTCTTTTGGATGAGACTTTAAATCGAGGTCCAGTTTAGTGGTTCTATACACCGGGCACTTAAAAGAAACAGGGACAATTCTGGAATTGGAGAGTCCTCCGCATCTTGCACTATCGTCCAAAACCTTATATGACTAACACCTTTCTGGAAGCGTCGCTCATGTAGCGATGATAAATAAATGGAAATACACTCACAGTCGCACACATTTTTTTCTGACTGCTGATTCTGCTTGTTGACTGACATGTTTACTAACTGTTTACCTTTCATGTAGGTTATGTGGAGGTGATTATCTGTGTGGGTGGAGAGGATGACAAGGTGGTCCTTAGAAGTGTCGAGATGTTTGATCCAGACTCATGTAGATGGAAGCCGCTTGCTTGTCTACCCTTTGCTATCAGTAAACATGGCATGGTCTCGTCTGGTAATGAACCACATAACAACTAAACATTTCAAAGTCATCTTTAAGCCATTAAATGTTAAATTAAAGTGAACAAATAATTTTCAATCCTCAACATAACTGGGCAGAAGTGTGACTGACTAGGCCTCGTGCCTTAGCTTAATAGAGATTGCTTTGTCTGTCTGTCATGAAAACTTAACTTTGACTGTAACTTTGCCATTTCTTAATATTTCCTCATTTAAAATTTAAATTATTTTATTTATGACAACAACATCATGATTTAACAAAAGTATAAGTCAAGGTTGTATTTGATTTCAATAGTTATGCCTCTTTCTCATACTAAGATTTTATTCATGAAAATTTTACAGTAGCAGCTGTAAGTTTGCCATTTCTAAATATGTCTAAATCAGACTTTTCGATCATTTGCACACCTATCTAGTTCAAACTATTGGTAATGATTATTTATTGGCCAAGGTATGACAATGGAAGGGTGTTGGAAATTTTGTTGACAAAGTGACTGTTATGTATTCAGGTGATTATATATACCTGGCGGGAGGAGAGTTTCCTGATGGCTCGGCCAGTCGCAGTATGTGGAGATTTGATCAGAATCTAGATACCTGGATGGAAATGGTACCCATGAACATGGCAAGGTCTGAACTAGGTAATAATAATAAACACTTTATTTACAAAGAACACAGTTTGGACATAGCCTAATTTCCCCTACAATCCTAAATTATGTACCTGGGCTGATTCAAAACAACTAATGGCAAGTGAGGTGAAAAAATAGTAAAGATTTAAAGTTCATAGAAAGTCCAAACTGGTTGCAACATATTTTTGTACATTCTTTACAGTCTCCAAAATAATCATGTGCTATTATATTTGACAAAGTAAAAATTGTACGAAGCTTTATTGTTCAAAATCTGTCCAAAATTAAGCACAATTACAATTATAATATTTGTGTTAAACATACAATAATTACTGTTTCTTATTATTTAAATGTGTATTGTTAAAATAAATAAATATATGTGGAAGCATCAAGTATAAGTGCTAAAAAAAATTGCAGTCTCACATAAAGATTGAACATTTCATACATTCAAAAAACTATATAACATTCCTGACTGACACAAAAAGGTGCAGTGTTCTCCATAACATTTCACTAAAGTCAATTTATTCATTATTTACAAAATGGGTTTTAAACCTGACTTTCTTGCAAACTCCAGGTTTGCTAATATGCTTCTTGAGAGAAATTTGAATACAGGAGAAGGTTATTGTAGACAAGATAGGTGCAGCATTGTCCATCAGACATATTGAGAACTGTTGGTATTGTAAAAAAACCTGCAAATATTAACTTTATCAAATTTCAGGATTTGTGCCACTTTCACTAAGTACTAACTTATATTGCTAAAATCATACAAAGTAATAATACTGTTTGATATACTGTATGTATTACATATACAATTAAAATTGTCCTTGTGAGTTATTGCAATGGTAATGTTATTTGATGTTTTCTCCTAATATTAACTGTTTCATTTTAATTGATATAATGTTTGAATAATTGACTGTAACCCTAGCTCATTTTCCAAGGACAGGAAAATAGTGACTAATTGACATGTAATAGCCATATTTAATTAATGTTACTAAATATCAAACTTCATGAACTTATAGACAACTGATAGATGCAGTACAGGCTTGAATAACAACCATTTGCAGTATGTGAATATTCACATAGTAGATCTTAGTGTATAACTTGTCGACATGTATGACAAGGTAGGGTTTAGCTCCTCTCCTATGCAGCAGTGAGACATTGGCTGAAGGTTATAAAACTGAGATTTAGAAACCAGTCTCAAATCTTGTGTATCGGATTTGCTGAAATGGATACTGGTTGCCATTTCATGCTTGAGATTTGAGACTGGTTTCTCTGGTTGAGCACTGAGTTTTATAACCTTGGGCAATTATTGTCACTTATTGTGTCTGCCTTGCAGGCATGGCCATGTTGGACGGACATGTATATGCTATTGGAGGCTGGGATGGATCAAGTAGGCTGGACAGTGTGGAGAGATATGACCCTGTGTTAAACACATGGACATTTATTCCATCCATGAAGATAGCTCTAACCAGTCCAGCTGTAGTAGCCCTTAGGGGCCATCTATATGTCACTGGTAGGTACTAACCTTTAATGATACAACAGCCCTTAGGGGCCACAGTAGCCCTCGTAGAGCACCTTAATGTCACTGGTAGATACTGAGCTGCCATGCTATGGTTTTCTTCAACATAATGGGTTTTACCCCACCTTCCACCCCAAATAATGTGTAAAAAAAGCCACTGAAGTTTGAGTTTTGGTGCCAACTTTTATTTTCATTCATTTTTTTTTAACATGATCCTTGACTGATTGAAAAACAGTTGGCATATTGTCAGTATCCCTAGACAATTTTTCGTGTATTATTGATTTTTCACCATCTTTGATAATTGATTGAAATGAAATCCCTGTCTTGGAAAAGTAAACAGAGACATTTGTCACACCATGTAGACTTGCTTTCTGTTCAGTTTAAACTTTGTTAACAGGTGGAGCTGTGCTAGAAGATGGAGATGGTATTGACCTGGTTCAGTGTTACAATCCTCGCACGGACTTGTGGGTAGACCGGCCAAACATGCAGATACCTCGCTCTGGCAGTGCCTCCTGTGTGCTAGATGGACTCATCTATGTCATAGGTAATAAAAGGTTATCCTGAAACGCACAGGAATTTATCTTCCCAGCATACAGATACCTCAATCTGGAATTGCCTCAAGATGAACTCATCTATTCACAGATTGTAGTTATTTAGGGTTTTATCATCTTGAATGAACGCCATTGATATTAGGTTTATATGCCTCTCATGGGAATTTTGTCAATCACTTAAAGACTGCAAATCTTTGCTGGCCTCAGGATCATACAAATAAAAAATTGTAACTCGAAATCTACAATTCAGAATTGCGGATTGTCTAAAATGTACCCATTTACTCCATAGATATGCCTTTTATCACAAGGGTGACCAGCGTAGATCCTGATCAGTCTGCACATGTGTGTCATAATAACAGGATCTACAGTTGACACTTCTCGATCAGAAATAACCTAAGGAAAGCGATAATTGTAGATCCTGATCAGAAAAGTTCAGGACATTAATTTGACTGTTTTCCCAGAGTTGTTCCATCAGAAAATGCCTGTTGATTTTATTTTTATTACAAAGTTATTAACAGTAAAACCTCTTATAATGACTAACCAGAAATTTAGACCACCTCAGTAATGAGATTACCATTTCAATACACATGTAACAGTTGGGTACAGTTTTCTACCCTGAAATAAAGACTACCTCACTATCCAAACTACTTCTACCCAGTCCAAGAGGTGGTCTTCATAGCTGAGTTTCATTGTAGATCTTGATATTCTAGGTGGCTGGCATGCCTCAACAGAAAACACAAACAAGGTGGAATGTTATGACCCAGAGAGGAACGAGTGGTTGCAGAGGGCTCCGATGCTAGAACGTCGGTACAGACCTGGGGTAGCTGTGATAGGGACCAAGATCTATGTGTGTGGCGGGGAAGAGGGATGGGACAGGTATGTCAGTTACAATTACTTACCATTCTTGTGCTAAAAGATGACAACTGAATTTTTATGAATCACTGAAATCTAATTCAATTTTTGTGTCACCCTTTCGAAGAAAAGGTAATACATAAGGATCGCTTTGTCCATCTGTCAACTTAACATTGGCTGTAACTTTGCCGTTTCTTAATATGTCTTCATCAAACTTTCAAATTATGTTGCTTATTACAACACTAGCATGGTGATACCTAATTCTTTAGGTCAAGGTAATATTTGATGGAGTTATGCCCCTTTTTTGTACTTGGATTTTTTATTTATTTTGACAGAGTACCTGAGGGCGACACAAGTGTTCAACTGAACACCCATCTAGTTTTGTTTATTTCATGGAACCTTAAGATTTTGAATGAACCAGTTTATCTAAAGTTGATGTCTTTATTTAGGCAGATGAAATATTTATTTACTTCTTGAAATTTGAGAATATTTTCTTTTTAATTTTATTGTGTCACCGGTGATGGCAGATAGACACAAAGGGATCTGACTGTCCACTGGTGGGGGTGACGTCTGACAGATTGACATTTGTTTTAATTATGTCCCCTTTAAATGACTTTATATGAAACTTAATGAACATTGCCTTTTACCTTAAAGTTGTTGTGTCTGTGGTGGTGATCACGCAGGCAATTAAATGAAGTCACCCTGGCAATTAAATGCAGTCACCCTGGCAAATAAATGCAGTCACACTGGCAAATAAATGCAGTCACCCTGCCAATTAAATGCAGTCACACTGGCAAATAAATGCAGTCACCCTGGCAATTAAATGCAGTCACACTGGCAAATAAATGCAGTCACACTGGCAATTTTATGCAGTCACAGTGGCAATTTAATGCAGTCATACTGGCTTTTTAATGCAGTCAAATTAGCAATTTAATGCAGTTATAATGGATGCAGTCACAGTGGCAATTTAATGCAGTTATAATGGATGCAGTCACAGTGGCAATTTAATGCAGTCACACTGGCTTTTTAATGCAGTCACAGTGGCAATTTAATGCAGTTATAATGGATGCAGTCACAGTGTCAATTTAATGCAGTCACACTGGATGCATTCACAGTGGCAATTTAATGCAGTCACACTGGATGCAGTCACACTGGCAATTTAATGCAGTCACACTGGATGCAGTCACACTGGCAATTTAATGCAGTCACACTGGATGCAGTCACACTGGCAATTTAATGCAGTCACACTGGATGCAGTCACACTGGCAATTTAATGCAGTCACACTGGCAATTTAATGCATTCACACTGGATGCAGCCACACTGGCAATTTAATGCATTAACACTTGATGCAGCCACATTGGCAATTTAATGCATTCACACTGGATGCAGCAACACTGGCAATTTAATGCATTCACACTGGATGCAGTCACACTGGCAATTTAATGCATTAACACTTGATGCAGCCACACTGGCAATTTAATGCATTCACACTGGATGCAGCAACACTGGCAATTTAATGCATTCACACTGAATGCAGTCACACTGGCAATTTAATGCATTCACACTGGATGCAATCACACTGGCAATTTAATGCATTCACACTGGATGCAGTCACACTGGCAATTCAATGCATTCATACTGGATGCAGCCACACTGGCAATTTAATGCATTCACACTGGATGCAGCCACACTGGCAATTTAATGCACTTGGTTCCCTATGTGATTTAACACTTTTTTTGCAGTGTCCACAATTTATCCATTAGTGATCACCACCATCGCCAATGTTGTGTATAAATATGTTCATTAAAGAACACCAATATATTTTATAGCAGCTTTATTTTGCATTGAACCTCTGAACAAACACTGACCGAATGAGTTAAAAAAAACTACATAATGTGGTAATACACTACAAAAGTATTTGTACTTTTGTCACAAGACTAAGAATATATCATTAACATCGGCACTGAAGACTGAAGTGACAATTTTTTTAATTCTGCTCCTTTTAGATTACTTTGACATAAACTTTATGTTGTCTTTTACCGTAAAGCGGGTTATTTCTGTGGCCATAAATTTCTGTGTTTTGACCACAAAAATAGATGCAAAAATTTCTGTGATTTTTATTTCTGCGTTTTCAGTTCCCATGAAGGATACATATGCAGTTTATATCATGTTTGTTCTGTCTAAACAATATTCACTGTTGTATAGTCAACACTTAATAAATACTGTATATAATTCAAGACATGTATTCATGGGTCAATACATGTTATTTTATTTATTTTATCAAAAAATTACAAAAATATTATTTATCAATGTATAACAACTCTTAAAGAACCTTTCAGTTTAATTGAATATTTGAGAAATGTTTGAGCAAATGTTGCATTTATGCTAATGCATATATGATAACGATTAACGTAAATGTTCATAACGATTTTACCCTGTCTGTATTGTGATATGGATTTATATCAGACATGGCGACTCCGGTGATATTAGTTTGAAAATGAGATAATATTTTGCAATTTAAATTTTTGCTGGATTTTTTTCTGCCGGATATATTTCTGCTATTTCATCCAAAGACTGCAGAAATGCAGAAATATTGCACCTGAAAAAATAACCCGCTATATGGTACTTTGGAACCATTTGTATTAATGACACAAGAATTGGATCAAATCTTTAGCATTAAAAAGCATTATCTGACAACAAGAATGATAACTCCTGATTATCTTATTTTTATTTTATGCCCATTCAAATAACTTTGTCCTTGAACATACAGTTGATTTACTTATTCAAACTTAACAACTGATCCCTACTTAATCACTGCTAATATTTTTTATTTTGCCCAAAATGACTTTCACATGAAACTGGATATTGCTTAAAAAGTTTAAAGTATTTGAAATATTGAAATGAAAACTACAATATATCAGAGCTGTTTATGACAACCATAAAAATAACCCCTGATAGCTTAAGTTTGGTATGCCCCTTTTCCCATTAGTAGAGGTAAGAGATTTTGACAGATTTCATTCTAGTTTTTCTGTACTGGTTGTTCTCATAAAGTTATTTTATGAAAATTTGGTCAACAAGGTTTGATATTAGGCCAACGATATAGTAAATCATTCTTCTTCTTGGCCAGCAATGTAATCTGACTAATCATAAAAATGATTTCATGTTTTTGTTGCCTCTTTAGATATCATGACACTATAGAATGTTACAACTCACTGACAGACACGTGGGAGGTAGTTGGAGAGATGTTGACCAGTCGCAGCTGGCTGAGTTGTGTCTCTATGAGGATCAGAAAAGACATGCACAATGCCGAGTGTCACAACAAGTGTACATGCTCGGTGTGAGTTGATTAAGGATGTTAGGATAGTGAATTGGTTCTGTGAAAACAGTGAACAAAGAAATGTGCACTTGGAGCATCTAGTGTAGAAAAAACAGGTGAATATGTTCTGACAGTAGCTATTGGCAGTAATTATCCTGACTGCCAAAGTAAATTCATGTCTGGTGTGATACAGGAATTGTTTAGACTTGAACAACCTGATTGTAATAACATTTTGCAGAAACAGCAAGTCATGATATCTTAAACGATTGTTGTATAAAGTCTGTAGAGAACAGTTTTCTGTCTCCCTGTCTACCAAACATGTAAACTGTAGGAAATGAAAAAAGAAACACACACTGTAGGTACATGTATGGAAATATGAAAGAAACACACACATGTATCAGTTGAATAACCTAGCAGTGTATTGAAGTAAAGTACAGTACATATGTATAAAGAAGCTGGCAGTAACATCCCTTCAACCCCTGGGCAATTGTTTGAGACACAAATTTAGAGCAAAATGTGTAAATTTTAGCGAGAAAACTTGTGTGGGGTTTCATGTTGTTGCAGGAAAAATACACTTCACAACTGCAAACATCATTCATGAGGTAATTTCATGAAAGTCTCGAAAGCTCTCAATTTCTTTGCAAGAATCAGAGGCGTTTGTTATCCTGTGGCTTGAATTGTCAAATAGGTAGCAATTTATTCACAAAGCTTCCCAAATTTCATGCTTGACTTAATTTATGGAAACTACAAAGAGGTTTGAGATGGGTTCACAC
This sequence comes from Corbicula japonica, assembly GCA_038501625.1. NCBI lineage: Eukaryota > Metazoa > Mollusca > Bivalvia > Venerida > Cyrenidae > Corbicula > Corbicula japonica. The sequence continues at coordinate 354,239 of JAZAYU010000045.1, forward strand.
TTTACTTAATTATTTTGCGAATATATTGAGGAAAAATTTGTCACATATTTTTTCACCATGTTGAAAATTCAAGCAACGAGAAAACAAAGCCCTGCAACTCATAAAGAAATTGAGAGTTCACAAGTGTTTCTCTTACATTTGCAGCCCAGTGTCACAGGGGTTTTAAATGTCTTGTGTTTTGTGCAACAGATTCATATGACAACAAATGAAAATAATTAGCTATGTGGGAATGAACACAAGTTCAAGAATTTTTCATAAAAAACTCCATTACAACCTACAGAAAAAAAATGTTTATTTTTAGTATATGTGATATATGTGAATGTCCATAAGATGATTTAGCAGATCATGTATATTGCAGCAGATTTAGCAGATCATGTATATTGCAGCAGATTTAGCAGATCATGTATATTGCAGCAGATTTAGCAGATCATGTATATTGCAGCAGATTTAGCTGATCATGTATATTGCAGCAGATTTAGCAGATCATGTATATTGCAGCAGATTTAGCAGATCATGTATATTGCAGCAGATTTAGCAGATCATGTATATTGCAGCAGATTTAGCAGATCATGTATATTGCAGCAGATTTAGCTGAAGATGATAATGTAGTAGCCAGTCTGTAACTGTCAGTATTAAATAACTATACATTATTAGCCCTATAAAAAAGCATCTGCCACGTTCAATAACACGACGGCCTGCTTTATAACAGGGCCATTATCATTAACACTTTCTCGGCCCCGGGCCGAGAAGTGTTATAGATATAAAGCCCGCATCTGAAGCAATTTGTTTGGCTAATAAGACAGGGCCGAAAAAGTGATAAAGATTTTAGCAAGAAACTCTAGGAAATGGCAGCCATTTTGTTTTAACTCGCTAATAATTCTGGAGGTGCTTTTAACATTAAGATTATGTCGGGTAAGAGAAAGTTTTCTGATATTGAGAGCTCACAGGAATCACAGTAGACAGTCTGACATTATGTTGTACAAAAGTAATGACCAATATTAATTACAAAATGTAGCATTTCCAAACAAACTGATAAAATGTACTGTTATTTTTATAGTTGTTATCCATGGTTTCGTCGTATTTCTATATTAAATAAGATTAAATTATACATACCTGTGAAATATACCGATTTAAAATCACTTTTACACTTTTATTTTCCATTCATTTTCCCCATAATTCGCATAAAGATTGATGTTTTACGAAGCTTCCAGCAGAGGTATAAGAATGAAATACTCTCATATCATAGAATTTACAGACTCATACCATGAGAATCACTTCTAGCATTCAATGTTCAGCAAATACCCATCCTTTCCATTGAATTAAAACTTAAAACAAAATAAACAAATGGTACTGTTTTAAAGTTTAAAAATAGTAAACATTCGTCAAATTACGTCACATATCTCTCAAATGACGTATGAATTGGCATTGTGACGTAGTAATTAAATTAATGAAAGTGCTCAATTTATTACAAAGTGAAGCGAGAGTAATGTTACAACTTGTAAGTACTTGTGGTTATTTAATAAAATTGTCAATAAATGAGTGATTTGATATTGGCCCTGTTATTCGTCCTCGGGTCAGTCGTATTAGCCCTCGGCCTTCGGCCTGGGGCTAATACGACTGCCCTCGGACAAATAACAGGGCCAATATCAAATCACTTATTTATTAACATATAGTATGAAATTTGTTAACTGTGCATCTTTGAAAATTATAATTGCTGTAAGAAGACTGTCTACATACATGTGTTTTGCTTTGTTAGTATTAAGAATATTTAGTATATTAATTACAATCAAGTCTTCTTACCTTTGTTTAAACCCATGCTTGTTGTGAACTATGACATTGTTTACATGCTTAGCTTTTAATTAATATTCTGACACAATAACAGTTTGCGAACAACAGCTTTACAACAAAGCTGTTTTATTCCACTGTCTTGCATTCTTTGTTTATGCTGCAAGCATATCCCAGTCAGATGAAGTTTGTCTTCTGTAATCATGAATAGATTATTATAGATTGTGATAATTGGCATTGTTGTTCCGATACTGAATGTTATTTTCATGTATGTGTACATAATTATGTAGGTATAAATTTAATTTGACAGCAAATGTCTTTAAACAATAGATGTATATAGAATTAGGTGTTTATTTCATATTGTTATGCTTTCTTGTAACTTTCAGTCATTTTCAAAGAATATTGACGAAAGATAAACATAACTTACAAGCTCATGTTGGAGTAAAGTCATATGTTGACATTTTGAAGGAATAGGCGGATGCTGTGTTCTTCCACTTGTCTCTTGATTGGCAGTGTGGCAGAGGCTATGAGGTACCACTTATCAATTGATTGGCTACGTTCTTCCTCTTGTCACATGATTGGATTTGTGGAAGGGGCTATGTTCTCAGAAAAAGGCTTTATGCCCGCATATTTCACTTTTCTGTAAAGTGTTCTTGCAAAGTCACATTATTTGTTATTATAAGTTAGTTCGCCAAAATATGTATTATATTTGTTATTAGACATGCTTTGTAACAGATTTGAAACTTTCTTTGTAATTGTGTTATATATTAAAATAAATAAAAGAAGAATATCTTTTTGTCTTGTTTCTTTTTTCATTGCTTTATCACCTGAATATTTAGTAAAATCCAATGCTGGCCAATGTCGAAGTTTTTTGAACCTATAGATACTGATGAAAGTGGTCTGACATCACATGACCTGGATTTTAGTTTAATTTTGTGACATCTAGTGATGGGGTCAATTACTTGAAAATGTAATTAATTATGATTACTTCCAGAAACCTTTCAATTAAGGTAAGTAAGTCATCCATTACTGACAGCAGGAAAAACAATCGCTGAATCCTAACTCGGCCACTCTAAGTATTAGATGGACAATACAATATTCAATTTCTGCAATAAACTGTCAGTTTATCTTAAAGTTTTATCATCCTCCAAAATGCAATACACCTGGTAAAATTCTAAATGTCAATGAATAGTGTTATATGACAGGATCATAAGGGACAGCAACTTTTCAAATAGCTTGCCAATGGTATCTGTTTAAGCTATGTTGAAAGTATGCTGCAATTGTCTTAATGCTACAACACTTCTGGTTTTTATTATAATAACATAATTAGTCAAAGCTATGAATTAAATTACCATACAAGTAATTTTAAAATGTTGAATTACAAATTACATCAAATTGTCAAAATGTAATTAATTACACCCGATTACAATTACATTTTTCAATTACCCCATCACTGGTGACATCTCAAGAGCTTGACCTATGCTTTGTGGTCTGATGTCACATGACTTGGTCTATTCTGGATGATTCTGATGTCACATGACCTGGTTTATGCTAAATGTCTGACATTGCATGACCTCTACCTATGATATATCATCAGATGTCACATGCCTGGTTTATGCTAAATGTCTGACATTGCATGACCTCTACTATGAATTAGCGTATGCTAAATTGTATGAGGAGACATTGCTTGGATCTATGCTTAAGGGTCTGATAAAACAGTGCCTGCTAAATGGGCTAACTGGCCATTGCCTGAATCTATGCTAAAGGGTCTAACTGGCCATTGCCTGGATCTATGCTAAAGGGTCTGATAAGATTTTGCCTGAATTTATGCTTAGTGGTCTGAAAGAACATTGCATTAATCAATGCTAAATGGACTAATGTTCCTTGACCTGTAAATTCAATAAAAGTTCTGGCATCACGTGAACTAGACATGGTGACATCACAGAAACTAAATGCACATCACAGGAACTAGACCCATACTAAGTAGTCTGCTGTCACATGACCTGGTGACATCACAGGAACTAGACTGATACTAAGTAGTCTGCTGTCACATGACCTGGTGACATCACAGGAACTAGACTGATACTAAGTAGTCTGCTGTCACATGACCTGGTGACATCACATGAACTAGACCGATACTAAGTAGTCTGCTGTCACATGACCTGGTGACATCACGTGAACTAGACTGATACAAAGTAGTCTGCTGACACATGACCTGATGACATCACATGAACTAGACCGATACTAAGTAGTCTGCTATCAAATGACCTGGTGACATCACAGGAACTAGACCAATACTAAGTAGTGTGCTGTCACATGACCTGGTGACATCACATGAACTAGACGGATACCTAGTAGTCTGCTGTCACATGACCTGGTGACATCACAGGAACTAGATCAATACTAGGTAGTCTGCTGTCACATGACCTGGTGACATCACATGAACTAGACTGATACTAAGTGGTCTGCTGTCACATGACCTGGTGACATCGAGGAACGACACCAATTCTAAGTAGTCTGCTGTCACATGACCTCGTGACATCACAGGAACTAGACCAATACTAAGTAGTCTGCTGTCACATGACCTGGTGACATCACAGGATCTAGACCGATACTAAGTAGTCTGCTGTCACATAACCTGGTGACATCACATGAACTAGACGGATACCTAGTAGTCTGCTGTCACATGACCTGGTGACATCACATGAACTAGACTGATACTAAGTGGTCTGCTGTCACATGACCTGGTGACATCGAGGAACGACACCAATACTAAGTAGTCTGCTGTCACATGACCTGGTGACATCACAGGAACTAGACCGATACTAAGTAGTCTGCTGTCACATAACCTGGTGACATCACAGGAACTAGACCAATACTAAGTAGTCTGCTGTCACATGACCTGGTGACATCACAGGAACTAGACCAATACTAAGTAGTCTGCTGTCAAATGACCTGGTGACATCACAGGAACTAGACGGATACTAAGTAGTCTGCTGTCACATGACCTGGTGACATCTCAGGAACTAGACCGATACTAAGTAGTCTGCTGTCACATGACCTGGTGACATCACAGGAACTAGACCAATACTACGTAGTCTGCTGTCACATGACCTGGTGACATCACAGGAACTAGACCAATACTAAGTAGTCTGCTGTCACATGACCTGGTGACATCACATGAACTAGACTGATACCTAGTAGTCTGCTGTCAAATGACCTGTTGACATCAAAGGAACTAGACCAATACTAATTAGTGTGCTGTGGCATGACCTGGTGACATCACATGAACTAGATGGATACCTAGTAGTCTGCTGTCACATGACCTGGTGACATCACAGGAACTACACCAATACTAAGTAGTCTGCTGTTACATGACCTGGTGAAATCACAGGACCTAGGCCAATACTTAGTAGTCTGCTGTCACATGACCTGGTGACATCACATGAACTAGACAGATACCTGGTAGTCTGCTGTCAAATGACCTGGTGACATCACAGGAACTAGACCAATACAAAGTGGTCTGCTGTCACATGACCTGGTGCCATCACAGGAACTAGACCAATACAAAGTGGTCTGCTGACACATGACCTGGTGACATCACATGAACAAGACCGATACTAAGTGGTCTGCTATCACATGACCTGGTGCCATCACAGGAACTAGACCAATACAAAGTGGTCTGCTGTCATATGACCTGGTGACATCACATGAACTAGACCGATACTAAGTAGTCTGCTGTCACATAACCTGGTGACATCACATGAACTAGACTGATACTAAGTGGTCTGCTGACACATGACCTGGTGACATCACATGAACTAGACCGATACTAAGTAGTCTGCTGTCACATAACCTGGTGACATCACATGAACTAGACCGATACTAAGTAGTCTGCTGTCACATGACCTGGTGACATCACATGAACTAGACTGATACTAAGTGGTCTGCTGTCACATGACCTGGGGACATCACATGAACTAGACCGATACTAAGTGGTCTGCTGTCACATGACCTGGTGACATCACATTAACAAGAACGATACTAAGTAGTCTGCTGTCACATGACCTGGTGACATCACATGAACTAGACCAATACTAAGTAGTCTGCTGTCACAAGACCTGGATCTATACTTCATAATATGTGTTGCATGATTGGATGCTGAATAGTCTCTGACTGTATATGATCAGGACCTATGCTTAGCAGCTGTACTTTGTCAAAGTGTGAATGGGTCACTCAGGTACTTTGCAAATTTGAGAAAAAGGTGTTTTTTTATTCCTTGTTAAACACATGAGATGCAATTTTGAAATTCATTGAAGATCCATAACTTTGCATATAGAAATAATTTAACAATGATTTTGATAAAACAGCCACAATTCAAATTTGATCATTTTAAATGGTTATGCAAAATGTCAATTGTTTAAGACAATATAACTTTTAGTACAGACATTAAACTTTCAGTACAGACATTAGTTCTGCAATCAGGTACACTGTTAGTATGTAGTATATACTACATTCAATCACTAGCTAAAAGGAGCTTACAAGGATCTCATATTTTTGAATATTTGCCGGTTTAACGTTGGAGACATTTTATTTATATTCTGCGTTAATTAGATGTTTACATTGATGATTGACAAAGGACTCCTACCCATAAAAGATACAAGAAGATTTACAAATCATTTGGATGCTTGAAAGATATGAAACAATGTACAAATCACTCCAATGCTTAAAGATACAGAATGTTGACTCCTGAAAAATACAAGACAATTAACAAATCACTCTGTTACAAGAAAGGAATGTCTAACCTGTATTTTGTGATCTTTTCACCTACATACATATTCATTAATCAGCAAAATAAAAAACATTTGAAAGTAAATATTTTGTTAAACATTTTGGATATTTAAATTTTTATAACAGTCTTTTCAGCCATCACAATTCACAAGACAAGATTGAGTCAATGTTAAAGGTAGCATATTATTTCAATTGTCTCAGGAAACAGCTGGAAACTTCAAAAAGAATGCAATCAGTGAATTTCCCCGCTTCCATTTTCTGGAAGACGTAATTTGGGGATTTGGCCTATTTTTGGACCGGTTGCCATTTTTGTGGTTTTGTGTTCCAGTTGAAAATGTGTCCACAATTATTTGAGGGGAAATTGCTGCATGACCTGGACCTGTGATAATTAGCCTGAGATGAGGTCTCATTGGACAACAGCTTCTGACAGCAGAGTTGAGGTTTAAAACAAGAAGAAGATTACAAGCTATCACTTTATTGTCACAATACAATAAACCTACAGTCCTATGTTCAGTACATAAATATTAACACAAGATGTATAGAGAAAAATGATAACTCCCAAAATAGAGGAGACAGTAGAGGCCAATTCCTGATAGAATAAAACATGGCATTCAAGAAATTTCCATCTCTTTTCACAACATATTGTCTTGATTTTAATAATTTCCTGTTTTAATTGACTGCCAATACATTAAAAACTAAGCAGAAAGTGTTTCAATAACTTATCAAAACAACTTTCTTTACAGATTTTCTTTTGTGGTGCAATTTAATAGAACAATAGGTCTTTCTTATTTTCAAAACATTAAAGGAGGAAGATTCTTACAAAGGCCATGTCAATATACATCCTACATACCGGTACACACAAAAACAAAAAGAAACCCAAAATAAAAAGTTATAGATCTATCTAATGTCTGAAAAATAAGATATGGGCAGTTCAATAAATTACAGTTTAAAAAGAAATGTCTGCAAGAAATACTGATTTGATTTACTAATGTATCCAAACTAAACACAAACTGAATAGAATATTTAAAGCTGCCTATCTTTTTATCTCAGTTCTGACTAAGGTACCGTTACTGTAAGTCTGTAACTAGTAATTTTTGTGCTAATTACTGATGCACACTGCCACAGCAAATGTTTACACAACAATGCCATGTATAATGTCCTTCTGAAACATCTCTCTGCAAGAGGATGTTATAATAACACAAGTATCCAACTTGGTAAACGATGTAAATATAAAATAATAGATAATAAAAGAGATTTTGGCCTCAGCAGGTACATTTACAGTAAAAGGTAAAATATAAAAAAAGTGTCACTGAAGCAAACTGCTCACAACATGACTGAATGTACACTACACTAATGAGACATTAATCCAACATTGAGAAAGTGTGAAGAAAGTAAACAAAATTGAATTTATTAAGAGCAAACTAATAATTTCCGTTTCACATATCTTGCATTCATTAAAAATATTTGTAGTTTGCAAACAAAAATATATCAGTTTCTATCATTGTTTTCATATAAACAGTGAACTGAAGGTTACTTTCTCCAAAATACAACTAGAATGACTGTCTTACAAAACATGCCATGCACTCATTACTGGCTGTATCTGTATAACATAGCATGATCTACTTTGAAAGTAACAGCAATCAGGCAGTAACACAGTTACACTTATCCCAATTATTCTGCTGGCGGGTAACAGCATACAGCCAATAACACAGTTATACGTATTCCAATCATTCTGTTGGAAGATAACAGCACACAGCTAATAACACAGTTATACATATACCAATCATTCTGTTGGAAGATAACAGCATACAGCCAATAACACAGTTATACATATCCCAATCATTCTGTTGGAAGATAACAGCACACAGCTAATAACACAGTTATACATACCCCAATCATTCTGTTGGAAGATAACAGCACAGAAGCAATGACACAGTTATACATACCCCAATCATTCTGTTGGAAGATAACAGCACACAGGGAATAACAATCATTCTGTTTTCATTACACAACTACACATGTAACATAAATTAGGGCTGTAACAAACACAGATATAAATACAGCACCAAACATTTGGGATGACAATATTTGCCTAGGAAAATTTATGAAAGAAAACCTAAATGTAACTATACAGAAAATGAAAATGTTTGAAAGCCTCAAGCTGAATCAGTGAGAATACTCACTCTCATTTCTTGTCATAGCTTTTGTTAAAAATAAAAAATAATGACTGATATAAATGACAGAAAATGTGAATAAAAAGAAAAAAGTAGATATAAGAGCTGTCACTGCAGGCCCTGATCACACCAGCAAACATTTGCAACACAGAACTACACATTTGGTTATATTTGAGGTGATAATTGGTAAACAATGCAGGCTATAACACAAAATATTCAAAATTACCCTTGCTAGCCACAACTAAATCAGTATTGAAATGCTAGCAGTGTACTCAGAGATCAAACTGCACAGACATTGCTTAAAGGGTTAAATCACATCTACTAGTTTAAGTAAATTCAGACATTTAAAAGCCAAACAATGAGTGTAAGATTACAGTTTAGGTAGAGGACGCAACCATCCTGCTTTAATCAGAAAACAATAAACAGCCCTAAAAATGATTGCAGAAAATAAAAACAAAACAATAACCAACCAAAAAAAATAATAAAATGCATTACTGACAACATGATATTTGTTATAAAATTTCAAAACATGATTTTTAAGTTAAAATAGAACAGTCCAATCGTGATGACTCAAAATGTGACATTTGTTCTGACTCAACATGAAATGCCAGTCCCGTCAACTCTCCTTGTAAATTCAATGCAAAAATGATGCGATGATTTGATATGAGTCGATTTGAAAAATGCGCTGACTTGAAATTTTTGCAATGTCCAGTGGACAGTAATTGAAAATTGCAATTGCTTGATATCTGTTTGACAAATTTTTCACACCTCTAACTGGATACAATAACTGCGGCATTGTCTGCGTGTCAATAATTTGAAATGAATTGAACCCATTATTTAACCAATTATTTGCTAATAAAAGCATAAAAATTATTATTCGCTCACGACTCACGACTCAGCATGAAATATGCATTTGGTTTGCCATGTAAAATGTAACTACTATCAACTGTGGGATCGTAACGTGCATGCTTGTTGAAATTTCGTGAAAAGTTACAAATACATGTACATGTATTATTATTGTTTGTTGTTTAAGCATTAAACATAGAAACTGATGTAAATTAATTAATTAATTGACATATCTGCATTGATTCCCCTATAAATATTACTAATAATCATGATGTGAAATTATTCATGAACCAGCTGTATGTTATTTATATACATGTTCAAGTACAAAATCACTAGAAATGCCACGACTCAACAGATGCCCTGTCTCGATTAAATCTGGCAGGCCCCAAGCACTCCGAGTCATCACCATTGTGACTCGATTAAATCTGGCAGGCCCCAAGCACTTCGAGTCATCACCATTGGACTGTATATAACTAAAGTGAGGTAATACAACAACTGGAGGATGTTACAAAATATTTTATAACTTTACAAGCAGATGTTTACCGTAAATTAGGCAATGTATAATGATAATGTAAACAGTTAAAATGTTGTTTGAGTTTCTAAAGTAAGTTAAAAAATTTACTGTACAAGAAAACAATAAAATAAAACTAACAAATTTGCTACTAATAGACTTTGGATTAATTTATCTATTCATGTTTCAATTTGCCTGTTAAACTTTTTGTAAGTGCACTGTAAGTTGTGTGGAGTCTATAGTCAGGTGTTGTAGAGATGAGCCCTGAGGCTTTCTGTCAACAATCTCTTGGTCACATTCTATCTTCATTAAGCTCAGAGTCACTTCTATGTAGAGTACCAATCACATAGATGAGAGCTACAATGCATCAGAGTACAGGGTCACACAAGTCCGGCATCTGCTGCCATTCCATAGAATATAGAGTCTACATTCTGCAGTAAAGCCTGCGGGCTGTCAAACTCCTTGATGCGGCCCTGGTCTAGCACCATTACCCTGTAACAGCCACAACCATATATCAACACCATACAGTTTTTAAAATGTTTTAGTCAATCTACTTCATTACAAACAATTATTACAGAAAATAGCTTTATGTTTAAAAAAAATATTATATTTTAAAAATATATACTAAACATTGGTATTTTCTCTTAAAATATGAATTGCTTTTTGTGTGAATTTAAAACGGGCTCTATCAACAAGATAACCAACACACAGAGTTGTCAGCCCTTAAGCTCTTCTCTGAAAATTTCCCCGCTCTGATCTGCTGAAAATTTTAACTTCTAGAGATTAGAACGTTTCCCTCGATGGGAACATTTTAATTTCTTAGTAATTCAATCTTCAATGATGTGACAAGAAAATATGACAGCCTAACAATGTTTTTCTGCCGATGTTAATACAATTTATCATTGTTTCTGTCAAAAACTTAGCTTTATCATTTTTTGCGGTAGAAATCACCAAATAATATTTAGTGGTAAGTTTGTATCAGTGCTAATGTTTCACATGGAATAGTTTTAATTCCCATCATAGTTGAACCTAGTGTCAGAGTGGTATCAAACAAGTGGTTGTCGAGATATGGTCTGTATAAAAGCGCCACAGATGCACAGGAAGAATTACTAACAGAAAAAGCAGCGGCTATAATTATGCTCCCCTTTGGTGTTTATGGGGAGCATAAGAAAGTAAAATAAATCTTATAAATATATGACTGCCTTTCTATCATAAATTGATTGTTTTGATTTTCAACTTTAAAGGTATAAATTTACCTTGTATAATCCATTATCGTGTTGAGCCTATGTGCTATTGTGAGCACAGTGGCATCGCTGAATTCTGTACGTATAGTGTGTTGAATGAGATCATCTGTCTCGAGATCTACCGCTGCTGTCGCCTCATCCAGAATTAAGATCTTTGTCTTCCGTAACAGAGCGCGGGCCAGACACACCAATTGACGTTGCCCAACACTGAACAAGTAAATCATGCAAAACTATGTTAAACAAGATGCAAATTATTTAAAAGATAATTTAATTTTTTTTTAAGAACAACATATTTTAATAAACACAATACCCCTCCATATACTGTCAAGATTAAACAAGACTCTACATTCCCCTCCATCTCCTGCCCAGCCCTCAACATGACTCTATGTACCCTTGTGATAACCTGACATTCCCATACTAATTTAGCCCTGCCATGACCTAACATTCCCCTCCCATCGAGCCTTACCATTACCTGGAATTCCCCTCCTTATCAAGCCTTGCCACTAGCTGACATTTCCATACCTATTATGATACCGTACCAATACAGCATACAGCCAATGATGCAAATGTCAATATACCGGTATACCCATAATACCACCCACTGTTACTATCAAGCCTTGACATTCCCATACCTATTGAGACATGAGATTACCTGAGATTTTCTCCACCTTCTGTACACTCATGCTCGAGCTGGGTTGGCAGACTTTTGACAAAGTTCTTCAAGTGGGCATGCTCTAAAGCAGTCCACAAGGCTTCATCTTTGTGCTGATCAAAAGGATCCAAGTTCATACGCAGTGTGCCGGAAAACAACACTGGTTCCTACAAAACAAAACGTATACTGCTACAATTCAACAAAGAATTGTTTATGGTGTTACATGTTTTATTATCAACAATTGTTTCAGCTATTTACTGGCAGACATTAAAACTAACCTAACACATGGGTTTCATAGCAATCCTAACATACACGGCCCCAGAGAGAACTGCAATGTAACAGCATAATGATCCCCTTGCACAACGAATGACTTAATTTCAAAGAAAGGCCATTGTAGTACACAAACAGAGCAAATAAGGGCTAAAGTATCAATTCCTTTGTTCTTGATTGGTACATAAATATATTCAGACTACACCACATTCACAGTAATGCATTACAGATAAACACCTACCACTTTTCATAGCAAAATGAAAAGCATCCTAGCTTAAGATCACTTAACAAGTCCAAAATTAGATCATACTTGTGGGGTTTCCATTACATTAAGAAGTGTGTGATATCAGTTACCTGAGGTATAATTGTCAGTTTGCTGCGCAGGTCGTGAAGTCCGATTCCTCCAATATCCACACCATCAATCACAATACGACCCTGGGCTGGCTCGATGATACGAAATAAAGCGAGGGTGAGAGATGATTTACCTGCACCGGTACGTCCAACGATCCCCACCTGCCATTCACACAAATAAAGCATTCTTACATGGATAATGAAACTATTCATCCATCACAAAATAGACTGTATAAGAAGGTTAGCTTAATAATCTCACTGGTTTAAAAAACCTAAAACAAAATGCTGATACCATGATTCAGGAATTATACCTTCTTAGAATTCAAGGTACAGTTTACATTAAAAAAAAACAACAAAAGTTGGGTCCATAGGTATTTTTCATGGACATCATGCACATATTATAATCAACTGCAGTCTTTAAATTACTTAGGAAGTATTGTTACAAAATCTTTCTAAATATCAAAGGCAGCATTTACTAAAATTATTATTCAATGCCAAACTGAAATCAGGAAAGGCCAACCAGAAGTAAGAATGACAGCAAAAGTTTGTAACACCATAAAAAGATACAAACATTTCACTTACCTTTTCTCCAGGGTTAACAGTACAGTCAATTCCTTTGATAACAAGGTCCAATCCCTCACGGTACCTTGTACCATAGTTTTCAAACTTGACAAGCCCCTTTTCAGGCCATGACTGAGTTGGTTTCTTTTCCATCACCTCCCATGCAGCCTACAATACAAGAATTATAACTGTGGGGTATTTTTGTGGAGTGTTTGCTTCTGAGGATAATAAAGAAATGTTAAGTAACGGCAAAGTTATAGCCAATGTTAAGTTTTAGTGATGGACCAATGGATGGATGGTCAAAGCAGTCCCCTTCAAAAAGGGCAACATATAAATTTAACCAGACATCTTTCTTTGTGCCCTGCGCCCCACCCACTGTTTGTCTATTCCAGAAATATGCTTCTCTTCATTTTATTAACAATAACAAGTATGTGAAAGTTTTCAAAACAGTATCTCATTTTCCTATTTGAATTGACAATTACTCCAAATATCTACCAACCCAAGTAAAATGTGGCTATAATCTTCAAGACCAAAATGAGTGGGTAAGATGGCCACTGAGTACCACCAGGACATAATGAGTGGGTTAGAGGGTCACTGAGTAACACTAGAGTAACAACTGGGTTAGAGAGCCATTCTGTACCACCAAGACATAATGAGTGGGTAAGAGGGCCACTGAGTAACACTGGAGTAACAAGTGGGTTAGAGAGCCATTCTGTACCACCAAGACATAATGAGTGGGTAAGAGAGCCACTGAGTACCACTAGACTAACAAGTGGGTTAGAGAGCCATTCTGTACCACCAAGACATAATGAGTGGGTAAGAGGGCCACTGAGTAACACCTGGACATAACAAGTGGGTTAGATGGCCAATCAGTGCCACCAGGACATAAAAAGTGTGTTTGAGGGCCAATGAGTAACACCAGGACATAAAAAGTGGGTTAGATGGCCAATCAGTGCCACCTGGACATAACAAGTGGGTAAGAGGGTCACTGAATACCACCAGGACATAACAAGTGGGCAAGAGGGTCACTGAGTACCACCAGGACATAATAAGTAGCTAAAAGGGCCCCTGAGTACCACCAGGACATAACAAGTAGGTTAGAGGGCCACTGCATACCACGAGGACATAACAAGTAGGTTAGAGGGTGAGTACCACCAGGACATAACAAGTGGGTAAGAGGGTCACTGAGTACCAACAGGACATAAGTGAGTAAGAGGGCCACTGCATAGCATGATGACATAAGTGGGTTAGATGGCCAATCAGTGCCACCTGGATATAACAAGTGGGTAAGAGGGTCACTGAATACCACCAGGACATAACAAGTGGGTAAGAGGGTCACTGAGTACCATCAGGACATAATAAGTGGCCAAAAGGGCCCCCGAGTACCACCAGGACATAACAAGTAGGTTAGAGGGCCACTGCATACCACGAGGACATAACAAGTTGGTTAGAGGGTGAGTACCACCATGACATAACAAGTGGGTTAGAGGGTCACTGAGTACCACCAGGACGTAAGTAGGTTGGAGGGTCACTGAGTACCACCAGGACATAACAAGTGAGTTAGAGGGTCACTGAATACCACCAGGACATAACAAGTGGGTAAGAGGGTCACTGAGTACCACCTGAACATAACAAGTAGGTTGGAGGGTAACTGAATACCACCGGACATAACAAGTAGGTTGGAGGGTCACTGGGTACCTCCAGAACCTTGCAAGTGCGTTAGAGGGTCACTGAGTACCACCAGGACATAATTAGGGGTTAGAGGGTCACTGAGCACCACCAGGACATACTGAGTGGGTTAGAGTGTCACTGAGCACCACCAAGATGTAACAAGTGGGTAAGTTACCTCAGTTGGTGTTTCCGAGTACTCCTTCACTCTCTCCACTGCTACAATGTTAGTCTCCAACTCTGTGGTCATACGCACCATCCAGTTCAATGTTTGAGTGACCTACAAAGTTTAACAGTACTGTTTAATGTATAATCACACTAAATTCAAATTGAACAGACATTGTTTTTATTGACATTTCACCAAAGTGTCTGCTTATGTGTATCCACACTGGGCTCACATGAAAATGACAGAGCAATGATCGATCAGAAGTGCTAAACTAAGTTTTTACATTCAAAATATCTTTACTCTAGCCAATCTATTTTTAGAAAATTAGTAGGTCTATGAAAAACACAGCTCTGTAGACATATAGACAAAAAATGCACAGCCCACCTGGCAGCTGTATTGTTTACTAGGAAACAACACAGCAAATTTTGAAACTGTAAAACTTCAAAACTTTTCTATTTGAGGTCCAACTTTTTTTTTCAGTCAAGTCGTATAAACACATGTCTGTGACCTTGTTGTTGACTACGTTATCAGAATATCATCTAAAATGTTAAACAAATTATTTGAAACTGTATTTTGCTTAACCATTATATGTGGTTCAAAAGTTTTTGAATGTACTTTTTTAAGAAAATTTTTTTTTTTTAACATTTCGTGTTGAAATTGTCCGGGAACTAGCAATGCTTTACAAACGGTGCTTTCGTTAGTTTTATACGCATGTAAAACTTACTTAGTCCCATCAACATACAAAGATACAAATTGCCTCGTTTCATATTCTTTTACTTGAGATAAAATTAATCCTAATTAAATTCTCATAATTATTGTCTCATCACAGCTAAAATTATTTCATCAGAATCTGTTTATAATCGGACACAACAGGCACAATAGAAGCTTGCGATTGACAATTCACTGGCAAAATAACCCATCACCAAGTGTGAAAACTATACGTCACCCTTTGCCAATTACTCCCGAGAGGTGCAAAAATTTTATCAGTCGTTTTCGAGTTCTCCAATATAAACAAAGAAGAAATATGCTTCAAGGGACCGACGCCCGTCCTCGAGCTTTCGAGTTTTCGAAGTTCGAGTTTTCCATGGTATTTTTTATAAAAAATATATATGAAAATTGCCAGGACCAGCAAAACTACTTCGAGTTTTCCTGAGTGCTCGAGTTTTCGATGTTCGAGTTTTTGAAGTTTTACTGTAGTCACCCAAGGTGAACTATTTTTTAAATTAGTTTTTCAGATTAGAAGAATACAAATGTATTAAAAGTTTTCAATTTAGACATAATTGTAGTAATTGTTGTGTGAAGCAACTTGAAAGATAGATGAACAAGTTGCAAAACCAGTCACAACAGCTTACACCAGCACAATTCACCTTGGGACAAAATGTGTTTCGTCCAACACAATCAGTGAACAAAATATTTTGTAATGTGCTTCAAAAGATCAAGTTTTTAATAATTATAATCTCTGGAAATTATCTTATGTTTGTCCTTAACTAGCAAACTCATGGTTAAACACTTGTTGATTGGTTTAATGATAATAACTAGTATATTTGCAAAACTCAGTATAAACTTAAACTTAAAAATTATCATTACATTAAAATCAAAAATATAATTTAACAACAGTTCTGTTATTTTTTTTCTTTACAAATTTCTGGTAAGACATGTACTTACATTAAGAGCATATGTAATGGAGAGACCAACTATACCCGGAGATAATGAGTCTCTCGCGATCACAGCAAACAATGAGGCAAAGAACAGAATACAGTTTCCCACAAACTCCAGCCGAATAGCCAACCACCTAGAAGCAAAAAATAGGACAAGAATTACCAGTCGCAATGGACAATAAATTTAGATAATAATAAATTCCTGATGATAAATTTGGAAAGCATTAACCAAATGAGGTTAATACTCACCAGTTTTGCAGAGGTATGTTTACTTAAAACTGTAATACAGGGAAAAAGCAGGGGTGGATCCAGACGGGGTTCAGTGGAGTTGCTCAGAGCCCTTTTTAGGCAGCAATAATTTTCATGCGATGTTGGCCTGGAAGTTGGCAATTATAATATAACTACACAAAGACTGTCCCAAACAACCCCAATCTGGAATTTTTGTATCTGACCCTTAAAGTCTGTTAGGACACTGTCATGTAACTTTGCGTAAAGCTGTTTATATATTCCAAAAAATAAATGTAATGATGTTCAATATATGATACATGTCATATAAAAGAACGAGTTAAAGTTTCTTAACCATTGTTAAAAGAAGATGTGTATTAACTAGAACGCAATGAGATGTTTACCTGTTTGAGATTTTACTGGAACTCAATGAGATGTTTACCTGTTTGAGGATTATACTGGAACTCAATGAGATGTTTACCTGTTTGAGGATTATACTGGAACTCAATGAGATGTTTACCTGTTTGAGGATTATACTGGAACTCAATGAGATGTTTACCTGTTTGAGGATTATACTGGAACTCAATGAGATGTTTACCTGTTTGAGGACTATACTGGAACTCAATGAGATGTTTACCTGTTTGAGGACTATACTGGAACTCAATGAGATGTTTACCTGTTTGAGGACTATACTGGAACTCAATGAGATGTTTACCTGTTTGAGGACTATACTGGAACTCAATGAGATGTTTACCTGTTTGAGGATTGTACTTGAACTCAATGAGATGTTTACCTGTTTGAGGATTGTACTTGAACTCAAAAAGATGTTTACCTGTTTGAGGATTATACTGGAACTCAATGAGATGTTTACCTGTTTGAGGATTATACTGGAACTCAAAAAGATGTTTACCTATTTGAGATTTTACTGGAACTCAAAAAGATGTTTAACTGTTTGAGATTATACTGGAACTCAATGAGATGTTTACCTGTTTGAGATGATACTGGAAGTAAATGAGATGTTTACCTGTTTGAGATGATACTGGAAGTAAATGAGATGTTTACCTGTTTGAGATGATACTGGACGTAAATGAGATGTTTACCTGTTTGAGATGTTTACCTTTTTGAGATGATACTGGAAGTAAATGAGATGTTTACCTGTTTGAGATGATACTGGAAGTAAATGAGATGTTTACCTGTTTGAGATGATACTGGGAGTAAATGAGATGTTTACCTGTTTGAGATGATACTGGGATAGTGGCATTCCAGATTGTTATCCACCTTTTGCTCGGAAGTTTCAATGAAGCGTTCCTGTTGCCTGTACGCTCGTACCACTGTCACTCCTGTCACAGTTTCTCCAAAGTGTGAGTATATCGGTGACCTGCTGACAGATTCCAGCCGCTTAAGCTGACGTGATGTTGCTACATAAAATCTCTGTTGAAATTTAGAAAAAAAAAGTTTTAAGCATTTTTGAGTAGGAAATAATTAAGGCTTATCATAAAACATCTATTATGTTCAAGAAATGCAGTAAATGTTTTCAGATTTAAATTATGACTTTTATTTATTCATACTTGCTACTTTGTAATTTCTAGCATACATGCCAACAAGTCAATGCTTATTTCCAATGTAACACGCTGAATCTAGCACTATGTTTTAGCACCAAAAATTCCTTCTCCAGTGTACAACTGTCACATGCAACAGTAAATACAGAAAATTGAAATATGCAATGTAATTATTTTATTGAAGTTACTCATTGAAAGAAACAATATAAAATAATCAAGAAAATATAAGCCATGCCATGACAATGTGTAGGTAGCTTGATTTGATAGAAATCATTACTTTCTATTCACCTTAACATACAAAGAAATGGGGATAAATTACTGTGCCAAATGTGTGATAGCAGTCACGTTCTCATAACATGGCTTGTAATGACAGAGAGACTGAACTGGGGGATACAGCAGTTTGAACCTCATACTTGGCACAGCATCTCAACTGGTTCAGACAAGAACATTTCATGGTTTCTCAAGCTTCTTCCCCGTTTCTGAAAACCTTTTCATCTTATGACAGATGTTAATCTCTTATTTTATGAAATAGAAACATTTTAATTAATACTGTAATAAATAAAAAAAACGATGAGATTCATCGACAAGTCATTCCACATGACAATATCTAGACATTTTCTTAGCAAACCCATCAACATCCACAGGCAGTTTGTTTAAGTGAAATTGCTTCTTAATTTTTATGAAAGTGTAAATGATGTATTAATGGTGGATAATTTTTATGGTAGTAAACGTGTTCTAGGGGTCAACAGGGTGGCGACTCCTGGTCTGTAGAATCTGATGTGGATTCTAATATCATCAGGGAACTCTGCAATTCCCGCAACCAACACACATTTCTGTAAAGTTCAGTATCTGAATCTACCACTGATGATAGGCAGGCTGATAAGTTACACTGGTCTTAATTGTGACTTTGATTTACCAAGGAAATGAATTTCTGAATATCAACACACAGAGCAGAACTGTACTATATATAACCTTTTACATTTGAACAGCTGCATTGAAGCCTTTCTCACTGAATGCAGTCCTAAGATTCAGCTGTCTGGAAAATGTACAGTTGTGTCCAGTATGTTCTGTAGATAACTTATATTTGCAACAAAAGATAAGCACAACTGTAAAGCAAATGAAGGGTTGACCCTCATTTTCATTTCTTTTCCTGATTTTATATAGATTTCATCAATATGCTTTGAAATGTATGACTTTCTGAAACCCATCCAGTGCATTAAATATTCACTGGGGAGTTCTGCACTACTGACTGGATAGAAAACAGTGTTGTTACTACAACTGAATGTCTGAGCTCACCTTCAGCTACACATGTGACTTCACCCTTTACTACATATGCACGCATTTTAACAATTGAGTGAACAGTATAGATCCAGGTCAGCCACATCGGTGGCTTCTTATTTGGATCTGCACTGGTCCCATCTTGGTCAGAAAAAGCATTATGAATCTTAAAGTCAGTGTAGATCCTGATCCGATTGCATGGGTGTGCCAGCTGATATGGATGTACACTGTTCACCCACACAATAAAAAGTGTATAATGGAGTAAAGAGTTAAGTAGGCACTAAAACTACAGCTATAGGAATACATCTCTTATAATTATTATTGTATTCATTCTAAGTTGTTAGTCTGTTTGATAGTTTATTAATTTTGTGAACTTTATTAAAATTTAATATTCTTTTTTTTCCTTTATTCCAGAAAAAAATTAAGCAAACATTTTAAACACGAAATTTGTCTGAAAGCAGTTGTGCCAGTGGATTGTTAGTCTAATGACATAGCATTTAACATTCATGTATTCCATCCAAGTACGAGTTCATTATACCTCAATTCCAACTCTTTCTTGTTTTAGTTTACAATAAATATATTTTCAAAAACAGAATTTGATTTACATGTTGCCAGAAAAGATATGAACTTGGTGCATCTTGGTGAGTATTTCTCTGCCCAGTTTACTAGTATCTCGTTCCCAACCGAGTTTTTTCCATTACAGTGCTTGTACACATGCCATAATAGAAACATACGCTAAACAGAGCTCTAACATGCATTTCTTAACAGTTTTAAGTATTTACATGTATATGAAAATATACTTGAACTTAATTACATTTGAATAATTTGATTTTTCTCTAATTTCAAGTAAAATACCAATAAAATTCGGTAGGTATGAATAACATTACTTAATTACAGAGAAAAACAAACTGCTCAGTGAAAAATAGTGTTATTTTTCTTAGTAGATAGTAAGAACACATTTGAAGGACGTTACTTTAGTGGTTGTCCATTAAAACTGCATAAAAATGAGAAATGTTTTACTAAAAAGTTCCCACAAGCCCAATGTTACAGATGACTAACAAATGCAGGATGGTATTCAACCAGAACAGCTTAACCCTGCTCAGGTGTGCTAACTAGTTGTAACTTCAGGTGATTACCTGCACAAAGAAATAGATGATTCCAAGAGGTGGAAGCACAACAATGAACAGATGAAGGGTGGCAACAATGATTCCAAGACTGGCCACTGCCTGCAGCAGCACATTGATCATAGAGCGCAGTGTAAATGGTACAACATAGTCTATATCTGCCATGTCCTCAGACAGCCGGTTCAGGACCCGGCCTGTAGGGTGGCTGTCATGGAAACTCATAGGTTGATGAAGAAGACTTCTGAGAATGTCAAGATAAATCTTCCGTGAAGCCTTGATACCACAGACAGCCATAAGAAAGGCAGAGACTGACTCCAGACTGCCTGAAAAGACACCCAGGAGTACGCCATCACATTATGACAATAATGATACAAATGATACTTATAGAAAGCATTGTCTGATATTATTGTCAATATTAACAGAAGCAGCTGAAAACTAAGACCAAGGATAAAGACAGCTAATGTTAGATACAAGTTTAACATGCTCATTGCAGATTTCAAACATATTTCTATCCAGATATCCACTATTTTGTGACATGACTGCAACAATATGGCTAAATCTCTATTTTAGAACATCCTGAAATAAACAAACAAAACTAGCATGAACTGGTAAGAATGGACAGGATTGTAGGTAAACCGGAAGCGGTATTCAATGCCAAGGGAAATAACTCCAATCAAAAGATCATCACAGCTCACAGAAAACAATTCTTGCCTACCAGTCCTTTACAGGATGAGCTTTCTGAATGGTCAATGATCAACTGAAACAACACTGAACCAAGTTATACTTTGTTGCTACTGAAAGACTTAGAGGATAGCAAAGGGGAACAAATCTTATTAAAAGGTCCAGAAAGCTAGAGCTCAGCAAGGGAAACAGCTCTTTTCAATCATGATCATATCAACAAGTGCTTGTAATAGTGCTCAGTTCAGAACAACTTGTAATAGTGCTCAGTTCAGAACAACTTGCAATATAAAGTTTATTTCATGGTATATGCTGTTGTAGGTTAGTCTGAACAAGGCAGGCAGGTATAAACATGGCAGGTATAACAAGAACAACATGGGTTTGGAAGTTGATTCTGAATGAACATGAACATATAACTATCTGGAGATTGTGTACATGTGGAGTAAGCTGTTGTGTAACATAGGGAATTCACTTATCAGGTAATTATTCTGAACTTTGTTTGTTTAAATGTTCGTGTATTGCGATTCTTAAACTTTGACATAATAATGCAGTGTCAAGGTTAGATTATCAGTATATTTTATATTACAACATATAAGTTTACAAAGAAAAATACAAACCTGAAACAATTATCTCTTGCATTCAACATTAAACAGTATTCATTGTTGAATGCTCTTATAACAGTAATCATTGCTGAATGCTGTTTTAAACTGTTATCATTAATGAATGCTGCTTTAAACTGCAATCATTGTTGAATGCTGCTTTGACCAATAACAATGGCTGTATGCTAGTTTGAACTTTAATAATTGTTGAATTGTGCTTAAAACTGTAATAATTGTAATAATAAAACTAAATCATTGTTAAATGCTGCTTAAAACTGTAATCATTGTTAAATGCTGCTTAAAACTGTAATCATTGTTAATGCTGCTTAAAACTGTAATCATGGTTGAATGCTGCTTAAAACTGTAATAATTGTTGAATGCTGCCAAAAACTGTAATCATTGTTGAATGCTGCTTTAAACTGTTAACATTGTGAATGCTGCTTTAAACTGTTTTCACTGTTGAATGCTTCTTTAAACTGTTATCATGGTCAAATGCTGCTTTTTAAACTGTAATCATTGTTGACTGCTGCTTTAAACTGTTATTATTGTCAAAAGCTGATTTCATCTGTAATCATTGTTGAATGCTGGTATAAACTGTAAACTGTTAAACCAGTATATCCAAGCCAAGTTTATGTATCGTGATATTATATATAATATTCATGAGCTACAGTTCTACAAGGTGATGAATATCAGCATGCCTGCTACACTAACAAACACACATATCCATTTCATAACAAGCCATATGATGGCACAATGCCCTAATCTGTTTCACCTACCCACCTGAACAAAGACATAGAAAATAACAAGTGGTATCAGTGTGACCAGGAAGAGCGGAGTGCTCATCCCTATAACGATAGGCACAGCCAGCACTGACAGCATGCAGGAAATCCAACCAGATACGTTCTGAGGTAATACCACATCTATTGTATCTATGTCTTTTCCAAATCTGTTCAAAATGCGCCCCTGAGGGGTGGTATCAAAGAAACTCATTGGTGAGTGAATGATGTTGACCACGATTCCCAGGTGGAGCTTTCTTGCTGCCCCTATATTTCCCACATACCAGATCAATGAGGCTGACACAATGAACGCCCCTGCAAGTAAATATCATCTTCATGGAGGAATGATAATGCTTGGAGAAGAGAACAGATAGATGATACACTATGGCTACAGAGAACTAAAGTACGAAAAGCCTACTATCAAAATACAGACAGCAACAGGACAATACATTAGTATTTGTATTTTTGATACTCCAACAAGCAGAGTATTCTATATGCAGACAAACAACAACTAAATATGTATATGTAGAAATATCAAATGTTGGTCAAAGCAGTAGAATAATAAGACCAACCTATAAAAATGTAATAAAGAAAGTGTATTATAATATAAGAGGGATGCTAAATTCTGATACAAGTGGTTTAAATCCCACTAGCTGTAACTGTTGCCTTTAAATATTACAACTGACTATCTGCGTCCCACTTTTTGCTTTTTTAAGCCCTAACATTGCATGTAATGTCAGGGCCATGGCAACTCATCTATTCAAGTGGATTCATAGTTGTGCTAGGGCATGCCCCTCACGGAAAATTCTGAAACACTGGTGCAATTTGGTGCATTTTTAGCATTCGGGGGGTGAATCATGTTGCTTACTTGCGTATAGAAAGTTACTCAAAGTTAAAACAATATTGTTGCCAATGCCAGTAGTCACAGACTACCATTATTACTAGACTGACAGGACTGGTGCTTTCAAGTTGTTAAAAATCTCCCCTTGCGTGAAAGTTCTTTCTACATGTTGTTAAGTTAGTTCAGTCTGAGATTTTTCTCAACATATTTTAACACTTCTTTGTTAATGGATTGAGTTAAAAAGTTCACTTTTACACAATACATAACAATGCTCTATACTATAAACACTTTTTTCATGAATTCTTGGAATTGAAAGACATTTGCATTTTTACACTGAAGAAAAAACTTTCAATGAGCTTTGATTGAACATGGCCTAGAAAAGTGTTTCTCTTCACTAGTATACGTAAAGATCACCAGTCTGAGATCATGCTTCAACAACTCAATATAACAACACTACATGAGCCCTAAAAGCAATTCTTCTCTTTGTTATTTTTTCAGTTTTGTTGAGAGCCTGATCATGAACATCACAGATCGGTTGTAGCTGTTGTATCCCCCGATGTTCAGACATGTTCTCCGTTAATGTTACACACCTGCACACTGATATAGAAAACACTCAATGGGAGGAGAGTGACCAGGAACCAGGGCGTTGTTCTGCTTATTACGACAATCATGGCGATAATGTCCAAAAAGCAGTCTATAAACCACTGTATCAACTCTACCAAAACAACATCTATGGCGTCTGTGTCCTTCCCAAACCGGTTTAGGATACGACCAACAGGTGTGGTTTCAAAGAAATTCATAGGTGAGCGGGAAATGTTATGTAACAAGCCTTGGTGAAGAGTTTTGCCAGCTTTAATACTGGCACGGAACAAAATGGTTACAGCAACTATTATAAACACTCCTGTAATACAAAAACAAAATCTGGAAACAGTCAGTACCCATACATGTTGGTTCTCCACACAGAAAAAAATAAGTAAGGAATAGAGTTAAACAACAGCTATTTAACAAAGCAACTAAAATAATTAAACCAATACAAAAACAAATGAATTCTTCAATCAGTGCTGTGGCTTTCTTCAAAGTAGCATCTGAACAAAATCAAGCATTAGATTCAAACAAAAGTTACATAAATACTGGAAACGCAAGAATAAATAACATAAAAGCTAGAAGCATGTCTGTAGGCAGGAATGCACCCCCATCCCGTCATCCCCCTCCCTTCCAAAACTGTGAAAGAACAAATGCAGATTGTCAAGCATGTTTCATAAAATTTTGGCATATTTCCAAGACAAACCATGATCATGCAGTATGAAATCAAATTGAGTTTTCCATGTTAACAAGAGGAATATTTATTTAAATACAGACAAAACAGAACTAATGCTTTAACTGACTGATAAGATTCAACATGGGAGAAAACAAACAAACATGGAATGATGCTAGAACTATTCATTAACATTGAAATAATTCCTTTCTGCAAGAACAGTGTACTCAGGAGATACCCATGTATCAGAATTTTGCTTCAATGTGAACTGTAGGACATAAAAACGTTTGAAATAACAAACAATTACTGTTCTTTCTACAAATTCATTCAAACACATTCTGGAAGTATTTCAATATGACCTCTTATTCAAAATTCAATTTCATAACAAATATGTGTTGTTAATATTTAAGCAGGCATAATACACAAACATGAAGATTGCCAGTTTCTACTTCCATGCATCATAACAAAATAAATTTAAACTAGAAATGTGTCCAAAGGACACGGATGTCCCCGGTATGGGTTTTTCATAAAGCTCCCAGTAGTAGTGTAGGACAAGTTGTGTTCACGAGATATATTCCTATTACAAGAAAATTCTACTTTTAGTAACAGTGACCTTGACCTTCGATCTACAGGCATGGGTTTTGTGCGGACACACCACCCTGTCATGGTGAACATTTGTGCCAAGTTATTTTGAAATCCCTCCATTCATAACAAAGTTACAGCCTGGAGAAGAAAATTCTATTTTTAGTAACATTGACCTTGACCTTGGACCTACAGGCTTGGGAATGAATGTGACACACAGTCTTAATATGGTGATCAATTAAACCAAGTTATTTAAAAATCCAATAACAAATAACAAAGTTACAGAGCCGACACAATTTTGCAAGAAATTTCTATTTTTAGTAACAGTGACCTTGACCTTGGACCTACAGGCATGGGTGTTGTATGCGACACACCACCTTGTCTTGGTGAACATTTGTGCCAAGTTATTTTGAAATCCCTCCATTCATAACAAAGTTAAGGGCCAAGTGTATATTTTGCTTAACACAAAATGTAAGTGAAGAAGGGGCATAATTTGAAAAAATATTGGAAGCAGGGTTATGGGTCTTGTTGGTTATGATGTAGATTTTGATGGTGAAAATATATTTCAAGTTTCAAGGCAATATCTCAAGTAGTTTTAAAGTTATGGGCAAAATGCATATTTTGCTTAACACAAAATATAAGAATAAAACTAATGTAAATGAAATTATCAAAGGGCCATAACTTTTGAACAGAACATGTAAGAGCAAAACCCCACCTTTATGCACAACAACATATCAGGCCAAGCATTGTGGTAAAGTTTCATTAAATTCCCACCAGTAGTGTAGGAGGAGTTGCGTTCACAAGATATATTCCTATTAAAACTAATGTAAATGGAAGTATCAAAGGGCCATAACTTCTGAACAGAACATGTAAGAGCAAAACCCCACCTTCATGCACAACTACATATCAAGCCAAGCATTGTGGTAAAGTTTCATTAAATTCCCACCAGTAGTGTAGGAGGAGTTGCGTTCACGAGATATATTCCTATTAAAACTAATGTAAATGGAAGTATCAAAGGGCCATAACTTCTGAACAGAACATGTAAGAGCGAAACCCCACCTTCATGCACAACTACATATCAAGCCAAGCATTGTGGTAAAGTTTCATTAAATTCCCACCAGTAGTTTAGGAGAAGTTGCGTTCATAAGATATATTCCTATTAAAACTAATGTAAATGGAAGTATCAAAGGGCCATAACTTCTGAACGGAACATGTAAGAGCGAAACCCCACCTTCATGCACAACTACATATCAAGCCAAGCATTGAGGTAAAGTTTCATTAAATTCCCACCAGTAGTTTAGGAGAAGTTGCGTTCACAAGATATATTCCTATTAAAACTAATGTAAATGGAAGTATCAAAGGGCCATAACTTCTGAACGGAACATGTAAGAGCGAAACCCCACCTTCATGCACAACTACATATCAAGCCAAGCATTGTGGTAAAGTTTCATTAAATTCCCACCAGTAGTTTAGGAGGAGTTGCGTTCACGAGAATATCGGACAGACGGACGGACAGACGGAAGGACGGACGGACGGAAGGACGGACGGACAGGAGCAACTCTTAATGCCCGTCGCCATTTCATGGCGGGGGCATAAAAAAAAACTAGCATGCTAATACCCTTAAAATTTATTATTTATCTCAGTAGAATATCTGATCTCTGTCTGATGAACATTGGAAAAAAAGCCTGCAGTGAAGCCAAACAAGACCTCTGGAAGCCAATGACTAGCTCTGGGGATCAAAGACTTGCTTTGGGGGCCAGTGACTAGCTCTGGGGGTCAAAGACTTGCTTTGGGGGCCAGTGACTAGCTCTGGGGGTCAAAGACTTGCTTTGGGGGCCAGTGACTAGCTCTGGGGGTCAAAGACTTGCTTTGGGGGCCAGTGACTAGCTCTGGGGGCCAGTGGCTAGCTCTGACCATTAATGACTTGCTCTGGGGGCCAGTGGCTAGCTCTTGAGGCCAGTGGCTTGCTCAGGAAGCCAGTGATCAGCTATGGAATTCAGAGATTAGCACTGGAGGCCAGTGGTTAGCTTTGCAAGCCAGTGACAGGCTATGGAAGCCAGTGACTTGCTGGGGGCCAGTGGCTAGCTCTGGGGGTCAGTGGCCAGCTCTGGAAGCCAGTGACTTGCTCTTGGGGCCAGTGACTTGCTCAGGAAGCCAGTGACTAGCTCTGGAAGCCAGTGACTTGCTAGGGGCCAGTGGCTAGCTCTTGGGGCCAGTGACTTGCTCAGGAAGCCAGTGACTAGCTCTGGAAGCCAGTGACTTGCTAGGGGCCAGTGGCTAGCTCTTATGGCCAGTGGCTTGCTCAGAAAGCCAGTGATCAGCTATGGAATCCAGTGACTTATTCTGGGGGCCTGTGAGCAGTTATGCAAGCCTGTGACTTGCTCTGGGGGCCAGTGACTTGCTCTGGGGGCCAGTGACTAGCTCTTGAAGCCATTTAGCAACTATGGAAGCTTAGACTAGCTCTGGAAGCCTGTGTCCATTCTAATTTAAGGAGTGCCTTTACACAGAATGGAAATTCCCCCATTGTGGGGGCCAACTTTCTTGTTTTATATCTACTTTCAAATTTACCATACTTCAAAGATTTAAGCCTTGGTATCAGTAAAGGTTCAGATGTATTCTGTCAAACCTTTACTGTTTACAGACATTCATTTAGCGTAGTGTGGGACATAAACATAATACAGTGGATTTTGACAAAACAACAGAGGAAGTCATGACACCTTTCAGTAGCTGGGAATAAATTAATGCATCTGCTTAACATCAAAGTCAATAAATATTTAAGAAATACAAATATTGGTCTATTGGGCGGACATTTGTTACTACTTATAAACGTGACATTTTCATTTGTTATGTTAAAAATGGTCATGCCGCAGTTGTTATTGTACTGAAGTTTCAGAGTAGTTACTGTTATCTGTTGGTCAAAACACAAACCCTTTCAATTTATTAAATCAGTTTTCAACAATCTATCAAAATATATAACGTAAACCTACATACCATGGACAAATTAAATTTTATTTTCTTTGAAATTTCATGGTTTTTAATTGATATGCCTTCGATATCAGTACTACATCTTATTTTCGTTGCCATGACTTCTGCTATTATTATAAATAAAAGAGCGGATAATGGACAACCTTATTATATTTCCAGCCGTTGTTTAAAACACACGCCATAATATGGTTTTTCACTATAACAATGTTTTCGTGGGATCCACTTAGTGAGACAAACATCCATCACATTATAAGATAAACAAGAAAAAATCGTCGCCATGCGCCGAAAACCATGTTTTCATTTAATACTTATACTTTTGTAAAGAAAATATCTGATATGAAGAAACTGAACTTCTATTTTTAGTTACAGTGACCTTAACAGGGATAGTAACAGGGATAAAGTGAAAATTCTGTACCCAGCCAAACTCGCAGTCAATGGCAGGGTCGTTAAGGATGAATTTCCGGATTGGTTTGAAGTTTTGAACAAGGATAGACTGGAATACTTTTGCACACCAGCCAGAAATATCCCATCACCAGTGCAATCGGCACCTAGGCAAACCCCATCTCCAGCTAGAAACATCCCTAGTCACAGCGTATACTCGGTCGACACGGTCGAGAACGAAAATAGTGAAAGTAATATTAAGCAAACTTCCACCCGGTCTACTCCACAGAATGTAAATACAAACACGTGGTTGGGAAGAAATGTGCCTTACTATGCTCCAGTGCATAACTTATCGGAGGAGGAGTTTCCATTGTCAACGTCAGCAGGTCAAGCTAGCAATAGTTCGGGATTTCAGTGCCGTGCAGACGACTTACAGGTAAATGGGAATCAGTCAAGCATGAATGGTCACTAGGACGACAGGGAGAGACGGATTATACAATGTGTTTTGTTAAATATTCAGTGTTTAATATAAAAAAAACGTGAACAAATTAGAGCAAGAAGAACTGCAGAATATTTTTAGCCAAAATGATTTAGTGTTTTTGACTGAGACATGGTCAAGTGATTTAATTGACATGAATTACAAGGGTTTTACCGCTTACTCGTTACACAGATCGGATAAACTGAAGGGTTCAAAAAGGTCATCGGGTGGTATTTGTTGTTATGTTAAGAATTGTATTTCTGATAATGTGTAATTGTATTTATCAGACAGTGATGACATTTTGTGGCTAAAAATTTCGAAAAGTTTATTGAATATGGACAATGATTTATTTGTATGTCTTTGCTATGTTATACCACAGGGTAGAAGCCGAGAACATTTTATTGAAAATAGTGTTTATGATAGAATATTATTACATATGGTACAGATATCAAACGAAACAAATGACAAATGCTCATTTCTGTTATTGGGGGACTTAAATAGTAGGGTCGAACATTTAAGTGATTTTGTGCCTTTTGATTTTACAGACCCTAATGTAAATGTTTTACCAGATGATTATATTTCAGATATTGAACTACCTAGAAAATCCCAAGATAGCCATATAAATCAATATGGGAGATATTTAATCGATTTTTGTAGAGAGAGTCAATTACGAATAATGAATGGGCGTGTTGGTAAAGACGCTGAAATAGGTAAATTTACTTATGTTGGTAAACTAGGTAGTAGTTTAATTGATTACGTCATTTGTAGCCAAACTTTAATTAATATGTTTTCATCATTTTATGTCGGTGATCCGAATATATTGTCAGACAATTGCGCGGTGTATTTTGGCTTATTAGGGCAAATACGTCTTACAAATAATCCAAAAAAACAAAAGCGATTCTTAATCACAAGATTTTAAATATGTTTGGAATAATGATAAGTTATACGAGTATAAAACTAAATTAGAACAAGGGATTTTCCAAACGAGTTTACAAAGTTTAATTGATACCGTTAACGGTGCATCGGATGGCACGTTTATCGACCAAAATGTTTTAGAATTCTCTTCTATAATGAGTAATGTTTGTGAGCCACTATTTAAGAAAGGTTCCGGAAAAAAGTATACTGTGAAAAATTCTACAAGTCAGCAATGGTTTGATACTGATTGTCAAACGATACGGAACAAGTTTTATAATGATTTAAAAAATTACAAACGTAATAGAAATGAGGTAAACAGAATACGATTATCCGATTCGCGTTCAGAATACAAAAAATTGATAAATAAAAAGAAATATGAAAGTAGGCGAAATAATACTAAAAAGTTAGTAGAAGTGCGTTTAACAAATGCTAAGCAATACTGGAAAATGTTAAAGGATTCTTCCGTTAAGGTTTCAAGTTCAAATGAAAGCGCGGATAATTTTGCGAGTTATTTCAAGGCTATTAATAATCCAGAGAATCATTTCTATCAAGCCGATGAAGACATTTTATATTTTAATGACAGATTTTTAGATGGGGAACTTCATGTTATGTTTGCAGAATTAGACATCGAGATTACATTAGAAGAAATAAATAAATCTATTAAGCAATTACGTAAAAATACTAGCGGTGGGGTAGATTTATATTTAAACGAGATGTTAATACACGGTGAAGAGTATTTAATACACTATGTTCACGCTTTATTCAATTCATGTTTAAAATTAGGGCATTTTCCAGAAATATGGTCTGAGGGTATTATTGTTCCGATACTTAAAGGTGGTGATGAAAATGATCCAGGGAATTACAGAGGTATTACACTTCTTAGTACATTAGGAAAATTATTTACAAGAATTCTTAATAACAGGTTAGATGAATGGGCAGAAAAATATTCAGTTTATATAGAAGCCCAATCAGGTTTCCGTAAAGGCATGAGTACAGTGGACAACATATTTGTTTTACATTGTTTAATTAGTAATTGTTTAAGTAACAACGACAGACTATTCTGCACATTTGTTGATTTTCAAAAGGCCTTTGATTTTGTTGTAAGGGATATATTATGGTTCAAATTAATTTAATACGGGGTGAGGGGTAACATACTGAATGTAATAAAATCTATGTATAAGAGTGTTAAGTCAAAAGTTAAAATGAACCTTTTATTTAGCATGTATCTTAATGACATAGATGAGACATTTATTTTACATGGAGTGCAAGGTATTGAACTTGGCGATTTGAAATTATTTTTACTACTGTACGCAGACGATATTATACTGTTCGCCAAAAGTGCACAGGAATTACAAAATTCATTAAATGTTTTAGCGGATTACTGTGATAGATGGAAACTGACGGTAAATGTCAAGAAAACTAAAGTTATGGTTTTTCAAAAAGGTGGTAGACTGTCACAAAATTTATCATTTAAATACAAGAATGAAGAAATAGAAATCGTAAGTAAATTCAAATACCTTGGTATTTTATTCACATCAGGTGGGTCTTTCAATGAAACCGATAGAATGCTAGCAGGTCAAGGATTAAAGGCTCTTTTTAAAATTAATAAGTATTTATTTAAGTTTACAGATATTTCACCAAAACACACACTAGATCTTTTTGATAAACTGGTAGCTCCGATTCTCAATTATTCCAGTGAAGTTTGGGGATTCAATATTGGGTCTCAGGTTGAGTGCACACATTTAGCTTTTTGCAAAAGGTTACTTGGCGTTAAGATATCAACCCAAAATGACTTTATTTATGGTGAAACCGGAAGATCAAATCTTATAAACGGAAGATACTATAGTATTATTAAGTATTGGTTAAAACTTTGCGTGTGTGGAGATAACAAATACATTAAATACGCTTATAATATGTTAAAGAATTCTTTCGAAGCAAATCCGAACAAAGCAAATTGGGTCTCGAAGGTCAAAATTTTACTATCTCAGTTAGGGTTTTACGAAGCTTGGCTTAATCAAGGAGTAGGGAATTCTAAATTATTTTTACTGCTAGTTAAGCAAAGATTGCGAGATAATTTTTCACAAAACTTGAATGCAACTATACATGATTCATCCAGGTCAATGTTTTACAAAACTATTTTCAGTTTTAATTATAGTGAGTACCCTCAACTTAGTGAATATACTGAAATACAGAAACGCATTATCTAGATTACGTTTGTCTTCACACAGGTTAGCTGTGGAAACCGGAAGGTGGCATAGATCGGAAAGTGTTCCTTATATTGAACGTAAATGAATCAAATGCAGGGTTTTAGAAGACGAATATCATTTTGTTATTGAATGTAAAAATTATAAAGATATTAGAAAAAAATATATAAACAATTACTATCTGCGTCATCCAAGTTTCGTCAAATTTATACAATTGATAAACAGCGTAAATCCAGTCGAAATAAAAAACCTTGCCACTTTTACTTTTAAGGCTTTTGAGATTAGACACAGATTAGTAACCGGCTAATGTGTTTTTTTCCTAATACTCAGTCTCTCCCGCATGAAAAATCTGCTTAAAGTAAATTAAAGAATATTAATCATTGTCTTAATGAAATACTATTTATTTATTGCATTATAATTAAGTGTCATATAGTTGTTTAATTATTATATAATGGAATAATAATATTTACAATTATTATACCATATATCATCTTGCTGTACCAGTAAGTTATTACACATGTTTTGTTGTTAATTCTGCTATGCTATGGATCTTGTCAGATTTATTTGCATAATAAACTTCTTCTTCTTCTTCTTCTTCCTTAATCTTGATCACAGACTTCTGAGTAGAAATCCCAAGTTGCGTCTTGGTATCAGCTACCCACAGAAAGTTTGGTGTCAATAGATCACAGCTAACCCAAGTAATAAGGAGAAACCAAAATTTCTTTTTTTAGCAAAAATGACATAGACCTTTATCACAGACACCTGGGTATCAATCCTAAGTAGTGTCTTGATATAAGCTACCCACAAACCAAGTTTGGTGTCAATAGGCCAAAGAAAACTCAAGCTATTGAGCAGAAACTGAATTTCTATTTTTAGCTACAGTGACCTTGAGCTTTATCACAGGCGCCTGGGTAGCAATCTCAAGCTGCATCTTGATATTAGATACCAACACTAAGTTCGGCATAAATATACCAAAGCAAACTCAAGTTATTGTGGGAAAACTGAATTTCTATTTTTAGCAACAGTGACCTTGACCTTGATCACAGATACCTGTGGCCATCCCAAGCTGTCTTTTGATATCAGCTACTCATATACTAAGTTTGGCATCCAGAGGTAAAAGCAAACTCAAGTTATTGAGGGTAAGCTGAATTTCTATATTTAGCAAGTGACCTTGACCTTTATCACAGACACCTGGGAAGCAATCTCAAGCTGCCTGTTGATATAAGCTACCCACAAACCAAGCTAAGCGTCAACAGGCAATTTGGCATCAACAGATAACATTCACAAAATACTTAACAAAAAATCTAAGTCAAAAAGGGGCATAACTTTTGCAAAACACAGTCAGGGGTTAGAAAACTTGACCTGATAATTGGTACTGTGATGTCAAACAATTATGTAAAGTTTCAAAGCTATACCTTGAATGGTAACTGAGAAAAACACAACTTTCACAAAAAACTTAACAAAATTTCTAAGTGAAAAAGGGGCATAACTTTGTCAAAATACAGTCAGGGATTATGAAACTTGTCCTGATAATTGGTATTGATATGTCAGACAACTATGTTAAGTTTCAAAGTTGTACCTTGAACGGTTACTGAGAAAAACACAACTTTCACAAAAAACTTCACAAAATTTCTAAGTGAAAAAGGGGCATAACTTTGTCAAAATACAGTCAGGGATTATGAAACTTGTCCTGATAATTGGTATTGATATGTCAGACAACTATGTTAAGTTTCAAAGTTGTACCTTGAACGGTTACTGAGAAAAACACAACTTTCACAAAAAACTTCACAAAATGTTGACATCCGCCAGCCTGCCCGCCCATCCGCCCGCCCAACGACATACCCCAATCTAATAACCAGGATTTTTCTAAAGAAAACCTGGTTAAAAAATTTATGTACTAAGGTATTTCATGTGTGTTTGAGAATGGATGACATAAGAACTGCCATCAGCCAGACTCAGGGATGGCCACTGTGAGTAAATGTTATGTATGTAGAATGAATGAGCAAGAGAACGTCTCAATCACAGTAAATTTATTAGATAGTAACTGTTGTCACCTAAAGGAGCTCTCAGACTGATTAAATAGATTGCACTGTTTCCCTTCCAATGATCTGTTTTATTTGCACAATGGACACACAAAAATTAGTCTCCTTAAGGTGACAACTATCATTTTATTGACTGTGATTGTCAAGGTTGTTGAGAATGATACATATATCTGGGTTAATAATGCATTCAATTATTGTCTTTATTACGGCCCATTTACAGGCTCAATCAAACAGAGCCTGCAATATTTTCATATTTGTGGTGTTTGGTGCCTTTACATGTTACTTTTTCTTCCATTAGTTCAAGATTGACTGACTTGCAAGAAACCATCAGATTGGCAAAATATTATTTACATGGAGTGTCTAAACAAGAGGGCCATGATGGCCCTTTATCGCTCACCTGAGTACAACAAAGTTATTTTTAGTAACAGTGACCAAGACCCAGATGACCCATATTCGAACTCATCCGAGAAATCATTGGGACAAACATCCTGACCAAGTTTCATGACAATCGGAGCAAAAATGTGACCGCTAGAGTGTTAACGAACTAAGTGTGGACGGACGACGGACAACGGACATTCATCGATCCTAATAGCTCACCCTGAGCCAGCTCAGGTGAGCTAAAAAAAGCACACACCTGGACACCAATGTAAAACACACCAAGGGGCAGCAGAGTGATCAGGAAAAGGGGCGTGGTTCTGCTGATGACAATAACCATGGCATTGATCTGTAGGAAGCAGTCTATACACCAGCGTACAAGCTGTATCAGTATCACATCAATCGCATCTATATCTTTGCTGAATCGGTTCATGATGCGACCTAGCGGTGTTGTGTCAAAGAACCTCATTGGTGAACGAGCGATGTTAGACAAGAGGCCATGATGGAGAATTCGTCCAGCTCTTACACTCCCTATGTAGAGAACTGTTACACCAGTAAGTACAAAAACTCCTGGAAAAAACAAAAATTAACCATGTCTGTTTCAGGAATGTAAATGTTATATAATCTGGTAGGTTGCTGAAGGTCTCCATGTGGGTTTGAGGGAACGAGTTTTTCCAGTACAAGCGGGTAAGTGTCACAAACTCCACAGCAGGGTGTGTTTAGGCCAATGCTGCTGGCAACAAAACCAAGTTAACAGCTGGTACTGAACATATACTAAGCAAGCATCCAGATCAGCAAGTCAAAACTTGACATTCAGAGCAACTGTCCTAGCCTTAATAGTTCTGCCACTTTTTTTAATAATTAAATGTAATGGACATTTGATATTTTAGTAAAATGATGAAGAAACAAGATTGTTACTTATAACAGAGTTCTGCATATGCAAAATGTTAAGAAAGCAAAACTACAAGTACTTTTAGTCATTAAGTCAAGATTAAATAAAGATTTACATGTCAATATTGCTACATTTTATACATGTCCACTATCATACATGGATACATACTTGGTGCTTAAGTTAGACCAAAATGCCACAAATTAGTTTAAAAAAGCAATTCTGACATATTTCTAGTCCCACTGCCACTCGCGTTCTAACAACAAAGGTTCACATTATGTAAAACTTTTCACAACAGGTGCAGTAAGTAACTAACTGATGTAACTGCAACTGGTAAAATGAAACCTTATTACCAGTAACATAAGTGGATATGCAACAATGAACTAAATGAACAAAAATGTCACTTGTTGAATAGCTTATTTTAAGTGCATCTTCACTACAGTTGTTTTATTAAATCTATGAAGTGCTGATAGGAATGGTGCATGAGAAGAAAAAATGGACTCCAAATAAATCCAAATAAATAAAAGGTCATGTACATATACACTTGATGCAGAACATGTAAAATGTTTTAAATCACTATCTTAAAAGCTGTATAAGTAATTTGCATCACATGATTTTATAAAGAATCCCGCACCCTCCAAAAAATAATGGACCTCAGCCTCATGAAAAAATATCAGGCACATCTACACATGATGCAGAACCCATGTTTGAATGCTGTTATTTAAGGTTAGTTATGTCCGTATTGTCAATATCGTTCGTTTACTTTAATAATAAGTCTGGTATGACTAAAAATATGCAAACACAGAACATTGTTTCAGGGAATAACTTAGACACTCTATCAATAAAATCAATATTCACTGATACTTAGTCTGAGCCTCAAGAAAACTTACTGTATCTGTCTTGTTCTGAGGCAACAAGTACAATAATAATTAATAGGAAACTTAAAGTACCCTCTTATAATTTTTATGCTCTGCAATAGCAATTAAAACCATGACATCAAAACAAAGGCCTTTGATTTATACTTGAAAGATTCCAAGTTATTAACCAGGACCATCACACCAACCCCAAAACTACTGCTGGCTTCGAACGTAGGATGTTAATTCATACTGCTATATCATCCATTCACCTCTATGTACAACATATCTCCACCCACCTGTACAACAGAATAGAATATGACCAGCGGTACGAGGGTGGTGAGGAACAGAGGTGTGCTCATGCCCACAACTACAGGAACGGTGATCACTTGTAGCAACACTCTCACCCAGACATGGATATTCTGAATGAGCATTACATCAATCACATCAATATCTTTGCTGAAGCGATTCAGGATACGCCCCAATGGGGTCGTGTCAAAGAAGCTCATTGGTGACCGAGCAATGTTGGCCAGTACCTCAGCATGGAGGGAGCGGGATGCCTTTACACCACCAGTATATATAGTTAGAGCTCCTATAATCACTAACAAACCTGAAATATCCAGAGGTTTAAAACACGGTGAAAGTGGACAGGTCTTCACATTGATTGTGTACAGGTTTTTTTAAGAATAAACAGTTAAAGACATGGGAAGTGGGAACAACACAGCAAGTTAGTGCAGCACACATCAAACATTTTAGTCAGTCTTCCATGATTTCATCTGCCTACATTAACAAAATATATTTCTAGATATTCTATAAACAGACTTTGACTGGACAGAATAAGTAAGAAAATACTACTTGTAGACTTCCACAGGACAGAATTGTTCAGAAAATACTACTAGTAGACTTTTACCTGATGGGAATTGTTTGCTGGACAGAATCGTTAAGAAAATAGTATTTAAAGACTTCAAAAAGACGAAATCATTCAGGAAATACTATAAAGAGATTTAGAAAAGACAGATTAGTTACGAAAATACTACCAATAGACTTTGACTGTACAAAATTAATTCAGGAAATACTACTAAAAGTCTTTCGTCTATTTTGGTGTATCTATAGAGTAAAGGGTTAATTCCTATTTAAAATTAATTTAAATAAACAATTATTTGAAGAAGAAATGTGAATAAAATCAGTGTCATGGTCAATCCAAAGTAGGCCAGACCAGCAAAACACATCCATTCAGCAATTCTATATTACTATTTAAAATGAGTGCACTTTTCACAGTGTTGTGTATCTAATGATAATTATTTCTTTCAATTTTAAACAAATTTTGTAAAACATTTCTGATACACATGAAATGTATAGTTGTGCATTGAACTGATGTACATTTCTGACCTGTAAACAGAATGTTACAGGGAAGCAGCAAGGTCTGCAGAAAACAGGGAACCAGACATTGTTAATGAGCTGCTGACAGAGGACCAGAGAACTGCTGTATCCTCTCCTGTCTAACTGTTGCTTTCCCTACCTGGACAATCATGTAGAATACAAACAGTGGAACAGTCGTGGTAAGGAACAATGGTGTGCTCATGCCAACTATGATTGGCACAGTGATCACACGCAGGAAACAAGATATCCACATCTGGTAGTTGCTTGCGATTGTTACATCTATCGTATCAATGTCCTTGCTAAACCTGTTCATTATACGGCCCACAGGTGTTGTATCAAAAAAGCTCATAGGAGAGCGGGCAACTGTGCGCAATATAGATGCGTGAAGTATCCTTCCAGCACGGACATTGCCGATATACAAGATAAGAGCACCTGCTACTACAAACACACCTGCAACATCATACACATCCTTTATCCAAACATTGTTGTATACAAGCACACACATGCTTTCATATTAATTCAATTAAAGCATACCAACAAATTAAGCTTGCCAAACAAACTTATCATGCCAAACAAATCAAAGCATGGAAAACCAAGAAAACATATTAAAAGCTTAAACAATAAAAACACACATTAAAATCTTAAAAAATAAAAATCATATTAAAATCTTAAACAATAAAAATCTATTCTGTAAATTTGCTTACACTGACCTTTGAACTCAGTACATGTAAAACATGAGACCCTCATATGTGCTTATAGCCAGAACACTGTTGATAATGGTCTTAAAGGGGAAGAAACAGAATGGGACATGTATTGGAAATATATTGTTCAAATTTCACTTAATATCTGTTTTAGCAAAAGAAACTGTCTCATTTATAAGGGCAAACTTTTGCAATAGCAATTGGAGAAATGGAAAATGAGAACACAGAATAAGACATTTGGCCTTAAAAGTCTTTTTTAAAAATATCAATTAATTTTTGTTTTTAAATTTAGCTGACATCTTCTTAGTGATAAATCAGCACTATTTTCAATAAAAAAACATCTAAGTAATGGGGTATGAAGTATTCAAACAATTAAACATCTAGAACCCAATGGCTTGAAGACCCACTGCTAAGCACACTGGCTAGACCCACTGCTAGACAAACTGCTGAACACACTGGCCAGACACACTGCTAAACACACTGGCTAGACCCACTACTAAACATACTGGCTAGAGCCACTGCTAAAACCACTGGATTGACACAATGGAAAACACACTGACTAGACCCACTGTTAAAAAATTGATTAGGCCCACTGCTTTACCCACTGGCTAGACCCACTTTTTAACGCACTGGCTGGGCCAACTGCTAAACCCAACGGCTACACCCACCGCTTAACCCACTGATAGACCCACTGCTAAACCCAACTGCTAGACCCACTGCTTAACCCACTAGATTGACCCACTGCTAAACCCAACGGCTAAACCAACTGCTAAACCCAGTGGCTAGACCAACTGCTAAACCCAACGGCTAAACCAACTGCTAAACCCAGTGGCTAAACTGATAAACCCAGTGGCAAGACCAACTGCTAAGCACATTGGCTAGTGCCACTGCTAAACATACTGGCTAGATCCAATGCTTAACACAATGGCTAGATCCACTGCTAAACTGTCTGGCTAGAACCTCTACTAACCCCACTGACAAGAACCACTGCTAAACCCAGTGGCTAGACCCACTGCTAAACCCAATGGCTAGACCAACTGCTGAACACATTGGCTAGTGTCACTGCGTAACATACTGGCTAGATCCAATGCTAAACACACTGGCTAGACCCACTGCTAAACATACTAGCAAGATCCATTGCTAAACACACTGTCTCAACCCACTGGTTAACCGACAGGCTAGACCAACTGCTAAACCCACTTGCAAGACCTACTGCTAAGCACAATGGCTTGACCCACTGCCAAACCAACTTGTTAGACCCTGCTAAACATCGACTAGTCCCACGCCTAATCACACTGGCCTGACCCACTGCTAAACACACTGGCCTGACCCACTGCTAAACACACTGGCCTGACCCACTGCTAAACACACTGGCCTGACCCACTGCTAAACACACTGGCCTGACCCACTGCTAAACACACTGGCCTGACCCACTGCTAAACACACTGGCCTGACCCACTGCTAAACACACTGGCCTGACCCACTGCTAAACACACTGGCCTGATCCACTGCTAAACACACTGGCCTGACCCACTGCTAAACACACTGGCCTGACCCACTGCTAAACACACTGGCCTGACCCACTGCTAAACACACTGGCCTGACCCACTGCTAAACACACTGGCCTGACCCACTGCTAAACACACTGGCCTGACCCACTGCTAAACACACTGGCCTGACCCACTGCTAAACACACTGGCCTGACCCACTGCTAAACACACTGGCCTGACCCACTGCTAAACACACTGGCCTGACCCACTGCTAAACACACTGGCCTGACCCACTGCTAAACACACTGGCCTGACCCACTGCTAAACACACTGGCCTGACCCACTGCTAAACACACTGGCCTGACCCACTGCTAAACACACTGGCCTGACCCACTGCTAAACACACTGGCTAGACCCACTGCTAAACACACTGGCCTGACCCACTGCTAAACACACTGGCCTGACCCACTGCTAAACACACTGGCCTGACCCACTGCTAAACACACTGGCCTGACCCACTGCTAAACACACTGGCCTGACCCACTGCTAAACACACTGGCCTGACCCACTGCTAAACACACTGGCCTGACCCACTGCTAAACACACTGGCCTGACCCACTGCTAAACACACTGGCCTGATCCACTGCTAAACACACTGGCCTGACCCACTGCTAAACACACTGGCTAGACCCACTGCTAAACACACTGGCCTGACCCACTGCTAAACACACTGGCTAGACCCACTGCTAAACACACTGGCCTGACCCACTGCTAAACACACTGGCTAGACCCGCAGCTAAACACACTGGCCTGACCCACTGCTAAACACACTGGCTAGACCCGCAGCTAAACACACTGGCTAGACCCACTGCTAAACACACTGGCTAGACCCACTGCTAAACACACTGGCTAGACCCACTGCTAAACACACTGGCCTGACCCACTGCTAAACACACTGGCCTGACCCACTGCTAAACACACTGGCCTGACCACTGCTAAACACACTGGCCTGACCACTGCTAAACACACTGGCCTGACCCACTGCTAAACACACTGGCCTGACCCACTGCTAAACACACTGGCCTGACCCACTGCTAAACACACTGGCCTGACCCACTGCTAAACACACTGGCCTGACCCACTGCTAAACACACTGGCCTAGACCCACTGCTAAACACACTGGCCTGACCCACTGCTAAACACACTGGCCTGACCCACTGCTAAACACACTGGCCTGACCCACTGCTAAACACACTGGCCTGACCCACTGCTAAACACACTGGCTAGACCCACTGCTAAACACACTGGCTAGACCCACTGCTAAACACACTGGCTAGACCCACTGCTAAACACACTGGCTAGACCCACTGCTAAACACACTGGCTAGACCCACTGCTAAACACACTGGCTAGACCCACTGCTAAACACACTGGCTAGACCCACTGCTAAACACACTGGCTAGACCCACTGCTAAACACACTGGCTAGACCCACTGCTAAACACACTGGCTAGACCCACTGCTAAACACACTGGCTAGACCCACTGCTAAACACACTGGCTAGACCCACTGCTAAACACACTGGCTAGACCCACTGCTAAACACACTGGCCTGACCCACTGCTAAACACACTGGCTAGACCCACTGCTAAACACACTGGCTAGACCCACTGCTAAACACACTGGCTAGACCCGCTGCTAAACACACTTGCTATTCAGAGTCTGGGTCAGAATGATGCAGCATTTTGTTATGGACAAAATATAACACGTTTAACTGCTGTAATGGATTGTCTATTGTTCCAGTTTTATGCCATTTCTTTATGCTCATGGAGTATTTTTCAGAGTTTTGTCAGGGTCAGTAACATTACCTGTGATTAGCAAACAATTAAACATAATAATAAAAGTAAGCAAACATACCTGAATAGATGACAATTATTCAAGCTCACTATATTTTATGGAAATGAGAGAAAACCTCATGCAAAACCCTCAACATGCAACAAGTATGTTAGGAAATACTAGTATATGAGTTTCACACCAAGCTGAACTGAAATCTTCACATAGCACCATTAAGCAGGACTATCAGCCAGGGGCATCACCTCTCATGCAGGTTTCTAGTACAGTTTAGGCTTGGTATAAAGGGATTCAAATTGGAAAGTCAAGAATGTAGTTAATTAAAATCAATGACACTAATTTGGCTGACTTGATCTGAATTTAATCACTAGCCATTTAAAGCCAGGTGAATCTCTGTTATCTTCAGA
This sequence comes from Corbicula japonica, assembly GCA_038501625.1. NCBI lineage: Eukaryota > Metazoa > Mollusca > Bivalvia > Venerida > Cyrenidae > Corbicula > Corbicula japonica. The sequence continues at coordinate 396,782 of JAZAYU010000045.1, forward strand.
ATGAATCATCCCTTCATTGTTTGACTTTTCCCCTGTGGTAAATAAAATAGTATTGGGATGTTATGGGTTTTAATTCAGCATGCAGTTTGTGGTTTTTTTTGGCATTTTTTACATTTTTGATTAACACTTTTGCATGATTTTATGTAAATTAAGAAGCAACAAAATTCAATGTTAAAGGGAGATGTGCAGGATTGATGAATGGAACAGATTTGCGAAAAGGGTTATTAATCAGTTGAATATCATTATTTGAAGCTCAAATATTGATTTACACCAGAAATATTTCAAACCAATATTTTATAAAAAAAGATATATAAATGGTGTTTCCTATCCTATGTGACGCACATAGGTTAACTATTTTTGTATTTCCCGCGTAAAGCCGCAGTGGGTTTTGGGATTGTCACGTGATCACTTCAACCAAAATACGCATTCGGTGTACCTTGCCGACTATCGACATCGCCATTTGTTTCAAAATGCCTGGGCCACCAAGAATAGTTAGCTCAGCGATGAGCTAAATATAGAATGATGGCTAAATATAGAATATATTTTTGTATAGGGATTTCTTCAGCGGATTGTTTTCAGGTCCGGTAAAATGGTAAAATTAACCGAAAACGTCCTCCTGGAGGGTTTGAAATGTAGAGTTTAGTGAAAAGTATACATAAGTGTTACATAGATCGATCTGTTTACGATTTTACCGAGTACACCTGCTCGACCCTGCACATCCCCCTTTAAAATCCTGAACGTTTTCAAATTGTGTATTTTTCCTAGCCATACTGAAGAGAATTACTGAGAACTAACCAGGCTGGTGCAAAGAAACATGTTATGTCAGCTGATATAACAATTAGTATCAATGAACAGTTTGTGATGGCTTTAACTGAAATGAGATTGTTTCTTTGTTTTACTTACATATATTTTTTCTATTTTTAAATTAGGGTAACTGAAAAGAATATGTTCATTGTTTGTACTATTTTTAGTTTAATTCAGTTGTTTGTGTTTTGTAATACAGATTTTAAAAGTTCAGGCCTAAATTTCTTCTGGTTGGTAAATACCTACTGTTCTATGTATCTATCTCCAGCGTAACAATAATTCACCAACTTGCCAATTAATGTTTTATGAAAGGCACTTTAAAACCATTAATTATCAAGACTTTTACTAGTTTTATCACATACCTTCCGGTGTGGGAGTGTAATAACACCCGTTATATATTTTCGATATATAACTAGTTATATATCGTAGCCGAATCACTATTCATCCGCTTTATCAGCGATCAAAACAAATTTATGAAAATGACTTACTTTTGCCATCTGACCACTTCAGGCAAGCAAGCAGCATTTATAAGGAACTTAAGCAAAGCTTTAATTAATAATATCCACGGGAAATATAACTTTCTGACATCTTGATTAGGCCTACTCCGTAAGATAGCAATATGCCGAAAGTCTATGATGAAATTCAACAACAGCAACAAAGCCATTTTCACTTCGTTTTAATCGAAAACAAAATGACCCAGACGCTGGTATCGTTTTCAGAACATCGTCAGTGTGATCTTACAACATCCCCGAAACAAAATAAACGACTCGTTTAATAATTTCAGTATAAAATGATCACTCATGGTGTATCCTCTATTTATCAATCTGTGGCAAATATTGTACATTCAACAGTATATCGTGTTGCAAACTACTGTATTCTCCCTTTTCAGTCTCGAGTAAATGTGTTTGCATCACTAACCTGAATAAAAGTGTAGAATATTGCCAAAGGTAGCAGAGTTGTCAGAATTAATGGTGTACTATATCCGACCACAATGGGTACTGTAAGAATCTGCAGTAAACAGGCGAGGAATTGTCGAACATTTTGAGCAAGTGTTACATCAACAGTGTCTATGTCCTTTCCAAAACGATTTAGAATCCTACCGGCAGGTGTCGTATCAAAAAATGACATAGGTGAGGCTACAATATTTTCCAGAATGCTCTGGTGAAGTATACGTCCTGCACGGACATTTCCCATAAACAGAATGAGAGCAGCAGCTAACAAAAATCCCCCTGAAATAAACCTTCAACAACTGTCATAGCCTGCTGACGCTTGGATTTCATCTGTGAAGCATTATGGGTAAAAGCAGAAGGCATAACACGGCTGTGAGGAACTAGCTTTATCTTGTTTACAGACAGTACTACATGCACCAAGCTGTTTCATGGATATCTATCATTTGTATGAATGAGTAATATAAGATTTTTAGGCCTAAAAATTTCCTTAAGTTTATAAAGCTGTTTGAAGATTGTGTTTCGAAACATTAAAAGGATGATTTATTTAAGTTTACAAATAAATGCACAGTCAAAACTCATTATCTCCACATTTCCAGGTATCAAAAATAACTTTGACACAAGTAAAGTTCAACATAAGCACACTAAACATTTGATATTTAAGTATGGTATCATATAAATTGAGTTTCTATGTTTTAAAATGCATTGATTTTGAGCAAATAAAGTATTTTTAAAAAATCGAGAACAAGTCATATTTACATAAAAAATGCATATTAATGGTTAACTGGTTTTAGTTAAGACTGTTTTAATAATGTGTAATGTTAGCAAACCATGTTTGTTTTGCTCTAATACATTTAGAAGATCTTAGATGCAATAGTTTAGTCCCAATTCAGCTCGACAAAAATATGTTTTTCATTTCCAATGATGCATGAAATAAAGAAATATGAAGTTGTTTTGAACTTTTTTCTCACAGGTATCACATCAAAAATACAAAGGAATAAGAGCTGTCAGAGAAGACAGCATGCTCAATTATTTCATTCATTTGAAATTAATGCAATTTTGAAAATAACGTATAGCAGGTTATTTCTGCAGGTGCAATATTTCTGTGTTTCTGCAGTCTTTGGATGAAATAGAAGAAATATATCCAGCAGAAAAAAAATCCAGCAAAAATTAATATCGCAAAATATTATCTCATTTTCAAACTAAAATCATCGGAGTCTCCATGTTCGAGATAAGCCATTTCACAATACAGACGGGGTAAAATAATTACGAACAATTACCATTAATTGTTATCATATGCATTGTATAAACGCCACATTTACTCAAATATTTCTCAAACATTCAATTCAATTGAAAAGTTGTTTGAGAGTTGTTATTAATTGATAAATAATATCTTGGTAATTTTTTTGACAAAATGAATTGAGTAACAGTTATTGATCCACAAATTAAAATATTAAATTATATAGAGTATGTAAGTGTTAACTATACAACTTACACAATATGAACAGCAGAAATTTATCCTCCATGAGAGCCAAAAACGCAGAAATAAAAAAACGCAGAAACCCAGATTGGGTACAAAAGCAAGACTTGAGAACATAAAAATGATTTTGACATACATTATAGAATTCCACCGATAAAAGTTATTTTACACAGATTATCAAGGATTTCAAACAGGATTTCAAAAAAGTAAATACAGACATAATCAGAATATCGAGATAAGCTATTTAGGGATAAATAGTTTCGACTGTTAAATTTGTCTGGGACTCAAATGTTACACTGAACATGTTCTTGTAAAAGTTACTGTATTTACTGCAATTCAATAAAAAGTGACTTTAATTATGTCCCACAATTATTATAGGGCTGTAGTATTGTCTTTGAATTAAAATCTATTCATTATGTACATTAATTATCACATAAATATCTTAATTGCTTAAATGAAACTGGATTAATAGAACTAAATGTTAGAAAAGCATTAATTTACTGTTGTTTTTAGTGTGTAGCATGTTGGTTAATATAACTTGCGTGTGGTTCAGTTGTAGTATATGTATAAACAATCAATCTATACAGTTTTGTATATGAAAATGATTGCATTTCATTTATTAAATTATCATTTGCCAAAAATTTATGTTGACTGTACTGCACTTACAGAAACAAGGTAAGAAGCATCATCATTTAGTTCTTTTTTAATTATTAACAAAATTCATAATTATTAGATTTTCTTATTAAAAGTAACCTTTCCTTAAACACTTTAACAATTTTACCATTTTTCTCAACATATCAAATTTTGCAGGCCTATGAGGTTCCATTCAACTGCTGGATCCTCCTGACCAGTTATCCCTGGTTCCCACCTGGACAACTAAGTAGATAATCCCAATCGGTACAAACACGGCCAGGAAGAGGGGCGTGCTATATCCTATCACAGCTGGTACACACAACACCCGAAGCAGGCACGTGAACCATGCCTGGAAATTGACCGCTATCAATGTATCAATTACATCAATATCTTTACTAAAGCGGTTTAGAATTCTTCCCCCAGGTGTTGTGTCAAAAAATGACATTGGAGAGGCGACTATGTTTCTAAGAATCCTGGTATGTATGATACGACCTGCTTTCACATTGCCCAGAAACAGGCTGATACTGGCAGATAAGATAAATACACCTACAATTAAACAAAAGTTAACCATAACAACCACATACTTTATTCCTTCTAACTAATCTCTGTAACTTTGAATGACATGGTTAACTATGATTGGTTATATGAAGCCCAAGCTTTACTGAGATCTACTACAGACTGAAGGATAGTTTCTATGTTTTTTAAACTCAAGCATAGAAAAAAAGAGCATTATTTATCATTTTCCTACAAGTGACATGACAAGCTCTGTATTGGAAGTATGCCATTCATTTAATTAACCCGTTCCTCATACACATTTTTACGCGTAGATCCAGATCAGCCAGCACATAAGTCAGAAATAACCTAATAAATCAAATAGCAAACAGTGCAGATCCTGATCAGATGGCACAGATATGCTGGCTGATCTGGATCTACACTGTTCGCTCACACAATCAATGTGTGTCTTTGGAGAAAAGGGTTTAAGCCTCTAGTTCTCTATTTATGATCAAGAGTGGGTTGTGAAACTCATGAATTCTGTTAATTCTAGAAAAGACCATTAAGAGAGAAAAGCAGTTTGTGCAGTTCATGTTTGAAGAAATTATAAAAGTCTTGGTAATGTTAAACCATTTTGATAAAATATCACCCAAGACCATGCCAACATGTCACTCTCTTTAAATGCACACATTTCCAGGTTAACAACAAAATTACTGTGCACACATGGAAACATGAAGGAAAGAAAGTTAATAATCGTACAGTTTGAAATAGATTTCATTACCTGTTACGATTTACAGTAGGTCATAAACCTACAGGTTTCTTTAATTTCATGATTCTGTCATTTCTCATTATACTTTTTACATTAAAGATCTGTTGCAACTTCAAACATTCATTTTCATTAAACAATTTTCAAACCAAGAATACTGAACAATTTTCAACCAAGAGTATTGAAAATAAGAAATTTTTGTTAAAATTAACAATGTTATTTTTTGTTTACATAATTTTTTAGTTTTTTTTGTCTTATATTGCTGGTACATTATAAAATTGAATGATTTTTATATGAACTTGTGAATCATTTTAAGTCAAAGAAATTGGCTCGAGATAAATTGATTACTGATAACAAGACGAGGTGGTTAACGGTTTAACATGAAGGACAGATTGGAAGGAAATGCAGGACAGATGGGAGGAAATGCAAGACAGATGGGAGGAAATGCAGGACAGATGGGAGGAAATGCAGGACAGATGGGAGAAAATGCAGGACATATGGGAGGAAATTCAGGACAGATTGGAAGGATATGCAGAACTGATTAGAAGGAAATGCAGGACAGATGGAAAGATATGCAGGACAGATGGGAGAAAATGCAGGACAGATGGGAGGAAATGCAGGACAGATGGGAGGATATGCAGGACAGATGGGAGGATATGCAGGACAGATATGTCTTTGCTGTTTCCTGACTTTACTGGAACTCTGGCTTTAATCTAGTTCTGAAATATGTACTACACAGAAAGTTAATCAGACAAGCTCCTGGTCAATGGCAGAAAAATTGTAAATTCAATCACAGGACTTGAGTAATAATTATGAGTTTTTAAATAAATTATTGAGTAAAAGTTCTATCTGCAAACAATTAAGTGTTTAGAAAATCATTGATCTACTAGCCATTATTCTCAAGGTAAAGTCAGATCAAGGCAAACACAAATCTGCAGGTTTTGTTAAGGTTGTGTACACTTTAGCCACCACCAAACTACATGCGGAATTCCTAGTAGAAAACCTGGTTACCATAACACCTGTCAAGTTAAAACTAGTAAGCTTAATTCTGCTTCGTGCAGTGGCTTTACTTAGAATTTCTGAACTGTTCATTACTTGTTCTAATGAATTTATTAACTAATAATAGCAAATTCTGTAAATCCTACATTTAAAAAAAGGATGAAATTCACATTTTGCAGGAATGTAATGACTGAACAGATAGTGATGAAAAGAGGTGATGTTCTTACCAGGTCTTCTATTGTGACATGCATACATGTACGCAGTTTAACAACAAATGATTATTGACAGCACCACCAACATAGCAACACAAATATTCAACACTCAAATATAACACAACATATTGAGAAAAACAAATGAACTAATCAAAAAGCATTTAAACAGTAATATTGTTAATCTTGAATGCTGCCTTATTAAAATCCAGTGAAATCACAGTGTCGGCAAGGGGTCTCAACAGGTTTTAAGTTTGACAGCAGTGAGCTGAAACAGACCACCAGATTTTGCAGTTTTTCTACTAAAAGCACCAATACAGACACCTTGACCTCTCTCAACAATACTGTAAACAGTGCTGACAAGCTCACTCCCTCTGGCAGGCAAGTGTTCACAAAACATATGTGACATCAACACTCAGCTACCGTGTTGTTAACATAAGCTGCAAGTTGTGCTGAGACAACATGTATAACAGGCTGGCCAAGAAAGCATCATCCAGCTCTCAAAACAGTTTGATAAGCACCAACGTAAATCTACAACAAAACTAGAGTTACACTGCAAGGCTCTGCTATCAAAAGTACATATTCAATAATGAAGTCTGCATTTATTATATTTCTAGAAGCCAGTGAAACTTTTTTCTTTTCTAAATAATTAGATTTTAATGTTATTTGCATTTGTGACAAGGGAGTTAAATATCTACTCCATGAAAATAAACTTCCTAAGCAAGCCTGTGCCATGCTTACCTTGAATAAAGCCAAGAAGACCGTAGATGCCGAGACGAAGATCACGTTGTTGAGTGTCTATGGGTACAGTCTCGTTACTTCCATTTCTGGGTCTGGCGTACTGTTCAGCATCGTTACTCCACTCGCTGAGCCAGATGTTAGAGTACAGGTTGGCAGCATTGTACAGAATGTAGAACAGAACAGTGAGCACACTCAGTACTACACCAACTGCCTTCACATATGTCATAAACACACTCAGTTTAACCTGTAACAAGCAAAAATAGATCTGTGATATGTTTGTTTTGGTTTGAGTTAATTGTAGATGTACTAAAGAATTTGTTTTCTGTTGACAACAACAGCCTTAACCCTGGCTCTCAGTGCAAACCAGACTGACTACCTAGCTGTCAGTGACTCCAGGTTCAGTCTGGTTTGTTCTCTGGCTGTCACTCAGTTCAGGCTGAGTGCACTGCAGGTTTTCTGACAGTGAATCCTCTTTAGGTTGGCAAGCTGGGTGTCAGTGCAAACAAGGCTGGTTACAAACAAGTCTGGTTATCTGGCAAGGTATTTATCTGACAGTAATTAATTACCAGGCTGGTTATCATGTATGAACACTTCATGCTTGTGATAAGCCTCCAAGTACACTGCACAATGGTAGTACACTGAATTGGTTCTCTGTTTGGCTACCTGGCTGTGAGTTAAAGTTTACTTCAAGCTGGTTGCCTGCCCATGACACAAGGTCTCAACATACAGATTGAGTTTGTTAAAGATAGCTCAAACTATTCTCATGTTATATTCCAGACATGAAACTTCTATTTTAAATAACTGTGACCTTGACCCTGACCACAGTAACTGCAAATTAAATCTTAAGCAAGGTCTTAATCCATGCTGCCAAGACACCAAATTTGGTGATGATAGCTAAAACCAGTCTCATGCTATAGTCTGAACAAAGAATTTCTACTTTAAGTAACACTGACATTGACTTCGACCTCAATCACAACAAATACAATCCCAAGCAAGGCCTCATCACAGGCTAATTATATATTAAGTTTCGTGAGCTTTAAATGTGATTCCAAGTGATTTTCCAGACAAGGAATTTCAATTTTTAGATACTTTACCCTAGTGACCACAAATACAACTCTGTGCAAGGTTTTAACATAGGATTTTACCTTTACACCAAATTTGGTTAGAACTGCTCAAAGCATTTTCATAATACTATGCAGACAAGAGGTGGACAATCATACGGACATACAGACAACAGCTAATTTATATGAGTCCCCAGCCCCAACTCCTTAGGGAAAACATTAAATTTTGGATTAAATTTCCTCTAAATAATACAGGCAGCATTCCTGAGAAATCAACTTACTCTTTCTGTCTCCATTTTCTCAGCTTCTATCAACTTTTTCTCCTCTTCTTTCTTTACTTCAGCCTCTAATGTCTTCTTGCCAACCCCATTGGGCACCTCTGGGGCTACAGAATTCTGGGAAGCTAGCTGGCTCTTACTTCCAGAGGCATTCCTGTTCAGGTTGGGTGTACCGGGTTTGCGCCCAGATGGATCTGGTGATCCAGGGGGTGATGACTCAGATTTTAGATGCAGTCTCTCGGAGATCACTGACATTTGCCTTTAACGAATCAAACCATCATTACTTAAGAGTTTTATATAATAAATAAACATTTTTATTTTTAAAAGATTCCTCTTCTCTATATAAACATATTCTACAATTGAAAACATCCCATCAGAAGTGAATGCAATGAAATGCAAAGTTTAATGGTTACATATTTAGGCAGTTTCTAAAACCATAAACTACATTTGATCAGCTCTTGTGGTAATAACCTGATTATTTGATACTTGTCTTTCAGTGAAACCTATATAGTTTTCAACAGTCTATCTACTGCCCGTGTTGCTCCAATCTTTTGTTTGCCTGAACAAATGGTAATGAATGTAAGATTCCCAACCAAGGTTTGACAACCTGTCAATAGCATGTGTTATCCTAATAAGTAGGTTTTTGGTTTAATTAATGGTGTGCTGGCTTTGACAGTCCATGAAATAAACAAGTTGCTCTTGCCACTTATCAAGTATCTAACCTACCTAGAGTATGTGTGACTCTAAACTTGTGTTGTTTTAATTTACTGTAGGGATGTCAACGAATGTTTGGTTATCTGAATATCCGGATACTTTATCAGTATCTGGATACTAATATTGTATTCGAATATTCATAGAGTTTTTTTTTAATCACCGCTAAACTAGTCTAAAATTATTAAAGTATTGCATCTACCCAAATGTTAATGTGTCATAATCAGTGTATTTAGGACAGTATATTGTCATTTAACTGCCACAAGATGTCACGCAGTGTTTGTGCAAAAATTGAAGACTATCAACAGGTGATCAGGTTACTGTTTGTCAGTTTTGATAATCAGCAAGTTCTAATGATGCATAAGAAATCAGTGCCTTCCAATTAGCGATGTCAATTATTGTAAGTCAAGTTTAACAATGTTACCGTACCGCTTAAGAATACATGAAATATAATTCTGTCATTTGGTCGATAAACACTTTGAAAAGTTTGTTGTCCAATCAAGAAGATATTTTGTGTGAGATTTTTTTCAAAGAATTTAAATTCATACACACCTACAAGAAATTTGAGTTATTCATGAGCAAACATGCCTCCTAAAGTAGAATGCTTCCTTTGGAAATACTTCACACGTTCAAAAATATTCAACAATAAACATGAAACAGTTCCATAAATAACAAGAATAAATAAGGACGCTTAGCGGCCTTTACATTTGTTGTTTATTATTTAGAGAATTGACATATGCAAAAAGTATCAGACATTGCAACTCAATAGTAAATTGATTCAAATAACCTTTATAAAAAGTTAGGTAAAATACATTTCTGAAACGAACAAGGTGATCTAAATTAAAGGAAAATTCTCTAAAATTTGCTAGTAGATCATCGCATCTCAGATCAGAAACAAATCTAGTTGTACTTTCAAACAACATAAGATGACTGTAGAATGAAAACAGACATTTTTGTCATAGAAAGGCAGGTATATTGACATTTAAATCATCTAACTGCCATAGTTGCCAATCTATACGGTTATTCAGATAGTGTATACCGATAACTGGATATCAAATTTGATATCCGTTGATATCTGTTGACATCCCAAATTTACTGTACAAGCTGATTTAAACCATAGAATGACCAGACTAATCCATGGTCAGTTTTCATATGACATTATGACACACAATGTTTCAACATAATGGAATGCCTTAAAACCTTAAAACCTTTTATACCTGTATTTATGGTTCTATGAAAGTGCTATCAATACCAGGTATAGACACATTGCCCTAAATGATTTAGTAGAGGTGACTTACTTCTGTAGTGCAGCACTCTTATTGCCAATAATAGAACCAATCTGTGAGATAGTCTCCACATCCAGTTCCATATCTGCAAGTAAAATGGTGGCTTTAACTGGTAACAATATTACTATGTGGATGTATTAATCAGGCAAACAGACCAGAAACCAATAATCAAACTAGATGGGTGTTCAGTTGAACACTTGTGTTGCTCTCTGGTATATAAGCAATATAATTTGAGAGTTTGACGAAGAAACATTAAGAAAAGGCAGTTAGAGGCAACTTTATGCTTTCATTTCAAAATCCGAGTACAAAAAGGGGCATAACTCCAATAAATGTGACCTTGACTTAATAATTATTATTCAGCATCATCACAAGCATGTTGTTATAAGCAATTAAATTTGAAATTTTTATGAAAAATATAAAGAAATGGCAAAGTTTGAGCCAAATTTTAGCTTTCATGTCAAAATCTAAGTACAAAAAAGGCATAACTCCATCAAATGTGACCTTAACCTAAAGATTTTGGAATAATCACAAGCATGTTTTCATTAGCAATACGATTTGAAAGTTTTTTTAGAAATAAAAAGCATAAGCAAAATTATAGCCAATGTCAAGTTCTTGTGTCAATTTAAAAAAAAAGGGCATAACTATGGCATTAAATTTGACCTTGACCTTAAAAAATATGGCATCATCATGACTATGTTGTCATAAGCAATATAATTTGAAAGTCTGATAAAGACATATAATTAATAATAAGTAATTGGCAAAGTTAAAGCCAATGTTAAGTTTTTGTGACAGAAGGACAAAGCAATTCCTATGTATTGCATTTATTTGGAAGGGCAACACAAAAATAACTGTTATAAACTCTATGATTGGATGATATTGAAGGAAGTGGTATAATCACAACACAATTATTACAATTTATTTTATGCTTTTCAGTGAATTATAGAATTTTCCCGGTTAAATAAACGTGGTATTTCACAGTTTTCAACGAGTGGAATATCATTTTTATTTTCACTGATTTTTTCACATTGGTACCCAAACGCACATAGCATACCATATGAGAATGTTTAGAAATCAAGCTCAAATATGTATATTTGACGTCATGACATCACGTCATAAACAAGCTGTTTTGGCGCCATTTCTTGCATCTTTTCTGTCAAATTCATGCAAATTTTGCGCTTAAAGCATAAAATAAAAAGAAAATTTGTTTTTAGCAGTGAAAGATAGAAATATATTTCATTCATGATCTCCGGAATTATGTATTTTCACTCGTGGCTTCGCCACTCGTGAAAAACGAATTCCGGAGCTCACTTGGTGAAATATATTTCTATCTTGCACTGGTAAAAACAAATATCCTCTATGTAATTGCTTGCATGCTACAATTCTTAACATAACCAGGTATGTCTGTGACAAGAGGTTTTTTGTTTGATTTCTGAATCTACCAAAACATCTTGCAGCTATTGAGCCTAAATGATTAGGGTTCAATGTGCATTTACGCCCAAAAAATGATTAGGTTTCAATGTGCATTAAGCCCAAAAACAAGGGCGAGCAGGTCAACAGAAGCATAACAAGGGCTTGGCAACATACTGGTCTGTCATATATAGAATTCTGAAGGAGATAGTACAGTTTTGTTTCGTTTTTATACATAACAAAGCTCAGAGTTCCAGCAATTTCCAACACTAACAAAAAACATGTGATCACATTTTTGTCAAATTGAGATAGCAAATGATTGATATTAATATAGAAACATAGGAAATGACTTGTACCTTCAGCATTCTCTTTCTCCATCTCTTGACTAAGGTAATTTTTCAGGAACTGGGCAAAAGCTCCGTCATGACTCAGCAATTCTTTGTAATGACCAATCTCTGATATACGACCTTCTGACAGAACTACAATCTTGTCAACATACGGCAAAAATCCCACACCATGAGTTACCAATACACGAGTCTGCAAACAGAAATACCCATTTAAAGCCTATCTTTCTACAACAGATACAGTCCTCAACATTTGCCTGAACAGCAGACAATACAGTCAAGAACAGAGAGCAACATCATCATATAACATTTGAACAAAGTCATAAACAGTGGTCAACATGGTCATATAACAAGTCAACACAGTCATAAACTATGGTCAATACCTTCAAGAACAGTGGTCATCAGTACAGTGGCCAACATCTGCAAATAAGAAGTCAACACAGTCATAAATAGTGGTCAATATCATTAGGGACAGTGGTCATTGCCATAAACAAGTGTAACAATTAAGATTAAATATGCATTTCTGGAGAGTAAAACCTACCTTCCCTTGCAACATTCCCTTTGGTCCAATGACATTCTCAAAGATGTGTTTTCCGACATGTGAGTCGACAGCACTGAGAGGGTCGTCTAACAAGTAGAGATCTCTGTCCTGATATACAGCTCGGGCTAAACTCACTCTCTGCTTCTGACCACCTGATAAGTTGATACCCTGAAAATACACAAATAGCAGAACTATCAGCATTAACAGGAAACTGAGGCTTGCAGCCATATTCCTAGAGATAAAGCATCAACTGCAAGTGCTCAACATTTTTGTTTGGTATTAAGGATCAGTCTAAAATGTTCAATACCTCTATTCAGGATTTTATGAATGTTCTCTACACAAATAACCAAATAATTAACAAATGCCCACTGTAGGTGTATTAAATGTATTATTTTGTTAAATAGTGTACTGGAGTTAAACAGGATGAGAAAAAAAAATGGCATATTGTGTAATAAAAACTTACTCATGACCTTTATGTTCAAATCATTTGATTGTCTACTCATCTTTAACAATGATGTAATAGTCAGTTATCAACTAGAAGTGTACCTTTTCTCCAATTTCTGTCTGATCCCCGGCTGGCATAATGTCAAGGTCAGGCTGTAGGGCACAAGCTTCAATGACAGTGCGGTACTGGCCGACATCCGCTGACTTTCCAAACAGGATATTGTCCTGCAGCGTAGCATTCTGTATCCAAGCTTGCTGTGACACATATGCTACAGATCCCTATAGATAGGACGTAATGAATTATTCATGAGCTATTAAAATAACAGAGAGCTAAATGATAGTCATTTAAAAATAAAAATGTCTAAACTTATAGAACTTCTCTAAACAAACGGCAATGTGATCAAACCAAGCATGAAATATGTTGACAATAACAGTGTCTCCTCACAAGAATGTGGGAAATGAATGATAGCACTGCAAAAATCTTCATCTGACAAGATCTAGTACAACCCAAATACAACATGATGAAATGCAATAAATTAATTAATCCGCTTCTACAGAATTAGAAGTCCTCTACAGAATCATTAGGTTAATGTGCTAACTTTACTTGTATCCTTAAGGCAACATTACTGATAGAATCTACTGAACTGGATCCCATATGTTCAAAACACAAATCCCAGTGGTGTTTGAGCAAAACAGCATGGGGATGTGGGGGCAGTAGGGCCTATTTAAACCCACTATTACTGAAATTTGTTTGGCACACAACTTACCAGAATTTTCTCACAAGCAATGCTCTTTACTGAAATGTCGGGGTTGGCTAAACTAGATGTGTTTCCCAATATTACTATTAACAAATAATGGAATTTTCATATAACTCAACATTCTTTGGTTAACAGTACCTTGATGGTCACATCTCCATGAATTTTGTCCATCTCCCCGAGTAGGGCCTGCAACAGTGAAGATTTTCCTGTACCTACAGATCCAACCACTGCTATCAGTGACCCCACTGGCACCTCCAGGTTTATGCTGTAAAAGTTATACAATTCTGCTATCAGTATGAAGCACATTTAACTCATCACAAAGGAATCACCTGCTCAATCAATATGACCATTTAAAGATTTTTTAAGTTCCATCAAAACTTATCGTTATATTGTGATTGTGAATGGAACTTGATTGGAACTTAATTAACTAAAAAAAAAATGCTGTGTGGGACAAACTTACAGAATGCCATGTCTTAGGATACCTGCTTACTTTGTATATTACACCTAATTAAGCTTCCACAGAATTGAAGACTTCCTCATAAAAAATGAAACAAAGAATGAATATCCATTAATCTTTCACATGCAGGTAAATTAGTGTATTACAGCTTATCGAATTCCCTAGAATAGTTGTCTACAACTCTGATTATCTTGCAGAGTGGCAAGAGCCTCACAATGTCTCACAAAAATGTAATGAGCTGACCATGGGTTACATTTATATATAATTCTACATATTGATGTTTCAAAAAGACGACAAAACTGTTATGATAAGACAGGGCTTTTTCATCCTTATATAACAGAGACCGATATTCGGCCACTTCCCAATCCGAAATAATATAGTTTTTTTCCCAATTGTGGCAAAGTTTCTTCCCAAAATGCAAGACATGATTTCCCAAAATTCCCCCTAGAGTAGTTTAAAAATCGATCAATTTGTTTACATTGTTATTTCCGGAAGAAGCGTTTGTCTGGTATGATATGCAAAACCAGTCTAATCCGTTAAGTTCTGATAGACTCTTACTCAGCCAAACGTTCCAAAAGTGTGGATTTTATTCCGTTTCAGGGGAGATAAATCGGTGTTTATTTCCGGTTGCAGAAACAAATCTCATAACGGAAAATATTACTGCAAATTACTGAAACGTAACGAAAACCAAAAGTTGTTATTTGACTAGTGAGTAAAAAAACCGAAAATTCGATCCATTGGGTGCAACGTCTACCAAGGAAATCCCTAGTATTTCAAATGTTGCTGCCTCAGAGTCTGCCACTGTTCCACACTCGTTTCTACCACAGAGGTACCTGTTAGTGTTGCTTCCTCCGAGTCTGGCGTTTTTTCCACTGAGGACTCTTTCCTTGACATCTTTGAATTTATCAATAAGTGAATTTAGATCAGTATCACTTGTTGATAAATTCAAAGATGCCAAGGAAAGAGACATGGATCTTTGAAGCTTGTGAACTGAATACTATAGAATTGTGAAAATCTAAAAAAAAAAAGTGCTATAAAAATTAAACTAATGTTAAAAATGCTTATTTATATAATAATTTGTACTCCAGTACCCCTTATTTCAATAAATTTAGTGTTCCCAAAATGAACAATCATCGCATATAAATTTCCCAAAATGAACAATTATCGCGCATAAATTTCCCAATTTGAAAGGCCAGGGCCTCTTCCCAATTTCCTGATGAAAAGCCCTGTAAGATGTTTTCTCTATGTAGTGTATTGCAATGCCACAACACACATGAACTGTTCAGAACAAATATCTGTGCCTAGTGCAATTGAACAAGTACTGGTTGGAATGTAATGTCATGTTTGGGAACACTAGACTTTGTCATCTGTAGTCCAACAGTCATCTTTCATATTGCATGTCCGCTCTAACCTCATACAAATTATTCTATTTCTCCACTTTATGTTTTTATATTCATCAGTGTTCACTTTTGTTGTTTTCCTACAGATGATATACTCACTCTCTCAGTGTGCTGCCTGCAGCTCGGTCCCAGGCAAACTCGCCATTCTTTATGGAAAAGGCATGCTCTGTAAAAAATGGCAAACAACATATTAAAATGCAAGATGATACGTTAAAATTTCACCTTTGTGCAAGAATGATATCGATATATATAATTTAAAAGATTCACTTTTTGTTTAAGCAAAAAGCTCACAAAGCCTAGATTTCCATCACAGTGAAGATTCTGACTAAAATGGTAACAATCTCAATGTTATTATTGTATAAATATTTAATTGCGCTTATCTAGGTAAAAAAAACATTGAGAGTGTGATGTATGAAGGGTTTCACAACACCTTAACAACCCACTTTACTTGCAGTGTACTTACTGGACTCGGGATCCTGCGTGACAGCACTGGGATCTGGCTTATAGTGTACTTATTGGATGGGGGATCCTGTGTGACAGCACTGGGATCCGGCTTACAGTGAACTTACTGGACTCAGGATCCTGTGTGACAGCATCGGGATCCGGCTTACAGTGTACTTACTGGACTCGGGGATCCTGTGTGACAGCACTGGGATCTGGCATACAGTGTACTTACTGGACTCGGGATCCTGAGTGACAGCACAGGGATCCGGCTTACAGTGTACTTACTGGACTCGGGATCCTGTGTGACAGCACTGGGCTCTGGCTTACAGTGTACTTACTGGACCTGGGATCCTGTGTGACAGCACTGGGATCTGGCTTACAGTGAACTTACTGGAGTCGGGATCCTGTGTGACAGCACTGGGATCCGGCTTACAGTTTACTTACTGGACTTGGGATCCTACGTGACAGCACTGGGATCTGGCTTACAGTGTACTTACTGGACTTGGGATCCTACGTGACAGCACTGTTATCTGGCTAACAGTGAACTTACTGGACTCAGGATCCTGTGTGACAGCACTTGGATCTTGCTTACAGTATACTTACTGGACTCTGGATCCTGCATGACAGCACTGGGATCTGCTTTCAGTGTACTTACTGGACTCAGGATCCTGTAAGACAGCACCAAGATCTGGCTTACAGAGTACTTACTGGACTCGGGATCCTGTGTAACAGCACTGGGATCCGCTTACAGTGTACTTACTGGACTTGGGATCCTGTAATGACAGCACCGGGATCCAGCTTACAGTGTACATACTGGACTCGGGATCCTGTGTGACAGCATCGGGATCCGGCTTACAGTGTACTTACTGGACTTGGGATCCGGCGTGACAGCACTGGGATCTGGCTTACAGTGTACTTACTGGACTCGGGATCCTGTGTGACAGCACTGGGCTCTGGCTTACAGTGTACTTACTGGACCTGGGATCCTGTGTGACAGCACTGGGATCTGGCTTACAGTGAACTTACTGGACTCGGATCCTGTGTGACAGCACTGGAATCCGGCTTACAGTGTACTTACTGGACTCGGGATCCTGTGTAACAGCACTGGGATCTTGTTTACATCACACTTACTGGACTTGGGATCCTCTAATGACAGCACGGCGATCCGGCTTACAGTGTACATACTGGACTCAGGATCCTGTGTGACAGCTTTGGGATCCGGCTTACAGTGTACTTACTGGACTTGGGATCCGGCGTGACAGCACTGGGATCTGGCTTACAGTGTACTTACTGGACTCGGGATCCTGTGTGACAGCACTGGGATCCAGCTCCTCACTGCCAAGGAAGTTCCGCAGACGTGTTAAGGACACACGGACCTAACATCGGTATGTAGAAAACATTTATTATACTTTATTTCAATTAAGAAATGAAATGTTTGCATTACATTCCAGAAAAATATTTCATATATTAATTCTCTTAAAAAAGTTTACTCTACACAGTTCTTAAAATTAGGTAACAGAAATATACATAAGACTACCATGTAGTCTTATCATGATAATTCTTAAAGACTATAATCTCTAATGTTAATATTTTGAACAACATTTAGAAATGAGAAATTCACAGTAAAAGCTACACACCTGAACTACGTTGGATATGACCATGGGTAGCATTGATAGAGGAAATCGTAGAATGTTGAAGAGGGACAGGGAAACAAAAGCTTTCTCTGCATCAAGGATATTGTTGACGTCAACAAGCACATACACCGCAAATGTCACCAAGCACACCTGGTAATAAAGTAAAAGCATGGTCATAGGTATAGGGGTTAGAGGAAACACTTAATGCTCCTGCTCTGAGAATTTCATCATTTTACTGCAAAATCACATATTTTAACTTATGTCAGCAAAAAGAACCTATCTGGATATTTTTGTATCTAGACTCTACACAACCACAAAGACCACACATAATTAATCCCCACTTAACATAATCAACATACAGTGAAGCCTATTACTGACATACACTTTTCTCAAGTCATAATTTTCATTGCAAAACAATAACTTGGCATACCTGTAACAAAAATGTCTCTAAAAAGTAAGGATCTCTATAAAATTCAATTCACATAACTACCATATGTTTTAAGTTTGAAGGCAATATTAGAAACACACTTCTCTGTAATATGTCACTACTTGACTTAAGAAAGTAAGCCAATGCCAAACCTTCTTCTTCAAAGCCTCAAAAAGCTAGGCCAGTTTTTAAAGATTTCAAGCAAGTAATACCACAATGTTATGACATACTTTACACAACCTGTGATCATTCTATCATGTTTTTTTAAGTGGGGAGGAATAAGTAACAACAATGAGTTGCCATGGTGACATGAAGAAGGATCAACAGTTTGAAAGGATAATTTCACTGAATTTTAATCTGACATAACTATTAAAATTTGATTGTTTTAGAAAACAATCACAAAAATACAAACTCCAAAACCACACTAAGGAAGTTCTGAAGGTGAAAAAAGGCACAAAGAATCAAAACAATTGTGTTGAGAATATGCTGCGTGTACCACTACATAAGGGCAATATTTATGAAAGCAATCTGTGTGGAAGCAAAGCATCGGGGCTTGGGGAAGTATGCTTTAACATACCTGTACAATATCAGATATTGCCAGAGGTAGCATTGACACTGGGAATCACAAGATATTGATTAATGACAGTGCAACAAACACTTTCTCAGCGATCGTAACTGATCATGACTTGTGAGGATATGTGTGGCAAAAGTAACAAATCTCACCTAAATAGCCACTTATCAAGAAATGGACTGGTCTAAACAACATCCCAAAATTGTTTATACAACAAAACATTTTTCTCAAACAAGCAATAAAATCAAATCTTTGTTTTCTACTGCAAATTGACAATGGACGATTCAGTAAATAATTCAAAGCATTCTGAACTGAAAACTTCTCTTTTTACTATCTTGTTCAATCTTCCCTTCTCTTTTGTACATGTTGGTAATGTTAAATGTCTTTGTTTCATAAATTTATCAACAACTAAAACTTTCAAATTAGATGTGGCTACAGTAGAACCATTCACAATTAATTGGATGTTGCAAAATGTTTTGACATGTGACATCCCCGAAAAACACAATTTAAGCCACAAGTTGCTGCATGCTTCCTTCGGCCTTCACACATTTTAAACAATCAAACTGTTTTCCATACCCAAATGACAACCATTATATATTGATTCATCTTTAACAGCAACCAAAGAGGGAACCAGTATGAATGCTGGAGAACAGAGTGTAGTCACTTACAGCAACAGGAGCGACAGTCCAGGTGAATGTAGTACAAGCGTTCAGGTAGGACATCTTCTTCAGCACCGCTAACTCCTTGTTACGGATATCCAACACTTTCTGCTCAAACGAAGCCTCCCACGCATACAGCTTTAGAACCTGAAAACAAACATAACAAGTTCATTATTCATATTAAGATATATACAGTAGTTTCATTCAAAAATTTTATAAATTTCTTATAAATAATAAGGATAGCGAGGATGTACTGGTGATGAGTATCATTTATGACATTTTAAGGTCAATCACTCCTGTAGTATCAAGGTGGGGAAGTTTTAAAATTAACTTTTGATTGATGGATATACAGCTGTGTGGACAGGTAAACTTCATCAATTTATTTCTATATAAACCTTAATTTCCTACTACAATCTATTCATTAACAGCATTTACAGCTTGATTATGGTGAACATACAAAAATGATCCATGAATCATGAAAATTTTATAGACACACATGAGGACCTTCATAACTGTTTTAAAAAAAGTATTTTATCAAATAAATTCTGGCAATTTGCTCTCACCCTTCCCTCAACACCATTTCTCAAACTTATAGAAACTAAAAAAGGTCCAACATACATAGGTAAAATTTCCAGGAGCATGTTTGAGGATATGTGTGGTAAAGTGAGATATTACCTTGATGCCATTGAGAATTTCATTCATCATCTTGATTCTCTTGTCTTTGAGGTTCATCTGCTGCACCTGGAACTGTTTCACTTTGTTGGCTATCACAGCGTTCAGCGGGATCAGTACAATCATCACGGCAAGTCCTGCCAGGATGGAGGGACCCAGCGTCACCCACAGGAAGTAGATAGAGATGATTATCTGAACCGGGCCTGACCAGATCATGTGGATGTAGGTCATCATATCATTAAATCTCTGGGCATCTACCGACATCAGGTTCACTATCTCTCCCACTGTAGATGTCTTCCTTGCTGCATTCGACAACTTCAACATCTGAAATAACATTCAAAATTATTAACACTTTCTGATTTATATATTTCACAAGGTTCACTTTTAATTTTATTCTTTTTTTTTTATTTTTAAACAAAAACATTATTTTACTTGAATATCTAGCCTACCAATTTTTTTCATGGAATGACTAACACTACCTTCCCTGTTCAGTTGAACACTTGTGTCACCCTCTGATACTTTGTCAGAATAAAATTCCAAGTACAAACAGGGACATAACTCTATTGTCAAACATGACCGTGACCAGAAGATTTGTACATAACCCTATTATCAAGAGCAATATAATTTGTCAGTTTGAGGAAAACTATCAAAAAATGGCAAAGTCATAACTAAAGTTAAGTTTTCGTGATGGACTGATTGCTGGATAAAGCGGACTTTATATATTTTCCTTTTCTTCGAAAGGGAGACAAAACCATTCCATTTATCACTGAATTACATATTCAAAAGTAAAAAATGCACCTCCAGTAAGGTGTAAAGATTTGATTTTAAAATGAAAAAAAAACAAAAAAACAAAAACATGCATTGGGTAAATTTTTCTTCATAATCAACAGGTGTCCTTTTAACATTCAAGGTAATTTTTGTCCCAATAACAAAGCATTCAGATTTAGAAGAATATTACCTTCTCATAAACAGATCCTATGATGGCAGTTCTCAGCCTCATACCCACGACTGTGCAGTTCTGAAAGTACTGATGTAGGATGACGGACTGGAACAACACAACAGCTAACATCAGACTGGAGTACCAGTAACCTTTCCACGTCGCCATAGTCTTGTCCTTGGTATAGGCTATCAGATATCTGAAGCAATGGAGCAATGGAGCAATGTCTCGGTATCTTTTGTTTTCACAGGATTAAATTTTGCTTTTACAGTAAATAATGACCTCAAAATTAAAACATTAAAAATTATATTAAGGTGATAATATTGATATTGATAATATTGATGAATTATGACTGGTTAGATAACTTACTGATAGGTATCTAGATGATTTCATTTTATTTCAAATATACTTCTTGACACTGAAAATGGCTTAACACCATCAACTTCAGAATTTGAATGTGGAAACTATCCTCCACTCATTGGACCCAATTCAACTTTGACGCATGTGCAGGATCTGAATTGATTTTTGTTCCGACCCTCCTAGAATGCTATTCCTGGAAAAGTCCCGTTTTTTAAACAAGTATATCTGAAAGTTGCTTCTAAATTAAGGGTCTACAGGCAAATATGAACACTAAACACTGAAAATTACTAAGGCACAAAAACAATGCCCTACTTATTCATAGAACAGTCGAGCATAGAACAGTCGAGCATAGAACAGTCGAGCTAACACGTTAATACATGGATATATCTTACTTAAGAATCAGCGGACTCACAAACTGTAGCACATCAAATATAAACTTGTACATGGCTGCTATAAAACACTTGAAGCCGAATGTTTTCAACATGGCCAGGAACAGAGCTGGCTTCTTCTTGTTACATTCAGCCTGTACTACTTTAGCTTCAGGGGTGTTCTTGATGTCATTGCTAGCTCCGCCCATTGTCTTCATCTCTATCTCCTTGGAAACTGGTTGAGATGCTTCATTTGATCTATAGGACATCATCATATATATTTATTAAGCATCTAACATTATTCCTTCAGAACAATGAGTGCCAGTAACTACTAAAGCTGACGCAAGACATTAAAACTTGGCAAAAATGAATGAAACCGAGATTGCTGACTCCCCATATAGCTTGAATTAAGTTTTAATACTGGTACCCATACTACTAAGTCTTAGTTTTACCATCTTTGGCATATTGTCTTCATATTACTCCTATATATAACAGACCTTAAAGTAAGATTACAAAAATGCATATAATTATTGTCCATGTTTCATTCAACGCAAAAGCAGGCAATAAAATTAAGTTTTTACCGTTTACACTTGTGAAGTTCTGTCTGCCAGTTCTTATCAAACTTTGGCATGACATTCTTGCACTTGTCAGAGGGGTTCAAGTTCCACAAATCTGTCTTTTCTAGAGCTCTCTTGTACCCCAACACAACCAAACTGCAATATACAGACAATTAATGCAATATTATAAACTGAATAAAACAAAAAACTTACCTTTATCTTGTGTTCAGTGATGCCGTATTTTATAAAGGTATGGTATATGCACATATCTGGATATTTGATAAAGCGAAAAGTTATTTTTTCACAATGGTCCAGGTTATCTCCTATATAATGAATAGATCAAGATTTCTTTTTATTTCTTAGCCTGTCAAATTGAGAAGTTTGCAGCATGAACAGAAAGAAAAACGCAACAGTTAAAGTCCACTGATACAAAGAAATAATATCTGCTTTTGAATATTATCTCCCTTTTTATTAAAGAGAACAAAATTAAACTTTTAATTTGCCACAACCAAATATTTTTTTGATTTTCTTGTTTTAAACCGATAGATACTGGACCAACAACTTTCAAGATAAACATTTTGGTGATTCCTCCATACATTTGAATTTACTGCCATCATTAATGTAACAGGATTTTCCCATGATATTTTTACAAGTTTTTATTTACTAAGCTCAGTGTATTTTATACATTATATAACAAAATTGTTGCTACATAACAATTGAATTTTTACTTAAACCAAAATCCTACTTGGTTTTACGTGAAGATGTTTAGAAGAGTATGTTACCTGGAGAACCACCAGAACGTGATCTGAGACAGGAAGGATACGTGGGGCTCTGGGCATGGGTTCTGCAATACAAGAAAATCATGATATCAACAAACAAAATATCATAAATAGGTATCTTTAATAAAAAAAGGAATCAAGTTTTCAACAAACAACTGTAAATACTATAAGTTTATTTAAATGCTTATCTACTTTACTAACAATGTCATTAACCGAAATCAACTGATAGATCATCATTGTTCTATTGTTAGCACATCTTCTACCTTACCTTAGAATAACAGTGATCTTGACCCTGTCCAGTACTATGCTTATACTGTTCAATGCATCATTTCCACCAGCAAACTATCTCACCACATCCAACTATTTCAACAGCCATAGTTTACAGCTTCTGACAATTTTCACACTAAAAATAAAGACTACCATGCCTCGAAGACCACTTTTGCCATGTTCTGAAGGTTTTTTAATTAGTAAGGTTTCACTACATATGTAAAGTTTAAATAAGAGAAGCAACAAGGTAGATTGATGTGATTACCTCATCCTCCACAGCAACAGCGCCGACCGGCTGCTTATCAACCAACACAGCGATCACCAGCTGTGCCAACATCACCGTGAAGAACAAGTAGAATGTCACAAACCGGAACATGTCGTCTACTTGACCCTGTCAATAACATGATACCTGTCAACTACTGTTTATTACAATACAAATCAGATAAAAATCATATGTTTTCTATAATGAGCAGTGTATGGTTTGTAACATTGGGCTTTATCGTAACATATTTTTAGCATTTATAATACATCATTATAATTGTAGTTTAAAAGAACAGCTGCTTATTACTTGTTGAAAAAGTAACTTATGGTTTGGGGCTAGGACTGTGAATCATCGGACAAGTGGCATTTCCATTTGGTAAAAGATTCAGGACAAAAATTCAGGATGAAAACTTATTGTTTACTTGAATTTGATGAAATATGGAATCAAAAGGAATAGAGAGGACTTACATAAAACTTTTAGCCAACCAAAAAGCAGAATTAATTCCTCTTATTGATGGTTATGTAACAGGAGAGCCAGGAATAACTTCCTGGAAGACTTACCTCATGGTCAGCTACTCTGATTTTGGATCGGAACGTTACTATGGAGATAATGAAGAGCAGGAACCAGAAGTTGAACAGGAAACCGGAAGATCTAATGCTGTTCTTCCTCTCAAACTGTACCACTAACCCGTACACAACCTGACAACAAACAATGTCATGTCAATAATTCTAACAATATTGTAATCTTTCAAGAAACAAAAAAAAACAAGTTAAACGGGGAATATGCTGTTTTATATTTTGTATCAAACAAGCATGAAACTGTCTAGCATCCATCTGAATACACTGTTAGGTTGAGACATATATTCATCAGTTGATATGTCACCAGAAAACAAAATAATTCCGGTTTTATAAACAATTTGTGACAAAAATGATCTGAAATACATTCATTCTGAAATCATACTAAATGTATATTGACTTTACTATAAATATTTGTGGCACTCTTTCTAAGATAAGAAAACAGTATTAAGTTAACCATTACTAGAACTCTGCGACAAAATTTGTGTTAGTCGACATAAAAGATGTTAATTAGTTTTTTGTTGTACAGTTATTAGCAATGTATTTGCACAAAATTCACACATATAAAAAACCTTTTAATTGTCTCATTGCAAGAAACATGCACAACAAGTTATGCCTTTGGCAAGATATGCACTAAAAATCAATCAGAGGGGAATAATTCAAAAATGAACACGGTAGAGTTATGGTTCTTGTGCACTGCACTTTGAGTCATTGCCAGAAACATGCATACCAAGTTTGGAGTCATTTGAACCTATGGTGACAAAGTTACGCTCTGGACAAGAAGTGATCTATAAAAATCAATTAAAGGGGAAAAACTTAAAAACAGAAAAAGGTATAGTTACGGTTCTTAAGCATTGCACTTCCCGAGTCATTGCCAGAAACATGCAAACCAAGTTTGGAGTCATTTGAACCTATGGTGACAAAGTTACGCTCTGGACAAGAAATGCTCTATAAAAATCAATTGAAAGAGGATTCAAAAACAGAATAAGATGGAGTTACGGTTCTTGTGAATTGCACTTTGAGTCATTGCCAGAAACATGCATACTAAGTTTGAAGTCATTTGGACCTACGGTGACAAAGTAATGCTCCGGACAAGGAAACTAGGACGCCGCCGACAAAGTAATCCCTATATGTCGCCTTTTCAGGCAACACAAAAAGTTGACCAGGAACCAGAGAAACTTACCATGGTCAGCACTAGGATCAGGGGTGAGAGGAACCAGAGAAACTTACCATGGTCAGCACTAGGATCAGGGGTGAGAGGAACCAGAGAAACTTACCATGGTCAGCACTAGGATCAGTGGTGAGAGGAACCAAAGAAACTTACCATGGTCAGCACTAGGATCAGGGATGAGAGGAACCAGAGAAACTTACCATGGTCAGCACTAGGTTCAGGGGTGAGAGGAACCAGAGAAACTTACCATGGTCAGCACTAGGATCAGTGGTGAGAGGAACCAGAGAAACTTACCATGGTCAGCACTAGGATCAGGGATGAGAGGAACCATAGAAACTTACCATGGTCAGCACTAGGATCAGGGGTGAGAGAAACCAGAGAAACTTACCATGGTCAGCACTAGGATCAGTGGTGAGAGGAACCATAGAAATTTACCATGGTCAGCACTAGGATCAGGGATGAGAGGAACCAGAGAAACTTACCATGGTCAGCACTAGGATCAGTGGTGAGAGGAACCAGAGAAACTTACCATGGTCAGCACTAGGATCAGGGATGAGAGGAACCAGAGAAACTTACCATGGTCAGCACTAAGTTCAGGGGTGAGAGGAACCAGAGAAACTTACCATGGTCAGCACTAGGATCAGTGGTAAGAGGAACCAGAGAAACTTACCATGGTCAGCACTAGGATCAGGGATGAGAGGAACCATAGAAACTTACCATGGTCAGCACTAGGATCAGGGATGAGAGGAACCAGAGAAACTTACCATTGTCAGCACTAGGATCAGGGATGAGAGGAACCAGAGAAACTTACCATGGTCAGCACTAGGATCAGGGATGAGAGGAACCAAAGCAACTTACCATGGTCAGCACTAGGATCGGGGATGAGAGGAACCAGAGAAACTTACCATGGTCAGCACTAGGATCAGGGGTGAGAGGAAGTTCACTACAGGAACAGAGACTTCATGGAAGTGTTCATATATCCCACAGCCTATGTCCAGCGTCCCCAGCAATGCTATCACGAAGGCTAGAGCCTGCAAACAGCATCAGAAAATATACAAGTTACAGTTGACAACACAATTAATAAAGTCTTTTTCAGAAGTATCAGTAGTTCTTACTTATCAGATTAACTTGCTGTCAACTCAAATTCTAATGTCTGGCAATCTTCTGTCGATCTAAAAACAGTTAGAATATGAGCTACCATATAGATGCTTTGAAATGAATACAAAACAATATGGATAGTGTAACACACTGTGGCAGCCAGCTCTCTTGTTCATCACATTTGAGTTAAGTTTACTTTCCATCTACCTTTTCTCATCAAATGCAATACTTAATATAAAGCATCTGTAAGTTTTCCCAAATTAAACTTAAGCTGCAAACTAAGCTAAATACATGATTGTGCACAAACTCAAAATATGTTGCCTGACTCATTTCTCTTCCTTCAGTTTCCTTCTTGTAACCAGTTTTATTAGAAAGAAAGATATTAAACCAAAACTTGCGACAGAGACATAACCTCTGCTCATTTAAGTTTTTTTCATAATAAGTTATTTATTATTTGTAATTTAGTTTTCAAAATAGAGGCCTTTCTCAAGACACAGACATGACTTTCATATTGGAACAGTTTGTTGGAAAATTTCATACTGGCAAAACCAATAACATTATAATAGATTATTTAAGTCCAATATGCAGCAATGCCCTAGTTATTATATTCTGCTGTGAGAGAACTTGTTTCTCAATCAGTCAATTCATAAACTACAATTCATTGTGTAAGTAACTTTCTTAAAGAATCTTTCCTCGTCACTGTGAAGCTAAATTTAACCATATCTTCCACATATGTATCCGAAACGTGGTAATGTCAGAATGGACCAACGTTTTGTATTTAGTTGTCCATATTGTTATTTTATATAAATTTGAGGTACTGAAGAATTATATTCATAAAGGAAATGAAATTATTTATTATCCTCGAATTTCTTTTGGAATATTTTTAATGTTACTTCAAAACTATAACAACAAATAGTCTGTGCATTTTGGTCAGCACATGTTTCATTTTACAAAACAGTATTGTTGTCATCTCATTCAGTTTATTTTGACACGCAAAAGCTTGTTTTAGGATTTATTGACACTTTTGAACATAATGAATGGTTCAGATAGATGGGTCATAGGGTCCCGTGTCAATTAGCGGGGCCCAATAACCAGCGGTCTGAAAATTGACATACAAAGGAAGTGGTAATTGACAGCGACCAACTGACACATAATTAGCTTGTGTGTTTAAATAATCAATAGATAACAATAACAGGTCGGTCAAATATTGATTATAATAATGATTTTGGTTGTTGTTTTTTAAAATTGGTTTTGCGCGAATTTACATCCATGTGAAACAATCTTACTCGGCAATAGTCTCAACAGTACACAGCATTATGGCAGTCTTGACAGCACATATATAAGGCAGTCTTGACAGCACATATATAAGGCAGTCTTGACAGCACATAACCTAAGATAGTCTTGACAGCACATAACGTAAGGCAGTCCCAAAAGCACATAACATAAGGCAGTCTCAACAGTACTTAACAAAAGGCAGTCTTGACAGTATTTAACATAAGATAGTATTGACAGTACATATCATATGGCACTCTTGGCAACACATAGCATTACATAACATACATCTCTCTTGATAACATAACATAATTCTGTCTCAACTATGCATTTATAACAAAAGGTAAAGTCCTGTCTGTTAACTTCAAACTCTTTGGTATCTTGACTTCTACATGTATGTATTTCACTGTTTCTAGAATAAATAAATTCATTTATCATGTTTATTTAGCATTCCACACAGAACAACAAACTCATACTAGGCCTGCATGTTTACATTGTAACAAGTTCATTTCAAAACAAACAACTGCAGACTATGTAAATATTTCTGTTACAAAAAGTTACAAAGAAGAGTTTTGACAAAATACAAGCTCGAGCTGATCTACCATAGCCAATGACAGATGCAAGGCTGAAAGTTACAAATTCTGAAAAACAGGAAATCCTGAAAAATTCTCAATTTATATAGGCAAAATAAAGAAAATCAACCATTTTAGACATATGCCTGAAAACTTTCACCCATGTAGATGAACAGTAAATTATGCAAACAATAACACAGATTAATGTTTGATTTAAAGACTTGTTAAATTCTGAAATTAACAGAAATTTTGACACAAAAACCATCTGTGGATTAACAAAAACCATTATATTAATGAGGTAATAAGAACAATTCTATTTGCTTGCTGCTAATGAAATAGTGGGCCTTAATGCATAATATGGGTAACCTTCTGTAACTTTCAAGAACATTTCACAAGTATTCTATGATTGTGGCTTTTGACTATGAGCATTCTCTAAAACAGACAAGACATCATGATCCAAACATTCATCTCTATGGACTGAAACAGGCAATTAATTATAGTCAGGCTGTACATCCATGGAGGTAAAGAATGGTATCTGCTAATCAATGACATTGTGATGCTTTATTGCTCATATTTCTCTTTGTTCTCCATAGATAGACCTTTAACATGTGTGTAACCTGTAGATCCAGATCAGCCTGCAAACCATTACAGTCAGATCAGCACTGACACTGTTCACTTTCAGTCACTCGACTCATTATTTCCAACAAAGAAGCATACTGCAGGGATGTTCACTGGTTACCAATGAAGATCAACAGTTGTCCTCAAATCAATAACAGTCATCTAGTTGTCATGACTAACCAACCTCAGGGCCTTCCCCAGAAAAATTTTACGGCATCCTGGCATCCTACGCGTGACATGCTAATTCATGCAAAATATTTTCACATGGTTGATGGGTGCATCTTACAAATATATTAATATATATTTAGCACAAAGCAACATTGTTTTTTTTAAAGTTTTATTGAAATATGACAAAGAAAATTTTTCACAGAACTACCACACACTTGCTTTTGTATTGTACTTACATGTAATACAAAACAGTTGTTGCTTCATTTTTTATGTACATCAGTGTAAAAAAACATGCCAAAATTGTCTCTTGTTGCAACATATTTCACACTAGATACACAGCCCTTGATTGCAGACCTGTTTTTGTCATTATGATTATGCCACAATTTAATATGTTGAAAAGTCAACATGTTCAATAGAATGGCCATTTATTGACATGGACAGCATTTAAAGATGTACAGTTAGTACTTTAATAGCATTAAATTACTTTAAAATCGTCTTCATTTTTGGTTATTATTTGTTATAATATAAAACCTTCTGTAATCACCTGTTAAAAAAGTGATAAGATTATCATTTACCACTTACATGCTCACAACTCTTCACAGTTAGCAGGTCATCAACGAACAATGTAACAATTTTAATCTCATTTAGGCCATCATAACTGCCGAGATAATCTATTCTTAATTGGTTGATTTACAACCGTCTTCTCTGTATTCAACAGAAACTCATCCAACTATCCGACTTCTGATACACTGCAGACGCTCATTAAATATTGTAAGGTGTGATCTTGTAAAGTAGACACTTAACAATATCAGAGAAACGCCTGAAATTGGCGAGAAAGCTTCGTAATTTGACATGTTTATTGACCTTGTTTATTGAATTTTAAAGCATCCCGGTCAGAATTTATGGCATACCCGCGGATTATAAGCATACCGCAAATGTTAGTTTGGAAATTAAGGCATCCCCGCGCCAGTATACAATAATTGCCTGGGGAAAGCCCTGACCAACCTACAGAGTTGAGTATTTGACCCTAGAGTTCTGTAGTTGTTGACCTTACAAGATTTTTGCATTAACCCTTTCCTCCATAGATACACCTCTATTGTGTGGGCAAACAGTATCGACCCTGATCAGACGGCACCTGCACCTCCGTGCCATCTGATCAGGATCTAAACTGTTCGCTTTTTGATTCATTAGGTTATTTATGACCAAAATGCAACTAGCGCAGATCCTGATCTGGATCTTCACTGGTCGCACATGCGTAAAAATGCGTATATATGGAGGAAAGGGTTAAAGGACACTCATTGACCTAAAAATCAATACTGGACATCTACTAGTCATGAACAACCAACCTACCACCATCCTAGAGCCAACTAAGATGCTGAGCGAGTGATGTATTATTTACTTATAAATTAATTTTTAACAATAAAATAATATCTATGATGTTTTCCAAAAAGCTAAACAAAAACACCATGATTTTAAAAAGCTTTCACACTGAAATTGCTGATGAGATTAGTTTTAGTTCTTATGGAACATGCAGACAAGATTGTTTAAAAGTTCTTATGTGTTTCTCATTGTCAATTTCACCACGAAAATTCAACTGGTACCATGGTGTAGTGGCAAGCTTGTCATGTGGAAGGTCCCACATTTAACCCTCATAAGAAAGAAGTTATTTTTTAAACAAGTAGGAAAATTTTGCTCTTGCAACAACACCCCTTTCAACTGGCAGAGCCAGGAGTGGACGGCACATCCTGGAGCAGAATTCTGCACCTATCCGTTGATTTCTGGAGTTGTAGAACGAACATTTTATTGTGATTTAAATACAGATATTTGTGTTAAAAGTTCTGCATTTTAAACAAAATGCTCCATAGATCTGACAATCTGCATAAATCTGTAAACACTGTTGAAAAAATTAATCATCCCCCTGGCAACATCTGAAATATTAGGACAAACAGGCTTTTAGGCCCCAGTTACACAGACGGTTGGTGCCCAATCGGTTATTTTATTTTAAGTTGCTCGCTGATTTGATCGGTTGTCATGCATTATTTTATTTCTGTTTTCCTGTGTAACCAGCCATCGGTGATTCACGAGTGTTCATTGGCTAAACAGATATTTCATAGGTTGCTGGTAAACATTAATTCTCATCTTTTTTTCTATCGGTGGTAAGTATTAGTTGATCGTTTGCTTATCGGTGGCCCATCGGATATATCGGTTGTAGACAGGTTGTCGATCCGTGATGTCGGTTTTATACAGGATGTCGATCGGTGATGATCGGTTGTAGACAAGTTGTCAATCGGTTATTTGTAAAATATTTTCACCGATCGAGAATTTTAAACATGTCTAAAAATCCCGATCGGTTATTTTTCACCGACGAAACTCATCTTTCCCCAGCAGCTAATGATAGGTGGCAAACAGGCGACCAATAGTTGATATCGGTGGTCAATCCGTTGTCATCGGTTCACTCATTAATTTGGCTAAAAAAACTACCGATCGACCACCGATGGCTCTGTGTAACTGGGGTTTTAATAAATTTGCTAGGACTTTGTGAATGGAGCTGTGGATTATAAATGTATTCACTTGGGGTGTAGAGTAGTCCCCTATTAAAATATATATAATACTAAACATTGATAATTTATAGTTATTCGGTTTCTTGACAGGGTATGCCAGGACATATTGCCAGCCTAGGTGTTATATTACTCAAGCAACAGATATTTTATTTTTTGTAAAATACAACTTACATGTGAGTTCTTATAACTACACTATAGCAGGTTCTAATATTAGAATTTACATCATTTTCATCCAAGGCATGTAGATGTACTTTCTCATGAAATGGTTGAATACCAAGATCAATACATTATAGTATTATACAAATCAAATGATCAAAGTGCAGATTCCTATCTCAAATTGTTCCTTCGGATTTGCTTCAAGTTTCTGTTAAAAACATTCTTATCTCACAGTAGAAAGACATGAATGACATACCAATTTAGCCCGGCTTTTCCATGACCATGGTATGATGTGTTTGTGGTCACTACGATGCAGGACAAGTATACGAGCTGGAGCCAGCAACAGCAGGAAGCCACATGGTATCCATAGCAACACTGACTTCTGGAAACACTCGGAGAAATCTGGGTCTGTTGTGTTCCAATACTGGCTCTCACTCTGAAATGTAACACAGCATACACAGTTATGCTATAACACTGCAAACACATTTATGCTGTAACACAGCATACACATTTATCCTTTAACACTGCAAACACATTTATGCTATAACACAGCATACACAGTTATGGTATAACATTGCATACACAGTTATGCTATAACATGGCAAACACATTTATGCTATAACACAGCATACACATTTGCGACAATAGCTGCAAAAACCAGGCCAATCGCGAAAAAATCACATTTTCAGTTTATTGCATTTTCAAAAACAACAGCATGTATTTGGTATATCCTGAAAATTTCACACTGATTCGACCAATATTGATGTATCCATAGCACATTGAACAAACAAGATGTTTTCCATAATTTCAAACAATGATCTTTTTTTTTTAAATCTTACATGTATCAAAAGTAAAACAAGACAAATATTCATGTGCTCATCTTATATTCAGTGTTGCAAGTATCATCTTTGTTACTTTACACAGATTAAAAATTAAATTGTTTACTTACAGCCATCTTTTTATGGGAATGCTTAACACTGTTCCCATTTAACACACACAAAAAACAACTATAATTGATTAAAAATGTTGTTAATTTCTTGATTTGCATGAGTTCGTTAAGTTTATACGCCTTTCCAATAAACAGTTTCGCAGTCCTGTACGAGTTACTTCCCGCGACCGAAAATCAATCCAAAACGAGGCTCTGCAGGATAGCTGAACGATCGGGCTAATGGCTTAAGCACATAATAGCTAACCTTATCCGCTATATTGCAGGTCTGCGGTGAAAACAAAAGTTGCTGGTCTGTTATTCTAGCCAGACCTTTTATGTTTACTATTTGTTAGATATTTAGATTTTTAATGATATAAGAACATGTACCATTCTTGTTGATAGTAGGCAGTATGAAACGCAATTTGAACAAACATAAGCATTAATTTAACCAATTATGTACAACAATTTCTTCTTTATATCTTTTATATATTTTAATATATTTTACTGGTGTAAATGTTGCAAATTGCTAAGGCTAGTAATGCGCTATTATCCGGAAATCGTGATATGTCAACATCTGGTTACATGATTTGTAGACAAAAAAATTTGAAAAAATACAATCTGAATTTGTTGATACTTACACATTTGAACAATAGAATTGTCCTAAAAAATTAAGGCGTTTATGGTCAACGTGTAAATAATTTGAATATTTAAAATGTTACGTATACTTCACAACCAAATATGATTGATTCTGTCTTGAAATAAAACAGGATCGGTAATCTAGTTGTTTGTTGTAGAAGTATCATTTGTAGAATAAAATCCAAGGATTTAGATGCCGGCTTCCAAAAAGATGAGAATATTTATATCACAATATGGTTGCATATCCAATTTAGATTTCTTAGGTTTGACAGATTGTAATTTTGGCATAAAAGCCCAAACTCTTAATTAAACATTTATAACATGTTTTGACAAGATTTGTTTCTTATTGACGGCTTTTGTTTCTATACGTGTCAAAATGTTGATTAAGAATCCATTTAAGTGCTAAATCAAATATCTTTGCTGGCACATCCAGTAGTTAAAGGACTCCGAAATACTTAAGAATTGGGAGGTGTAGATACCTTGCAAATAGAAATTACACGATCTCTATTGGTCAATGATATCTGCCCCTTTAAGTAATTGACAGGTGACCCCGGGTGCGAGACAGTTTGACATGTTTATGGCATGCCGCATTCAAAATCAATCGCCGCCGACATAATCACAACATGATGTCAGTAGTTGAATAGACACGCTAATCTGGAAACGAGACTCAATTAAGCCGTGAAGAGAACACTGCGACTGTCTGTTAGTTCAAGTCGTTTAGTGTCTAATGCGAGGAATAATGAATTGACACTTTTAGTCAGAAACCTGATTGTTTTATAAATTATTTTCAAAAATATCATGACGCTGATGTATTATTACTAATTCAAAGAGAAAATATATTTTTCAAAAAAGAATTTTATGATAAAAAAGAAAGTTGTAGGTACATATTCCCTATTATGTTATTACAGCGAGCAATCATTTATCCTGTAAAGCAGTCACGTGACTGGACAGGGGAGGTAACCAAATAAATTCATCGAATTATTGGAAAGGCGTATATAAGTGTACAGTGAAACCCCTCTATTACGGACACCTAAGGGACTGAGGGAAAGTGTCCTGAATAGCGGGGTGTCCTTAATTGTGGGTTTGAAACACCGGCCACTGTCCGATACAACTTCGGTTTGACATCGTTAATCTATCGTTGATTAGACTGCCTAATTGGTGTTAATTGGCTTTTAGATCTAGTTTAGTGGTATAGATGAGACAAAATAGGTAAATTTACTAATTTAAATTTTACACATGTTTCACAAATGCAAAACTATAAATTACGTGTCTTTTTTTTACTGTTCTCCATAATGGAGAGCGCTAACAGAATTAATTTTAATTTGTTCTTTATTGCCAAATGAGATGTGTGGTTTCTTGTAATGTTTAAAACATACTGATCGAACTATTCGCTGATTTACAAACAAAAACAAAAACATCCAATCAAATCGATCAGTAGCGAATCTTTTCATTGCCGAAACCTGCCAATTAATTATAAGATATAAACATCTTAAACTGCTAATTGACATTACCACTTACATTGATTAGGTACCCCAGCCAATTGTGTAAATCACAGTTTGACAGGTCTGTTTTGATTGCAATTAGCAACTTTACCGTAAATGAGTCTAATCAATCAGTCGTATGTCGCAAACCGATGTCGTAAACTGATGTCGTGAAACCGGGTCAAAAAGTGGAACGCTACCAGATTCGATTGTCCGTAATAGCGGGTCTAAAATGTGCATTAAAATTAATTTCGTACTGCGTCCGTTGTCCGTAATACCGGAATAGCGGGGTGCCCGTATTAGTGAGTTATTTACTACATATAAAAAGAAGAGAAAATGTCCGTTCTTTAAAAAATCGTCCGTAATACCGGGGTGTCCGTAATATTGAGTGTCCGTAATGAGGGGTTTTACTGTATATAAGTGTACAGTTTTTAGGGGCTTGCAATAAAAAAAATTAAATAGTACATGCAATACCCTAAAAAGGGACATTCTAATTACACTGCACCAACATTCTTTGTATTACAATTCATCAGCCACAGAACTTCATGAGTTACAAATTCTGTAGTATTTAGCTGTTTTTGTTAATGTAAAACATCAATTTAGTTACCATGGCAACCAATTACCATGGCAACCAAAAACAGTAACTACCATATATGCATAAAATATAAATACAACCAAACTGCAATTGAAAACAGTACTTAACAGGAATACTTTCCTTTATTTTGATGTAATCTCATGTTTATTTAAATAAAACAGCTAAGTAACCTTTGTTGGCTTTCTTCAGACATTTTAGTTAGATAAAGAACAAAAATTAATGGTTTCAGCATTCCTTTTATTTCCACAATGCATTATCTAAGCAAACATAAAAAATGCTCTTAATATATATGAACATAAATATGGAATACAATAGACTCACCCTGTCAAAATTGAATTACCTTAATAAGTATATGTATTGTCATGAGTTAAAAAGATCTGCAATTAATTAGTAAAACAAAGTATGTTCATTTGGTAAACACAATGAATACAGTTATCATGGATATATGCAACAATTATCTTAAACCAGGTCAAACAAACGAACAAACAATTATTGCTATAAAAGACAACAGCAAACTTAGCTTGATATGATCTCGTTTTGGTACGCCAATGACCGCATATTGCTTCTAATGAAAGTGATGTGAATTTAATAAAATTAACTGTTGATTTTTTTCAGTTTCTTTTGATAATAGTGATAGAAAAGCTGTTTAAAATACATAATCTGATTTGAATTTTAGAACTATTTTCTACTGCTTCATCAGTCGGGTTGAAAGTTAAGAGGCTACTATTTTGCGACGCTCCACAGGGAACAATTTTCAACTTTTATTTACATATAAAGGTTCGAGTCTCACATAATGCTGGAAACATCACCATAATACAATTTACAAATATGCAAACATAACATAAAACAAAGATACCACGATAAAATTTACAAACATAAATCACGTGACAGTTGGAAAACGGCAATTGTTTAGTTTTAATAAATGGTAGGTATGTTGTTCGTATTTTGCATTATTCGTCATCCGTTTTATCTGACAGTGCAAACAGGCCGCATCCGTTTAAAAGCACGACGAAGACAATTTACGACAACTAGCAATTTACTTAGTTAGTCTTCAATTAATTGTCAATTATCAAAACAACAGATTCTTCTTATGACCGGTGTCAGAATACATTCCTCGGCGATAATAAGACCGGTGCGCGCATGCATTTAATCGACTGGTTGGTATTTTTCAAGTGGGCGGAGCTTATTGTTTTAACAAAACATTTTTTACTATCTACTAGTAAATGGTGTGACCTGAAAGATTATAGGCGGGGTTTAAATTTACAACGACTGCCTACGTTGATGGTTGTGATTTTCTTTTTCGGAAGTCCGCGGGACGTATGTTATCGAAAAATTCGGCGGACGAGTCGTATTTTAGTCGTAATTTGCGGCCGTACGCTAGCTAACGGTACTAAACTGTTGTAAAATCCATTTAAAACTGACAGTCTGGTAGTTCTAATGCCTTTATTCCCAACATGACGATAATCTTGTACCAGTAAGGCCAGAGAAAACAATTATTAGATTCTCATCCGGATTTTGGGGAAAAAAGGGACGGGTGGACACTTTTTAATTTTTATTTTTTATTAATGAAATACCCGAGAATAGAAGTAAAAACTAACTTAAAATTTTGAGAAATGGCATTTATAATAACCAGAACCATTGGTGTAGAATATTCGTCCATCTTTTCGATTTCTTCCAAAAAATCATGATAACAACTTACAAAAGTAGCAGGTTGGTGCCTATTCTTGCTTGGAAAACCATACCAGTCTTAAAAAGAGGCACTATCACCTTCTGAAAGCTTTAAAATTATGAATATTTTATTTTATTATTGTCGGCCATGGTTTTTTTTATGTCCGGGATGGTCTAAAACCCGTTCTGTCCGGAACAGAATATGTTCCGATTTTTTTACAAATAAATGTTTTCGGGGCGGGTGGTTTTGGACAGGGGCGGCAGGGATGAGAATCTAAAATATTTTTTTCTATTGCCTAATATTAAAGTTGACGACCAGGATACAGTTTCTGTGACGTAGTGAATCTAAATTAGTAACATTCGTCAAATAATACTCGGTTCCATACGTACCTAATTTCTAACAAATATTAGTGAAAATTGTGCAGATTTTAGATGAAATAGATAAAACATTACTATAAATTATGCTTCTGTTTACCTTTTGCTAAAAAATTATCACTTTACAAGGGGGAAAGTGATTTTCGTTGGGGAAAAAAAATCGTTGGGGAATTGTTTTTCCAGGGGAAGACGCCGACTATCGGCTTCAGTTTGTTAAGGAAAAAACCCCTGGGAATGTATGATTTAAATAACAAGAAACTCTGAGTTTTCAGTTCTTTACTGATTACTTTGTCAGACAAATAAAATAAAAAGAAATTATTTTTTTTTAATGAAATATCAGTTTTATTTTACTTGTGAACACCAGAAACTAGTATTTTCTCTAGTGGCTACGCCACTCGTGAAAATATCAGTGTCTGAAATAGACCTTTTTCCCAATACCATTGTATTACGTGCTTTTATCGCTACCACATAATCTCCGAATTTCAGAACGAGGCATAATATGCTGGGTCGCGTCATTACACATTAGATTATACGCAATGCCGAGAAATCTTGCTAACAAGAGTTGACCACACAAGTCTATCAGATGCACGTTCACTGCCTAACAGTTTTTAAAGTCCGCCAGTTTTTGTATTCTGTTTTAATTTTAAGAAACAAAACGATCGAGTTACATTTTGCTATTAAGGCCTGACTAGAATATGCCTTATCAGGATCGATCGATAGTAAATTATATATATTAAATAAAAGATGGTAAAAAGCAAAATAATTTTCGAATGGTTCATAAGCCTAAATTGTTTTAGATTCTACTTGATTTCTTGTGTTCCTGAAATGAGCACTTGTTCTAATCTAATGAACAGGATTATTTTGCATAATAAATAATTTCTTTTTTTTCTTGCAAACTCCATGTGTGATTTATCAATTTACACCAAAACACTTTTTGGGTCCAAATACTAAAATTTTAAAGAAATTGCGTCAATAGTACATAATTAAACCCATAGCATTCACTATTAATATGCAAGTCAGCATATGACGCCTCGTTCTGAAATCGCGTTTCAATAACAAGAGCCAGTCGGAAACGACAGCACGCTCGACTATTCGAAGTCAGACATATTTTAGCACATTTAAAACTGGGCTTCATTTAAACTTGGGAGTGATTCAGGAGTTTATGACACCCAACACACACACATGAACAAAAGTTTCTTAATCCAAGTTAGGAAACAAATTACACTTAATTTATTATTGTAGTTTTTTTAGAGGGTTTACACAACCCAGTCCATACACCCCTGCCCACCTATAGTGTGGTGTAGTATAGTAAGGTATGGTATTGTTGTTGGTGGTGTTGTTGACGGTGTTGTTGGTGGTTTTGTTGTTGTTATTAGGGTTTTTGTTGGTTGTATTGTTGGTGTTGTTGTTGTTGGTGGTGGTGGTGTTGTTGTCAGTGTTGTTGCTGTTGGTGGTGGTTGTTGATGCTATTGTTGGTGTTGATGTTGTTGTTGGTGGTGTTGTTGACGGTGTTGTTGGTGGTGTAGTTGTTGTTATTTGTGTTATTGTTGGTTGTGTTGTTGGTGTTATTGTTGGTGGTGGTGTTGGTGGTATGTGGTGGGGGTGGTGTGGTGTGGTGGGTGGTGGTGGGTAGGTGGTGGTGGTGGGTGGTGGTGGTGGGTAGTGGTAGGGGGTGGTGGTGGGTGGGTGGGTGTGGGGTGGTGGGTGTGGGGTGGGTGGGTGTGTGGGTGTGGCGTGGGTGGGTGTGGGGTGGTGGTGGGTGGGTGGATGGGGGGGTGGGTGGGTGGAGGGTGGTGGGGGGGGGGTGGTGGGTTGGGTGTGTGGGGAGTGGGTGGTGGTGGTGGTGGGTGCTGGGTTGTGGTGTGTGGTGGTGGGTGGGTGGTGGTGGGGGGGGGGGGGGGGGGGTGGTGGGTGGGTGGGTGTGGGGAGGGTGGTGGTGGTGGAAGGTGGTGGTGGGAGGTGGGTGTGGGGTGGGTGGGTGTGGGGTAGGTGTGGGGTGGTGATGGGTGGGTGGGTGGTGATGGTGGGGGTGCTGGTGGGTGGTGGTGGGTGGGTGGGTGTGGGGTGGGTGGTGGTGTGGTGTGGTGTGGTGTGGTGTGGTGTGGTGTGGTGTGGTATGGTGTGGTATGGTATGGTATGGTATGGTATGGTATGGTATGGTATGGTATGGTATAGTATAGTATAGTATAACCACTCAACACTTTCAACCAAAGTATGTTAAGTACATCTGTTTTAAACCTTTTCTATAGCATTACCTATGAAAAACACTAACATTGAAACTTTAACCATAATTTCTAAGTCTTAATTCTAATTTCTAAGCGAAAAAGGGCAAAAATTAAATAAAAAAAGCAAGGATGAGTTATGGGCCTTTGAAAAGCAACCTGATGTATGATAAAATAAAGGTATACAAAGTTTTAAAGTTGTCGTTTTAATAGAATGAAAGATATGAGGTTTCACCACCTTGCACGCAAATTTTAACCTTAATTTCTAAGTCTAAAAAGGGCAATAATTTGATATAAATCAAAGAAAGAGTTATGGTTCTTGGCATACATAGTCAGGGTCATGATAGTGAACAAGTTTCAAAGCTATAGTACAAGAAGTATGAAAGTAACTAGCTTGCACGCAAACTTTAACCTGAAATTCTAAGTTGGAAAAGGGCCATAATTTGATTAAAAATTAAAGAAAGAGTTATGGTTCTTGGCATACATAGTCAGGGTCATGATGGTAAACAAGTGTTGAAAGTTTCAAAGCTATAGTACAAGAAGTATGAAAGTAACTAGCTTGCACGCAAACTTTAACCTGAAATTCTAAGTTGAAAAAGGGCCATAATTTGAACAAAATGGAAGTTAGAGTTATGGTTCTTGGCATACACACTCAGGATATGATAATGAACAAGTGCTGAAAGTTTCAAAGCTGTAGTATAAGTAGTATGGAAGTTACGGGTTTGTACACTAGCTTGCACGCAAACTTTAACCTGAAATTCTAAGTCAAAAAAGGGCGGTCACACGACTTACCGGAATCCACTAAAATTACCGGAATCCACTTTGATTTACCGGAATCCACTTTAAAAATGGGTTTAATTGCATAAATATGCATTAAATTTGATTTAATTTCATAAAGTATATGTAATTTATTCAATTGCTTTTAATTAAAAGATGTTTTTAGCGGAAATGATGTATATATTTCAAAAATTGTTTACGACGCTTAATTGGCGGTAATTTGTTTGTTGCTATGCGCTTTTAATCGAATAATTTACTAAACCAAATGTTTTAATAAGTTATATTTTTTGGAATTGAGAACAAGACAGTTCTTTAATGGGGTATTAAAGACGAATTATGTTAAGATTTGCCGATTAGATATTCACCAATTTCCCGCGCGCTATGAAATTTCGTGCACGTATTAACTTACATTTCATGTGCATAGAGAATACTTAATGGCGTTAAACATAATATCAAAAGATATTGTAAAACTCAATATTAACAATCTCTGTTAATCACTTTTAATTATTTGTCTTTCAATTTTTAATTTATACAATCACGTTGATCGATCAAAGAAATCAGTGGCTATTGACTATAATATGCTTCACATGGCGGCGTTTTCCAAAACATAAATAATATGACACTAACTACTCAGCCACCTGTACTTCCAATCTTAGGCACCAGTGCTTCCAATTCCAACCTAATTAAAAGTTTAAGATCA
This sequence comes from Corbicula japonica, assembly GCA_038501625.1. Taxonomy (NCBI): domain Eukaryota; kingdom Metazoa; phylum Mollusca; class Bivalvia; order Venerida; family Cyrenidae; genus Corbicula; species Corbicula japonica. The sequence goes on from JAZAYU010000045.1 coordinate 438,050, forward strand.
TGCCGTCTTGAATTGTAACAGTTCGGCGTTTTTAAAGAATAAAAGAGATGTCACTTATTACTCGGACACCTTTGTTTCTACTCTCGGCAAAGGTAACGTAATTAAATTTAACAACGGGAAAATCATGCCGTCTTTAATTGTCTTTAATTGTCAGACATCGTTGTTGAGCATATACAGCCACAATATATATACTCTTCTTACAGGCCTATTAGGATATTCCTCTCCAAAAACTTGGTTGTTAATAACCTTTCTAATTAACAGACTTTTCTTCAAAACGTTTAATTTTCATTAACAATATACGGATTACAAAGTGTCCATGTTAATTTCTTAGTGTTTTTTTGTGGATATTGTTTCTGTCATCCGAATTAAGTGATTTGTTTTTATATATATTTTTTTTTGACAGGGATTATTCCTGTTATTTTTTTCTAACTCTGACACGGATTATTTTGCGCTTTTTCTATAATAATTAAAATCAAAATGGCTCAGTGTTCAGTTTGTTCAAAAATGTGCAAGGAATTACATTGTTATTACTGCAAGAACTGGTTTCATGGAAATTGTGTTTCTATATCAGAGGATAATGTTAAAGCATGGTCTCACAATATGAAATTCGCCTGCAGATCTTGTTCTTACGACGGAGAGGAATACGACGCACGTGCAGCCTTAGTCAGGTACGTGCCTTTTATAAGTATGGAAATATTATGAGGGTTGTCTTCAGTCTTATAGCACTTATCAATAAAGAACTAAAGAAATTATCAACATCTCAATAACGGAATTACTACTTACGGCCCTTAAACCAACAAAACACGATTATTTATCATGAAAATTAAAGATATAAGATAACATATATATATTTATTTCTGTCTTTATAAAAAAAAGGTATTACTGCTTTTGGCATTGCACGGATTTCTTTAAAACGAAAAATAAAATATCTATAACGGCACCATGCAGTTCGATAATATTGAAATGCTAAATACCTATTTGGCAACAGTTATATTAAGCTGCATTTTACCGACATAGATATTTTATTTCACCAAGGACAAGGTAACGACAAAAGCAGTAATAAGACGTTATATTACAATTACTTTAATGGGCATAAATATTTTTAGGCTAACTGTTGAAAAACTGACATGTCGGCGAAATGCCATGTACAATCAAGCCAAGTCTGAAATGCTGCTAATAAAGAGTTAGGGTGTAGAAATTCCAGTCAAGGAACAGGCATTGCATAGCACAACAGAAATTGACCATGTATCGCGTACAATAATTGGAATGTTTGATCCCAAAAAACTTGATGACTCTCTACCTTCAGTCGGTGATGGCAACTGCATGTATCGATCAGTATCCAAGTACCTCACTGGAACAGAATCTTACCACATGCACTTGCGTTTATTAACTACTCTAGAATTGTTACTCAATAGACACTCGTACGACACCCAAAAAAAATACAACAATTTTTTGAACGATATCAGAATTGTCACTAGTTCATACGACCAGCTGGTACCTGGTGCTATGCAAGAAGGAGAATATGCTGAAATGGCTCACATATACGCACTCGGTGCCGCCCTATGCCAGCCAATTATATCCTACTTCCCGCCTCAGTCAAGTAGTGAACTAGATTAGTTTGTGGCAGAAATGTCATTAGTAGTGTAGGTGTAGGTGCACCAAAGATAACCCTCATGTGGACAAGCACTACAGTTCCAAGCAAATGCAACTCATTTGCCGCGAATCATTTTGTACCGCTTGTAGACAAATCAAGTTGCATAGATATAGGAGCAGTTAATATGAGTTCATTATCTAACTGTACATTCGGAAGCCTAGAACTTAGTGACAGCGTTCCTGAATTAACAGACATACAGCTTACACTTGGGAGGAGCTGGATTAATAAAAATGAAAGTGAGGTCAGTTGTAGCAAGTCCGTTAAAAAAGGGTCGGTTAACGAAGGTGAAGTCAATTGTAGCAAGTCCGTTAACAAAGGGTCGGTTACCAACGTTGAGGTCAGAGATAGCAAGTCCGTTAACAAAGGGTCGGTTAAAGAATGTGAGGTCAGTACTAGCAAGTCCGTTAACAAAGGATCGGTTATTAACGTTGAGGTCAGTTCTAGCAAGTCCATTAAGTTGCGAATTTAACAAAGGGTCGGTTATCGAAGGTGAGGTCAGTTGGGCCAGACTTAAAATATTCTTTGTTTCCCCATCCCGACCCAAGCAGATTTAGTATGGGTAGGTAGGTAGGTCAAAAAATTTTTTTATTTGAAATTTTTTAGATTAATAACCCACATTTAGATATTCAAGGATTAACTCCAAGGGGAATACCAAACCTAAAATTTAAATATATAGGTAACAAGTTTACATAAACTATAGATGAAAGCCTTTCTGCAAAATAACCAAGTCGTCCTTGTGATAAGCCTGCCCAGGAATAGTGTTATAATAAATAAATAATGAAATATACTTTCTTAATTATTACTTAAAACTGAAATTCAATTTCATACAAACTTCACATTTTGACGATGAAAACTCTAGGTACTGTAATAATTATTTATTTAATGTAGATATATTCAGGTACTGATCATCGCAGTGTTGCAATATTTTAACATGAAACAGGACACTGACTCCTTCGCAAATCAAGTGCTGCAAACAGCCGGTGATATTCCTTTGCTTTTAATTTCCCTATCACCAACAGGCTTAACAACTTAATCATCAATGCCACACATTGTTTGTGTGACAGTCTACAAATTTTCTTGGATACCATAGACGAGTAGTGTCTACATTTTTAACAGAGACGCAAACAGAATATTCCCTGGGTTACGGACTTCGCGAAATGCTAAAAAAATGCCGGTCATTCGGTCCGATGAGCAATGAAATTCTGTCGGACCATAAGAACATCTGCCTGACTGAAAAAAGATGAAGATGAAATGTTTAATAGTTTTTGTCCTTTTTTGGTACATTTGTGTAAAACAAAATGTGAAACTTGTATTAAATTTTTAACAAACTTAAAAAAAAACACCTTAAAATACCAGTTTTGGTTAGATCAACTTTTTATACAGAAAAACAAACGAGAAAATGGTTGAGATGTACTTGTAATATTATATTTTTACGCTACTTCCGGTTATCAAAAATAACTTTCTTCGACTGTCGCTCGCCTGTCTTTCAAACGCATTCGCACTTTTATTCTATGAAACTTTGTTAGACTTCCATTCTATTGTTTCCGTGAGATGAAAATCAACACAGACAACAAAGCCATTTATAATTTTTATAAAATCGTAAATGAAAATGGTCTTAAAGAAAATGTATATTACATTGTAGAAAATTCTAACAATACGCAGAATAGAAAAGTTACAAAACGAAGCAATTTTTCAGATGATTGTGGGATATGGGATAGTTCTAAAGGTACGTCGCCAGTATCTTACTTCCTAATCTGTTCAAATGGAGAATTAAAAGTTATATATTTTCGCGATGGGTAATATCGCTTTCGAAAACAAGCTCAACGTAAGAAAGTGTATGTACCAATGGAACCGCTACCAAATCGGGACTCTGTTGTTCTAATTCATAGATATTACACGGTGCATAAGTTAGAAAATAATTACAAAAAGAAAGTGACGTGGTTAAGAGAAGGTGGCATTTCTAGTTCGTTTGCTTTATTGGAGTACTTAGGTAAATTTCCGGGGCTTACGGCGCATGGTAATTCTAACAAAAACAATGAATACATAAGAACCCCACAGTTTGTTATGGACGAAATTACTGCGCAAACTGGTAAAAAGAAACCGCATCAAATTTACAACGATTTGATAAATAAGTATGATGAGTTAACGCAACCAACAAGCAAGCGGCAAATTCATGACAAACAAAGACGTGACAGGCTTAAGGCGGAAAACGTAGAGGGATATAAGAACAATTATGCTGATCACATTAGACACATTGAAAATTTAGTCGCGGAAAATCATGATTTCGTTCCGTGAGTAATGTCATTGCCACCGATTGTCAAGAACACCTAGAGAGGCTTGAATTGGAACAGGTTCTCCATGAGATCGTTGCAGAAATTCTCTGCATTCATTCCGCCCCGACCGAAAAAGCGAACCTCTGCAGGAACCTGTAAGTAAACAAGAGGGCCATAATGGCCCTATATCGCTCACCTGAGTACAAAAGTAATCTCTGCTTGTGGTTTCAGACAAGAAGATTTTTAAAGTTTTGCCTATACAAGTCTATGTAAAATGAAGTGACCCCTGGGGCGGGGCCAATTTTGACCCCAGGGAAATCATTTGAACAATCTTTGTAGAGTTCCAATAGAGGATGATAAATGCCAAATATCTAAGCTCTAGGCCTTGTGGTTTCAGACAAGAAGATTTTTAAAGTTTTGCCTATACAAGTCTATATAAAATGAAGTGACCCCTGGGGCGGGGCCAATTTTGACCCCAGGGAAATCATTTGAACAATCTTTGTAGAGTTCCACTAGAGAGTGCTAAATGCCAAATATCTAAGCTCTAGGCCTTGTGGTTTCAGACAAGAAGATTTTTAAAGTTTTTCCTATATAAGTCTATGTAAAATGAAGTGACCCCTGGGGTGGGGCCAATTTTGACCCCAGGGAAATAATTTGAACAATCTTTGTAGAGTTCCACTAGAGGATGCTAAATGCCAAATATCTAAGCCGTAGGCCTTGTGGTTTCAGACAAGAAGATTTTTAAAGTTTTTCCTATACAAGTCTTTATAAAATGAAGTGACCCCTGGGGCGGGGCCAATTTAGACCCCTGGGAAATAATTTGAACAATCTTTGTAGAGTTCCACTAGAGGATGCTAAATGCCAAATATCTAAGCTCTAGGCCTTGTGGTTTCAGACAAGAAGATTTTTAAAGTTTTACCTATATAAGTCTATGTAAAATGAAGTGACCCCTGGGGCGGGGCCAATTTTGACCCCAGGGAAATTATTTGAACAATCATTGTAGAGTTCCACTAGAGGGTGCTAAATGCCAAATATCTAAACTCTAGGCCTTGTGGTTTCAGACAAGAAGATTTTTAAAGTTTTTCCTATACAAGTCTTTATAAAATGAAGTGACCCCTGGGGCGGGGCCAATTTAGACCCCTGGGGAATAATTTGAACAATCTTTGTAGAGTTCCACTAGAGGATGCTAAATGCCAAATATCTAAGCTCTAGGCCTTGTGGTTTCAGACAAGAAGATTTTTAAAGTTTTTCCTATATAAGTCTATGCAAAATGAAGTGACCCCTGGGGCGGGGCCAATTTTGACCCCAGGGAAATCATTTGAACAATCTTTGTAGAGTTCCACTAGAGGTTTCAAAATGCCAAATATCTAAGCTCTAGGCCTTGTGGTTTCAGACAAGAAGATTTTTAAAGTTTTTCCTATATAAGTCTATGCAAAATGAAGTGACCCCTGGGGCGGGGCCAATTTTGACCCCAGGGGAATAATTTGAACAATCTTTGTAGAGTTCCACTAGAGGATGCTAAATGCCAAATATCTAAGCTCTAGGCCTTGTGGTTTCAGACAAGAAGATTTTTAAAGTTTTGCCTATATAAGTCTATGTAAAATGAAGTGACCCCTGGGGCGGGGCCAATTTTGACCCCTGGGAAATAATTTGAACAATCTTTGTAGAGTTCCACTAGAGGATGCTAAATGCCAAATATCTAAGCTCTAGGCCTTGTGGTTTCAGACAAGAAGATTTTTAAAGTTTTTCCTATATAAGTCTATGTAAAATGAAGTGACCCCTGGGGCGGGGCAAATTTTGACCCCAGGGAAATCATTTGAACAAACTTTGTAGAGTTCCACTAGAGGATGCTAAATGCCAAATATCTAAGCTCTAGGTCTTGTGGTTTCAGACAAGAAGATTTTTAAAGTTTTTCCTTTCGGTTGCCATGGCAACCAGAGTTCTGCATGGAATTGATTTCTTTGAACAACTTTGGAAGAGCTTCATGCAAGGAACATCCGTGGCAAGTTTCTTCAAAATTGGCCAAGCCGTTTCAGAGAAGAAGTCGTTTGAAGAAAAAGTTGACGACGGACGGACGGACGCACGAACGACGGACGACGGACATCAGGCGATCACAAAAGCTCACCATGAGCACTTCGTGCTCAGGTGAGCTAAAAAAGCGAACAGTGCAGATCCTGATCAGATTGTTTGGATGTGCCGGCTGATCTGGATCTACACTGTTCGCCCATGCAAAAAGTTGTGTATATGGATGAAAGGGTTAATATAGTCTGAACATTTTGTGAATGTACTTCAAATTTGTTGTTGTTGTTGTTGTTGTTGCTTTACTTACAAATTTGAACAAAATATTCACAAAAGCCCATGTTCAGTGCTATAAATTACAAATGATTATTTCATAGAATATGTCAAAATTTACCCTATAAAAACTTCCAGAGCAAAGTTCTTAATATTGCATAACACAGATCTAAGCAGGAAAGTTCAGTAGGTCATTTAATATGACCAGCAACCAGAGCATTGAACTCCATAATGCATTCTTATACATCTTAATATAGCTGAAGACAGGTAGAACTATTGAAATTTTGTCACTTAAAATTTTCACTCTGCTACTAAAATTTTTGTTTCAAATTTTATCACTGAACAACCAGTGAATGAATTGTTCAGGAAAGATTGAATTTTTAGATGGTATAAAGTTTGTGCCAAAATCTGGTTGATAACTATAGAAAATCAAAGGTTAAAAACAGAATTTAAAAGAAAAAAATTTTGAAAACCCCAGGGCGGGGCCCCTGGGCAATTCAAGAACATGATTTTAATAATTTGAGTAGAGATCATTAATATCAATATTCATACCAAATTTGATGACAATCAGATAAAAAATGTGACCTCTATTGCATTAACAAAATTTTTGCTTTAATCTGACCTAGTGACCTAGTTTTTTACCCAAGATGACCCAGTTTCAATAGGGGTCATCACACCACCAAGAGAAACATTCTGACCAAGTTTGATGAAAATCGGTTGAAAACTGTGGCCTCTATCGCGTTAACAAAGAAAATGTTGACGGACGACGGACGACGGACGCCGGACGACGGACATCTGGTGCCCCTCTGATCACAATAGCTCACTCAGAGCCTTCGGCTCTGGTGAGCTAAAAAAGTACATATATAACTATAATACATGAATGAAATTGTCCTGAACTAATTGAGACGAGACTAATTTTTATACCAATATCTATATAAGATTATTTAATCATTATCTAATAACTTACTTTCATATCATATTTCGTAAATCTTCCCAGGCGTTTTACATAACTGTCTCCATAACTTGCCTTTGTCCATCTTGAAATTGTACGTTTCGAAGCTCGAGTCTGAAGTCTGATTTTAAACGACTGATTGTATTTGTTAATATACGTATATATACCTCGCATGTCAATTATTCGTCTTGAGCAATTAGCGCCCGTAACAACAAACGCATTGTTTCACGGCGTGGATTTGCAGTTATTAGCATTCAGTTTTTAATTGTTTGTAAAAGTTGTAGAATACAACAATTTTCATACATAAGCTGATAATATAAGCTGTTATGTTATATTCATCATGAATTGTCAAACTGATGACATGGTATTTTGAGTGAATAATATCGTAAATATCCTTTTGTGTATTCGCAAATCGTAGAAATAAAAATACTGAATGATTAAAATTATTAATATATCTAATTAATACAATGATTAATACAATGAATATCAGGTTAGCTTATTTTATTCGATTAATAGCACACAGCAACGAACATATTCCCGTCAATTCAGCGTCGCAAACAATTTTTGAAATATAAACATCATTTCCGCTAAAAACATCTTTTAATTAAAAGCAATTGAATATATTACATATACTTTATGAAATTAACACAAATTTAATGCATATTTATGCAATTAAACCCATTTTTAAAGTGGATTCCGGTAAATCAAAGTGGATTCCGTGGATTCCGGTAATTTTGGTGGATTCCGGTAAGTCGTGTGACCCGAAAAAGGGCTATAATTTTAATAAAATGAAAGTTAGAGTTTTGGTTCTTGGCATACACACTTGGGAGATGATGATGAACAAGTGTGCCAAGTTTCAAAGTTGTAGTATAAGTAGTATTGAAGTTATGTGTTTGTACAGTAGCTTGCATGCAAACTTTAACCTGAAATTCTAAGTCGAAAAAAGGGCCATAATTTGATGAAAATGAAAGTAAGAGTTATGGTTCTTGGCATACACACTCGGGACATGATGATGAACAAGTGTGCCAAGTTTCAAAGCTGTAGTATAAGTAGTATTGAAGTTATGTGTTTGTACAGTAGCTTGCATGCAAACTTTAACCTGAAATTCTAAGTCAAAAAAGGGCCATAATTTGATCAAAATGAAAGTTAGAGTTATGGTTCTTGGCATACACACTCGGGACATGATGATGAACAAGTGTGCCAAGTTTCAAAGCTGTAGTATAAGTTGTATTGAAGTTATGTGTCTGTACATTAGCTTGCACGCAAACTTTAACCTGAAATTCTAAGTCGAAAAAGGGCCATAATTTGATCAAAATGAAAGTTAGAGTTATGGTTCTTGGAATACATACTCGGGACATGATGATGAACAAGTGTGCCAAGTTTTAAAGCTGTAGCTATAGTAGTTTTTAAGATATCAGTAGGTTGCATGCAAACTTTAACCAAAGTGGGACGCCGACGCCGACACCGACACCCAAGTGAGTACAATAGCTCGACATATTCTTAGAATAGCCGAGCTAAAAATCGGAAAACCCATACCACGACGTAGCAATGTGAAAAGGGTCTATTCATTCATAAAATAAAATCGATCTTTCACTGAAACAAACAAATATCCTCTATGCTTTCCGGCAGCTAAAAATAATTAATTTTTTGCCTGGTCAAAATCTTAGGGTGGAAAATCACTTTCCCCCTTGTAAAGTAAAAAACAAAATTAATCGAAAGATGGTTTTTAGTTTATAATATTGATAATTGACAATAAATTGCAGATTAACTGAGTAAATTGCTAGTTTTTATATGTTGTCTTCATCATGCTTTTAAACGGATGTGGCTTGTTTGCACTGTAAGTTAAAACGAACAACGAATAATGCAAAATACGAACAACAGAATACGGCGCCATGTTCTGTCACAAAAATATGAATCCTCAGGTGAAACACACATGTATCAAAGCTGTGCCGGGCAATCATTTTTATCCCAAGAATTTTATATCCCATATCCTCCGGAGTATTCATTGAAGTCCAAATTTACGATGTGACTCACAACTACAATAAAAATTAATTATCGCGACATTTAAAAGTCAAAGTACCGTGTAATTTTATGATCATTTGTCATCATTCATCACGTGTTGTATTTGCATGTGCACATCAGGGTGGGGAGTCAGTGGAATTGCTCGAACCCTCCTTTTGAGCAGCAATATTTAATTTTCTTGGGGAATTCAGCAATTAAGTTGGAAACTTTTAATAACAACCCAAGCACTAGCCTAAACAAAAGATTTCTGGAAATCTTGCATCCGAAATGATTTTGATTCAAAACACACAATTAATGGATACATTTTAAGCAGGCTCCGAAAGTGAGCAAGTATAAATAAACTTATTCTTGTACTGTTTAAGAACAGATAACAAAGAGATATGCCTCTGTATGCTAAATAGACTGCTTGGTAATGAAAGCTAAAGTAAAAAAGATAGACCAGAAGCATAAACTTGAGTATAAACATTCACTGTAGCTAATACAAGTAAGAGTGTATAATAAAGTAAAATTTCCCCAATTTTGTATTTTTCACGCATTTTTCCCCTTTTGACCAGCGTCCAGCGTCTTCCCCTCTTCCTTAAAAAAACCCTGCATTTTTACATTTTCTGCAATGAGAACAAACTTGACCAAATTAGGTCTTTTCTGGAAATATTAACTAAGGATGTCAAAAATACCGAATTTGGTATCCGGATATCCTTCAAACAAACCGAACTGATAACCAGAAACAAACACTTCGTTTAAAATTAATGATGTGACTGTTTATAAATGTTAATACAGTGGAGATCCAATATAACGCGGTCTGTGGGGTCCATCCCATCAAATCGCGTTATTATCGGATTCGCGATATTCGCGGGACATAGAACTTACGCTATGCTAGGTCCATACATGTATTACTCGTATCATTTTATCGTTATTTGAAATAAAATCCTTTGTTTCCATGTTGTTTTGTTCTATCTAACAGGTGCTATAAAATTATTACTTTGTGAAATTAACTCAGAAAAGTTTATTCTGCGGGCGTTTGTCATATGCGGAACTCATGTATTTGTTTGACCTGAACGCTGTTTTGAAGGAAAATACGCGTGAAAACTTTGAACTTAAGTTTATATAAGAACATGGTAAAGCTACTCAAAATGTCAACAGGTTCTCAACACATGTCAAATGTAGGCATGAGCTTCTCAAATTAGAAGCCAATTAACAACATCAGACACCTTTGTCATTTTATCTGCAGTAGGTGCGAAAAACAACCATTCAGTAACCATTTCGCGTACGTGATTAGGTGCCCCAGTGTTTGTACAACAATTTATTACTTAACAATTTTATGACAGTTTGATATTTTAATAAACGTAGGAAACAATCAACAGATCATAAAGGAACATTTCACAATTTTTTCAATGACTTTCAATACGTTAATGAACGAGCGTCATTGTCTTTATCGATTAACGCGGTATTTACGTTGTTACTTCCCTTTTTTTCCCTTTCCAAATATACAAAAATGGCCGTTGATAGAATTTTACTATCTTTTATGAATAAAAAACGGGGTCCAAGGGTCGGCCGCGTTATATTGGATTTCGCGATATAGCGGATCGCGATATAGCGGAGCTCCACTGTAGTGACAAATATAATAAATCTGATAGAATGTACATGCCAATGTCAAAATGAATTATAACTGTATATCAATAATGTAAACCAAAATTTACTCCAAATATTTAGAGGAACGCATGCTTCTTTAATCTTTAACATTTAATATTTTGACATTTTATATTTTTCATTTATTGGCAAGCGTTACCTCTAAACGCGATGCATCAAAAACGTGTCGCATATTTAGTTTTAACAAAAAGTTTACAGAAAGTCATAATCTCAGCTTTAAATGAATGACACTGAAAATATATAACAAAATTCACCTTGAAGCAACAAATCATCGGTAAACATGAATTAAATCCAGTAAGAAATTATATTCAAGTACTGTGTATGCAGAACTTTCACTTGACATATTCCTGATTGACAGTTGCGTAAAAATTTCGTAGATGCAAATAATATTTTCAATAGTCAGGTTATGTCCTTTAAACAGAAAGAAAAACAATCAAACTATTGTAGGCTAACTTTAATTATCAAGAAAATATATATTTCTGTCCGATTTTATGGGGAAGTATGATTTATATTATAAAAAAACATCTATTTATTTGTAATTTGTCCAATTAGTATTGTATAACATGAGGCGGTTGCATGATTTGCGTGAGCCAATCAGAATCGGGCAATGTCTACACGGCTGAGAGCCGCATGTACAAAAATACTGTGTTTGAAATTAAAATGGATTATCGTAGTTTATAACTGGATAATGTAAGTAATTTTTATGTCTGAAGCAAAAATAAGCATAATATCAATGAAATATTGCTATTGTAACGTGCCCCGAGCGGAAGGCACACAAAACAGACTATTTGTCTCAGCTTAAATATATAATAATTTTTCTCTCAAAAATTGATTTCAAGCAAGATGAAGCAAGGTATATTATTAAAACAATATAATTAATTTTTCTAAGCTACTTTGCTTCAAAAATGATTACAATAATTGCTGAAATGATTGGGGTGAAACACAATAATCAGGATTAGAATCAGCTGAACATATAACAATAATCCCAGGGCAATAAACCTCCTGGACAAAATGACTGACTAAGTTCCAACACAATCAGAGTTCAAAACAAAACAATCTAACCTGAACCCAGCAAACACGCTGAGCAATACAAACAAAGAACCACAATGATGTTTGGAACTTTTAAAACAAACCTGGGCAACTTCAAGTTTCAACACAATGCTTAACAAGGTTTGAACAATCACTTTTCGAACAAAACCCGAAACAAACAACCTTCAACACTAAAATCTAACCTATTCTGTTCAACAATAGTGTCTCAGCCGCATGTGTTACCAGCAATTGTCTGAAGACACTATTCTACACCCTATCCTGAACTCCTATCCTCAAACTACAAGTGGCTCAGACGCATGTGTTTCCAGCAATTGTCTGAGGTCACTATCTAACCCTATCCTCAAACTACAAGTGGCTCAGACGCATGTGTTTCCAGCAATTGTCTGAGGACACTATCTTAAATCCCTATCCTGAAACTTACTCTGAAGCTACCTTACAAGTGTCTCAAACGCATGTGTTTCCAGCAATTGTCTGAGGACACTATCTTAAACAACCCTAGCTTCAACCAATACTTTCACACTGAAACAACCCGGTCAATATGCCCTAGTACAGAGTTGTACTATATTGGACCTATAATGCAGACCAATGTTGAATCCAAATTCAACGATGTGAACACCTCGACTCTCAGAAACAGACTGCCTCGTGTCAATGAACGGCACTTGCTTATATACCATTTGAAGGAATACCTCGGACTTTACCGTTCAACTACACTAATTTAACACAAAGAATTTAAATAACCAAAAAGATTTAGCAGTTAGACTCGGCCAAAGCTAAATCTTCAAATAATTTTCTTCACACTATATTTAGGCCTGTCTTGTTGTAAATTTGCAGATAACTTAGATAATTGTCCCGACTGAAAATCGGTCGGAACATGCGACAGGAAAACTGCGTTCGGCGATATGACGTCGTAATTGCCATAAAATAAAAAAATGATAAATAAGCATTTACGACGTCATATTTATAGGACTAACCAAAATTGGAATGACAATTAGGGAAAACATTTAACAAATGGACCTAACAAGCAAATAACTTAACATCTAATGGTGTTCAGGCTTTGATACTACATTAACTGACATATTAATGTGAATAAAATCAACTTCTCTAATATTCATGTGATTTGTTAACATAGTAATATTAAAATAAAAGTACGGAGTGCGAAAAGTTTTGGGACGAAACATGTCACCCACTCTCGCTGAATAAAATAAATGTTGATTTTAACAGAAGTCAACAATCTAAAAACTATGTATTCTTCAAGAAAAATAATTTCTCACCAGGAACTCCTCATGCGGGCTGCAAAACATGTCGAATGACTTTAGAATATTTCAAAACATTGAAGTTCTTTCGATTACAGCATTATTTTGTGTCCCCGTTTATGACCGTACCAGTTTCAGTAGCGGCCCCTGGTGACCGGAATAAAACGTATCAAATCGATCTTTAGCTAAACCGACGTAAACGCAATAAGACTTGCCCGAGAGACATGAAGACTAAAACACTAAACAGTTCGTCTTTCATATGTTCATACGTTAAGACAATTTTGGTCCCAGTCTGTGTTGACATCAGCCCACGAAATATTCAAATAAACTCTTAATTGTAGAGTTATGGTGGTAACCTGTAAATTCGTAACCTTACATTTTTGGTTGATCTGTAACCATCGTTTAGTCAATCTGTAACTATTGCTTGGTTGATTTGTAAAAATCTCTTTTCTTTTTTAATTGTTGAAGACAATATGTCAAGAAAACTGGCTTTGACTAAAAACAATACTCATTTTTTATCAAATAAATGGTTATTTTAACCTTAAAATTGAGTTTGTTAGAACCTGTCGATTTCGTAACATTACAGTTTTGGTCGATTCAGGGTCCTCGTAACCATCGCTTGGTCGATTGGTAACCATCACTTTGTTGATTCACCCGCTATAAGTACATATAACCCCAATATACATTTTTTTAATTTTATAACCCCAACTGAACCCAGGTTTAATCAGTCAGATTAAGTTTTACATTTATTTATCAAAAGAATTATTGAACTACACAAATATTACTTAACCATATCGGTTAAAAATTACAGAACATGTGCTATATGAACTATTTAATACAGCTAAGATATATAATTGTTGTAATGATGATGAGGAGGAGCAGCAAGAGGATGGTTGTTATGATTGTTGTGTTTGCGTAAACGGCATCTTAACATTGTTTGGATATTATTTAGTGTCATAAATTTGCGAAAGTTGTATTATTTGATTTTGTCGATTTTTAAACTATCACAAAAACATCACCACTCTGTTCTTTCTGAAATGATAAAATCCAATGATTTCTTATTAGATGCAAAAATAATGTTTGAGTTGTTAAAAAAGTTAAGGGTAACCGCCGTTTTTCCGTTCCCGCGAAATGATATTTATGAACAAAAACCATCAGTTTTAATTCAGTTTTAAGTACCCATAATTGTCCGATTTTCAATATCTTTACCTTTTTTGAAAGCCTGTAGGTTGTTCAAATAAGTGCAAAAAGTGATTGGTATATAATTAAAAGCAAAACGTTAAGAGATACCACCGTTTTTTTCCTTTCTTTTGCCCCGTTATTTTACGGCGCCGCCGTGTTTACATTCGCCGCTCTACAACGCCGTAAACATCACCACTCTCTTACACTATCGGCTCATTACATTCACCTCTGTTATAGGCTGGGACTACTTTCAACTACTTTTACTTTAACTCAGAGAAATACATGGAAATAGTTCACCAATTACATTTACAATAGCTTTGGTTTCTTCGGTTTTAATGAAAGATAGTGAAGATTTCAGTCATTTGTTTTACCTCAAAATTTCAAATTCATAATTTACGACTGTATAAAATAAGGCTGTCGAGTTTTGTAAAAAAATCTTTACATTGAGCCTTTTGCAGAGATGTAAAGTGAGTGTAAGGAACGACAACTCTGCGAAGGAGATAGAAACATCACAAATCACACTAGACAACTCGATCGCAACTGATCCCGAACAATCCCGCCACTCCCAGGAACACACACACGCACGCACGCACGCACGCACACACACACATCTATTCCTACAAGATTCCATACTGCCGTACACTTTACCGCCAACTGTCCTTTCCACCAGAAGTCACGATAGCCGGTTCAGTTGAGTCATTCCGTGCTCAACTGTCTCAACTCGTTGTCTCATTGCCTCTTGTCCTTATTTTAACCAGTACTATAAATACCTTCACACTTTTTACTCTTTTATATCTCTTTGCGCACTTGACAGTAAACGTCGGTCAATTGAAGATGGCTAGTATTCTGGAAGAAGAAGAAGAAGAAGAAGAAGAAGAAGAAGAAGAATGAAGCCGGCGTGGTATACATCGCGATATTTTGATTTGCCCAGTGAACTACAAGAATAAAAAGATGAACGATAGATGATAGTTGAATGGTGTTAACAAATGATCTGATAGGATGAAGGATGAGGTGAGGATGAAGGTTGATAAATTGCAGTACTCTGGGTTAGAAACAATGGCTATGCAACCTATCCAAATATAAGACCAGGCTGTCTGCCCGAGTAATCTCTGGAGGTAGACTGTTCCAGATCTTCGCCGTACGTGGGAAGGATGAATGTCCATCAACTCTGGTGAAGGGGATACTGTATCTGTATCTCTGTGTTTGATGTATTTAATGTGGAAATTGGGTCCCTGGAAATTGGACCCTTACTAGGTTTTGTTTGATTTTATAACACATACATAATGATGCCACTTTACGGCGCCATTCTAGCGTTGGTAATTTTTTTTTTGGCAAATTGTTTTGCCACTGACCGTTCAAAGGCGGCCACACCTTTTTTGTTAATTGTTTGTGACGTCTTTTTTGAATGTGACATACTTATAAAAGCATGCTCTCTTTTCCTCTCTTCTTTTTCGCTGCGTGGGAAGTATGTGTTTTCTGAGTGTGGCGATTCCTGATACGCATATTTCAATTTTTTTAGTTGATTTATCTTGCAGATCTTTTACAAACTGGATGAGTTGTGTTTCACATCTTCATTTAGATCTAAAGCCATGTTGATTATTTTTATCTAAGAATGTCATATAATATTTGATACTAGTATGCGTTCTATTATTTTACAACAAATACATGTACGAGGGATGGTCCTGTAGTTAGAGGGATTTGTCCTTGACCCTTCTTGAAGACAGGGCTCACAGAAGCATTTCTCCAATCATCAGGAATGTTGCCCTCAATAAGTGATGTGGTAAATATGTCATCAAGAATAGAGGCTATGAGTTTGTGTAATTCTTTCAGGAGTTACCCAAGTGCAATCCTTTAGTAATTTTGTAAAGTTTAAAAAAGACGTTAAATTGTATTGATCTTTTAAATTTAAAAGATAGTACGAAGAGCTTTATATATACTTCTGGTGTATTAGGCACTATATGTTAAATAGTCTATAATATGAATGTTTTTAAGTACTTTTTTATTTAAAAAAGTGGCATACTTTTATATTCATTTTGTATTCCCTTTTCAACCCAAAAATATTATAACTTCCTATTTATTATTATTGCTTTTAGGTAACTTGTTTTTGTTTTTTAACTCAAAATGGACCACTTTGGAAATAACCTGTTAGCTTATAAGGGCCATCCATTGGTACCTAGTACATCTTATTTTTCTTTCATTTAATATAGAAGTGTGCTCCCTTGTGCTCTTAATTTGTCTCTAATTTTATGTTCTTATGTGTATGTGCTACTTTTATTGTGATATTATATATAATATTTAATGTACTATTATACATCTAGAAGAATAAATAAAATAAATAGAGCAGAAGTATAAATAGAACGATAAAGCGGTCGAACGATTTCCGGACAAGTCCGAATATTTCCGGTGATCCGAAAATTATTTGGTTCGACCCAAAAATACTTGATGCGCGCACCGGACAAACCATTTTTTCTGCGCGAAAGTTAAAATTTACTTTTTCCGACAACAGATAAAATGACGGCAACAGCTACAAAGAATGCAATTACCTTAAAAGGATCGACAGAAACTGTAGCTGAATTTTTTGGCATGTATTTTTTTTTAAACAAATAACTTGTATCGTGTTCAATTTCTGAACTTGAGACTCAGATTGAACCAGGGCCAGGGGTTCTTTTCTGGCCAGTGTGCCAGACAGTAGAGCTATACATAGGCTGAACAGAGCTCTAGTGCCAAGTTTGGCTGATTTCTGCTAATAAATATGTACAGTTGTGGATTTTGGGGTATCGGTGATAGCCCGTTTCTTTTCTTGGGCATTTATTTTATAAAATTAAAATAACCCTTATACCAAGAGAAAGAGTGAATTCTCCCCATTCACTTTATTTTATTTTGTTTTGATTTCACATTTTGCAGTGAGAGTTTATCTTATTTATAAGTAGAAAGAAGCAATCGGAAGTCGATACCTACACCATGATTTTACTAATGAAAAGAACAGTAAGTTTTATATCAAAAGTCTGTAAACTTTCAAAGAATATGGTTTGGTTTGGTGTATAAACTAACCTTTTATCACTCATTAAAAAACTTGTTCTTATAAACCTGCAAATTGTCACCAAACAGAGATATAAAAAAACTACCATGCACTTAGTAACAGATTGCATATATGTATGCTACTTAAGGTGGTATCATTTGTCACAATATTCTGTTAAAGTTGGGGGGAGTGTGGTGACCTATTTTCATAAAATTCATGTTATTTAATAATTATAAATCTTCTGATTACTGCAAAATATCAATTATAGGGCATATAAATGTTACAGGTCAATCAGGAATTGTAAAAAATTATAAATATGAAACAATTTCTCTCACTGAGTGTAGCCTTATTGCCGGGAGTCCAAACTTCCAAATTATCCACCATAGTATTAAACTACAGTCACAAGGAGGTTGTCTATATCAAGGTTAACAATGTCTTAGAATTTAGTTCGATAAACTTTACTAGAACAATAGTTATAAACAATGAAAACATGAATGTCAAATTTTCCTTTTGTAGTCACTGGGAGAAACATGTTTTGCTATTGTTCTAGTACAGTTTATTGAACTAAATTCTAAGACATTGTTAACCTTGATATAGACAACCTTCCTGTGACAGTAGTTTAATACTAAAGTGGATAATTTGGAAGTTTGGACTCCCGGCAATAAGGCTACACTCAGTGAGAGAAATTGTTTCGCATTTCTAATTTTTTATAATTCCTGATTGACCTGTAACATTTATATGCCTTATAATTGATATCTGAAGTAATAAGAAGATTTATAATTATTAAATAACATGAATTTTATGAAAATAGGTCACCACACTCCCCCCAACTTTAACAGTATATTGTGACAAATGATATCACCTTAAGGGGGGCTTCTCCAAATCAACTTGATCTGTCAAATCGCTGTCAGCGCAAGTTGAATGTTAGGTATGATTGTGTTGTGATGATTAACAACTGAACTAATATAACGCAATGTATTAACTGTAGATATTTATTTATCAATGAATTGGCGAGCCTGAGCAAATTCTGACAGTGCTTTCAACTGAAACCTGATTAGTCAGGTGTGCTGATGGTTACTTTCTTATGACCAATTGTATTATGATTTTCTTCTGTTACAGTTTGCGGCAATTTCCAGGTTTAATTTCAGTTCAAATTGTATTGATTTTTATTTAATAATTTAATAAACCCTTGCACATGTTTAAGTACATGTCATAAAAAATCCAATTTTTGGATTGGTTTGAGAAACCCTGTCAGTGACTTACACTAACTAGGGATTATTCTAGACCTCAAAAAGGGGCAGGGTGGCACAAAAAGGGGCAGGGTGCTGACTGCTCACAGGCAGGGCATATTACGCTAACATGATTTTGTTTTAAAAAATGCTTTATATTTTTTAATTTACAAGTTATATAACTTGTACATTTGTACATGCTTTTCTTTTAGATTATTTAGGTGCTGCTTTATATTGTAGTGTTATCACTTATTTAACTTTCTGAGAGATGAAAATCACAAACAATAGTAAGTGATGCATAATGCCATAACATTAATCCTTTTATATTTTAAGGGATCTAGCTAGTAAAACATGCTTAAACTGCATACATGTAATATCAAACTGGAATTTTGGTATCAAAACTGGAATGGTTAATAACATCGAAACAGTTTTATATTTCTTCATTCAGATTTATATGTTTAACTGATTCATCATTAGCTGTCTAGCAGATACATAAAACATTATTCGGGTTCTTTTATTAATTTTAGATTTAAAAATTGTTTAAATTTCGTATCCGAAATTGGGACTATCCGAAATCATGTACACTTACCCCAACTACAGATTTACGGTGTGTAGACGAAGTTTTTCGGCAGCAAAAATTATTGTATTGATAGAACTATCTGATCCTAATATTTTAAGAACATTTTGGACTGTTTGATTGAGTTTTAAATTGTGTTATTTTAGCGGACAAAATCAAAAGCAGAATGTAGGCAAATCCACCAGTTTTCATTGCTAAACGTAGAATATATTTCTTTTCCTGCAAAAGATGGCATTGCTTATAATATTTCTCGATAAAAAATCATTCATTCCATAAAAAGCAAACTTTTCTATTAATTTTAAACGCAACTTGTTGAAATAAATCGGAAAAAACAGAGTGACGTCCGCGAACTTGTAGATTTCATGTTACAATTCGGATGCGATTTATTGACAGTTATGATAAAGCTTTTACAAAAATTATAATTCCTGCCGCATTTTAATCTTACACTTCACTTGAAAATAATTGCAGAATTATTATTCAAAGCTCGATCGTCGGTATTTACGTTTTGCACAACAATTTGTAAACCCCGTAAGGAGAACTCGTATTTTCAGAAATATTTAGACGTTAATGTTCTAGATTTCTGGTATTATTGATGGCGGCATAAAAGTTTATCCATATTATACCTCTGTGTCTTCATAAATGTTACCTCAAATTCACGTACATAACTTAAGCTTCAATAATATCGCGTATGGTATGTGTTTTATTTGTCGGTTGGACGGGACACCGATCAAAGAAAAACGCTATATACATGTATCAAGGGACGCTGTTTACCGCCCTTGTTGCAAATATAGATTGATGTCATTCATTTAATGGAATTTTTCGACGGTTATGGTCTGAGCTGTCATCAATCAGTCTCATGCTTGTGTATTCACTTGTTTATTCCCAATCAGTTTTATCGCACTACATGTACGCTGGATAGAAGTTAGCAGAAATGTGTTAGTATGGCGCGGTAAAATGATAAATGACAGGCGAACAGGTGTCAGATCGGTGCATTACGATCATTAAAAAAGTGATTGACAACTGTGATTGCAATTATAGATGGACAATATTATTTTTAAGGCCTGAGGGCGCGGTTTGCTAGCTTCGTTCGGGCAAAAGGGCGGAGCTTAAAAGGGGCAGGGCGGGACGCCCTTCTATTCCGCCCTAGAATAATCCCTACTAACTATCCCATACACCCCGAAGCTGTCCGCTACTGCCTCAATCCATGTATATCATATACAAAACCTCGGGCAGGGAAGTTATCACAAATGTTTAAAAAGAACGTTTTTAAGAGAGAACACTTGTCTGTTTAATGATATTGGTAAGTTTGTAGAATTTCTACTTCTAAAGACCCGTAGAAGGGTAATCTGCTTAGCTATCCGCTACTACCTGAACAACTGTATCATGAGATGCAATTGCAATCACTGAACACAAAATATCCCTGTTTTCGAAAAAGCATATTTCTCGTTATCCGGAATAACTAATGATTACAACATAAACAGATAACAAGAAAAAAAGCATGATGCCAGTTGCACGTCAATTTCAAAGAAAAAATCGTAACTTAATCTATCTATATATACTGCTGTACGCCGCTTTCAGGTATTACTAGCAGGTAAACTTAATGAACAAATATTGGTGTCATTGATAGATCCTTTATCTTTCCAAATTTTATAACAGAAAAACATGATCCCAGTTTCTCGTCAGTTTCAAATACAAAATTGTAAGTTGCCAAAAAATATATTGGTTGCCATTGATAGATCCATTCTTTTTATCTTTCCAATGACACTAGTAACTAAACATAAATCTGTCTATTAGCAGAGAAAATCGAAGTTTCCACTGAGCTTCTCTGGCAACCCCATTTTATTAGCCGCTGAGAGGTTAAAATGATTTGACACACACTACAAACAACCTTTCCTATTCAAACTTTTTACTACTAATAACAAATTGACCAATGATTCCCCCACCCCCAGCAAATAAAAAAATGGAATTATAATTGAACTTGCTATGTAATGTGTAATTTGAATAATAGAGGGAAAGGGGAGATCCAAAGTGATAGCTGGTGAAATCCATCAACAGATTATATGCTGAAAGAATCTTTTTAACAAAAGCTGTACAACTTTGCATTACAAAGATTGATTATCTAATTTATAAAAAGAAAACTTCAACTTTATATTTTCTCTCAACAAAGACTTTATCTTTATGAATTCACAAGTTAGTTGTAATATTGGCTCACCATTCCAGATGTCCCAAAAGTTGCCAAACCGAAGGACCTGTCCAGTAAAATTTGGGTCTGTCTGACGTGATTTCTTATGTTATCCCTTTCCTCCATAGACACTTTAGGTTTAATTCGTAAGGTTATTTCTGACCAAAATGCGACCAGTGCAGATCCTGATCAGACGGCACTGATGTTTGTGCCATGCCGGCTGATCTGGATCTACACTGATCGCACATGCGTAAAAATGCGTATTTATGGAAGAAAGGGTTATCAGACCAAAAGTCAGACACAAATTTGAACTCCTTATACTTGCTAACATGCTCATACCTTTTAATAAGTTTTGGTCTGACAGAACTTGTTTCAGTGAGATTTACAAGTCTGCCATTCCAAGGGGCAGTAACCCCTCGTGTTGTCATTTTTCATTAATTGTTTGAAATTGATCATATTATAAACTTGTACTTTCTTTCTTTTCTGCATTTTGGCTGTGTATTGTGAGGCTCTGTTTTCTGAGTGTGGCTGACAGTGTATTGTGAGGCTCCGTTTTCTGAGTGTGGCTGACAGTGTATTGTGAGGCTCTGTTTTCTGAGTGTGGCTGACAGTGTATTGTGAGGCTCCGTTTTCTGAGTGTGGCTGACAGTGTATTGTGAGGCTCTGTTTTCTGAGTGTGGCTGACAGTGTATTGTGAGGCTCCGTTTTCTGAGTGTGGCTGACAGTGTATTGTGAGGCTCTGTTTTCTGAGTGTGGCTGACAGTGTATTGTGAGGCTCCGTTTTCTGAGTGTGGCTGACAGTGTATTGTGAGGCTCCGTTTTCTGAGTGTGGCTGACAGTGTATTGTGAGGCTCCGTTTTCTGAGTGTGGCTGACAGTGTATTGTGAGGCTCTGTTTTCTGAGTGTGGCTGACGGTGTATTGTGAGGCTCTGTTTTCTGAGTGTGGCTATTCAGGCTTTATATGAATGTTTCCATAGGTGATATTTTTAGGGATTATGCCTGAAATTCATGTTTCTATGTGTCTAAAAATGGTTGATATCCTTTATATTCCCTATATTAATTGATACATTTTCAGGATTTCAGGTTGTTCAGAATTCCTAACCATGTGTTTCACTTTTTTCTAGTTTAGTATATTATAGTATTTTATTTCGTTTCAGATTATGGCATCAATAGTATACTGTACCAGAGAGGCATCTATCCCCCAGAGACTTTCTCTCGTGTTCAGAAATACGGTCTGACATTGCTTATAAGCACAGACGAGGCTATCAAGAAATATCTTTCACAAGTCATCTCACAAATTAAAGGTATGCCTTCATGATGTTCAGTTTTCTGCCAGTTCTATCAGAGTTTTTGTCAGGTGTACCCATTATGTTACCAACTTGTTAAAAAGTAAATATGGCAATAACTATACTGTTCAGAAAAGTCCGAAATTGTAACATAATGAATTTGTTGGATTGAATCAATGCACAGTTCATATACCAGGATGTGAAGCATCCTGTTTTTGAATGCCAGTTTGAAAAAAAGTGTTACATCTTGGGGCATTTTGTCTTTTTTTCCCTAAACACTTACGTTTTCTGATCAATATTTGTATAAAAACAGTTTGACCTGCAGTCCCCAAAACTTCACCAGTTTTGTTAGCCAAGGGAGATTGGTTTAAAGGATTTAAAGACCTTTATTGTATTGGGGGGTCAAAGCCATTTAAGGTCATTGCGACTGACCTTTTGTTGAAAAGTAGTTTGCAATCAATAACTGCAGAACAATAATAAGTCTCAGTCACAAAACTTGGTATGCAGACAATAACTGCAGAATAATTTGTGTAAGTCACCAAACTTGGTATACAGATTGCTCATGGTCAGTAGATTCTCCCTTTGATAATGGGGTCAAAATGTTAAAGGTCATTGTCACAGTGAACTTTAATGGAAATGTTTCTGTTCATACTGAAAACCTGTTTAACCAGTCACAAGAAGGTCAAGATTATGGTAAGGTTCCCTGGAAAATGTATTTCTAATCAATAACTTGCCTCGCCGTCCCATCATAGACAATTTTAAATGCTAATTATGGCCCTTGAAAATCTGGCTGGAAGGCATTGTCTGGTTTCTTGTTTTCAGCAATGTTACCTGAATAAAGGCCATACATAATAATTAAACAAAATTCCTGCACCCCAAACCACCAAGAAAACATCATAGTTCAGTTTTTAAGTAATATTTGGAAATGTATGTTATGTTTCTATGCTTCAGAATGGTTGCTGAACATGACGGTGAACAAGCTGGTGGTTGTCATAAAGAGCTTAAACACCAGCGAGGTGCTAGAACGCTGGCAGTTTGATGTAGACTGTGACAAAACAGCTCTCACTGACAGGTACTTGTTCTTCTTTTATTGCAGTTACATTGTATTTCAAAACAAATTCCTATTTCTGTTTTAATTCAGCCTGCTAGAACAAAATGTCCTGGTTTACATAGAGAAACATTCATTTTGACCAGTTGGTGCTCCAGCTAGGATTTAAGTTTAAAACAAAGGAGCGCGTTGCCTAGCCCTAAATTTTGTGACTCCTGGTCTAAAATCAGATCATTGTAAGTTATGTGCAACATTTACATGGAAGTAGGTATATCGTCACCTTAGTTAAATAACGGTATAAGTGCCATTGAATTATGAAGCAGATATACCGTTATTGCACTAAGCTGACGATATTTTGTTTGCATGATTTAACCTGTCGCTGTATTTAAAACTTTCACCTAGAAACCAGACATCGTGCTACTTGATTTTAGTACACACAACAGGTGACGGGTGTTATCTGTGTTACTCTGAAATAAGGAATACCACTCTTAGATACTGTTGCTAGCAATCACAAGCAACATCCAAAATGGCAGCAATGTAGTGACTTTTGCTTTAATTTTATGCATTTAAATATTTTAGAGAAACAGAACTTTGCATGAACATGAAAGTTTGAAACAAATTGGCCATCAAACATTGATCTGATATCACAGTTTAAAATTGTCATGAACACCACATCAGATCAGGTGTTAATGCCATAAGAGTGTGCCAAGTTTGATACGAGTAGCCTAAAAAGCAAGACAGCAAAATCTCTTGTTTTCCTTGAAATGTGATGGGATAATTTTAATATCTATTTATAGCAAGCCAAGAGAGAAGTCAGACAAGGAAATTAATGAAGAAATTAAAGCTGTGATACGACAAATCACCGCCTCAGTTACATTCTTGCCTTTGATAGAAGAACCATGTAAGTAAAAGATGATGGTGGAAGTGCCGGCAATATTTAAGTTGAATCACTCTGACAGTTGTTTATACTGGGGGGGGGGGGGGGATTAAAATATATCCATTTCGCTGAACTTGAAATGTTTAGTTATAATTAGTGTTTATTAAGTGAAAGCTATAATTAGTGAACTTTTATTATTTAGGATACTGAGGGAATAGAGCATGGAAAGGTGACTCTTGTTTCTTAATTGTTTAACATTCATACTATAAACAGTAAATAATTTACTGTTTGTCACAATTGTACCTGACAATGATCATATATGAAGTCATGACATATAAAGTCATGTCTATGTTACCCAGGTTTTTTTTTCAGTTGATTTTATAGCCAATATTTGATCATGTTCCCATGGGAAAAACATACTTTTTTCCCAATTAGAGAATAAAAATACCCTATTGAACCAATACAAAAATGTCCTGTCGAAAAACCTTATAATGAAATATTAAAGCTTGTTAGTTAATCAGGCTTCATTTGTTTCGTTAATCCAGAAATTATTGATATATATATTAAATATTTGTAAAAATAATTTTATTCACTTCAATGTTGGAAAAAAAAATCTCAATTTCTGGCAAAACAATGCAAAATTTCCAAATTCCAGGGGTATAGATCATATTCCCAAAATGGTGAAAAAAAGCCCTGTTCTACCAGGTAGTGTTTACCTTCTGGTATATACAGATGAATTGTTATTTTATGTTACCAGGAAGTTTTGAAAATTTGACAGTCTGTTATATATAGATGAATTGTTTTTTTTTTTTGTGTGTTACCAGGTAGTTTTGACCTTCTGGTATATACAGATAAAGACCTTGAAGTTCCGGACTCGTGGGGAGAATCAGGACCGCAGTTTGTGGCAGATTCTGAAGAAGTTCGCCTGAGATCCTTTACAACAACCATACACAAAGTAGACACCATGGTAGCCTACAAGAAAACTCAGTGATAAAGTGCTTTTCTCACTCAGTGATAAAGTGCTTTTCTCAGTGTAAATAAATCCATGTGCAATTGATAAAACTTGATGCATTAACTTGTTCACATATGCCATTCAGTGCGGCCTTGAGACCATAGTGACCTTAAGGTACAAGTTTATATATGATATTCATATTGTTAACTGAACATTTGATGGTACTTTAATGCACTATGTGATTTCTCTCAATTAAAATTAATTGCCTTCCAACCCAAGTTGAAGTAAAAATATAAAATGTTTTGTGTGGTTTTAAGAAAAGCAAATAAAATCAGTGTTCCTTATAGTGACTGATATTTGCTGTGATGAATGCTTTAATAGCGGTGTAGGTGCTCATTAATTTGCTGCTGAGATCCTCTGACAGAGAAATTCCGATGTAATCAATGTTAAAACAGATGTAGATGGGCTTTATTAGCACACTTACATGGTGATGATGAACTCTGCTGGAACGAATTCTGTAGAGGAGTGACAAAAAGTAACAATGAAGATGGTGTAAAGGTTTGAATCGCAATGATGCAACTTCTTAAAATTGCAATCACCTAATTTGTGCTTGTAAAGCCTGTAACAGACAGTAGATACACATACATATGTGAAATATATCGGTGTTAGAAAATGTACATCATTGCTAATGTTAGCATACCCATGATCATGATAACTATTGAATTTGTTTAAACAAGGAAACTTTGATCTGCAAATACATTAACATTGTCAATTTCTTTTCAAAAAAGTAATTTAAGCTTGACCTTTGGAAAAGTAGGTTGAGCTGTTCTACACACTGCCATTGACTTCACTGTCCTGCAGCAGGTGAATGGTTAGGTGCAATCTCAAATATGTTAGGAAGTACTAAAGCTACATCTTGAAGCTTGCAGCACTTGTTCACCATTCTTGTTCATCCAGAGTGTTTATAGCTCCATCCATAGATCTTGCTACCTAGGACAACCCACACTAAAAAGATACATATCTTCACCACTTTTGCATGAGCCATACAATACCTTGAAAGAGTCTTGCTATTTATTGTGAAATTATTCTTAAAGGATTCATTAACATACTACTGTATATTTCTTCAGTAAAACTGTTGTTATTACTGTAGACTTATGTGTAGTGTATGATATAAATTCTTAGACTCATAGTACATTGAACACTGGTGTATTTGAGTTTTATGCCTTATACACCTAAAGTCAGTTTATACGGGTAAATGTCTCGAGAAACATTCATTTCTTCAGTAAGAACGGAACTGCTGCAAATGTGCGCCAAAAAATATGTGTTTGCTGAAATCATGTGCCACTTTTTAGGTGTTTACTGAGATTGGATGTTTTTATCGGAGACGCATGGTTATTTTAACAATAGGGTAAAAAGAAACCGCAACCCTGTAACCCTGTTACTGTTTTTTTTTCTTAAAAATGGACTTGATGAAATTACCAATTTTCTTATCAGATTGCCTTAGTTAAATGTAATCAGTTTTGAACTGTACGGTGTGAGATACTACTGATTTCTATTTCAGTTAGATTTTGGCTTGCAGCCAAAACATCAAACACTTGGCGCGGTTACTGATATTTTCATGGAGAATTAGTGCGTGATTCAATAATTGACAGAGTTGATAGTTAATCACGCCTTCAGCTTGTTTTACTTTAAGCCACACCTTTTGTTATTGCATCGGTACTACCCGTATCATTCAAGTCTTTAAAAGCATCATTTTCAGTTCAACTTCCTTAAGCGACAATAATTTGATTGACAGCAACACCTTGTTTGGAAGTAGAACGCTGCGTCTTCTGATTGGAGCGGCAGTTCTAAAGGTCGTCGCATGACAAAAAAGAAATCGGCGTCTTGTGAAGTGTTGCAGTGCTCTCTGGGTCAAAATCTGTAGTAAATTATGCACTTCCAACAAATGAGTGATAGTGCAAATACACTGATCAATGATTCTGTGTTGTTCTAAAATGCCAACAACTCGAGGACTCTTCAATAAAATGAAATAAAATTCAGCGGGTTTTCTATGACAAATCAAGTTCCGCTTTTGAAAGGATAGTTTTTTGATACCTTTCAGTTGTCTTCAGGACTTTAAATCAGGATCGGCTTTTGAGAATTCAAAAAATGAGATTTAAATACATTGTGGTCGTAGAAAGAATATCATCTGCATGTACCAACTCCTGATGAACTACTTTTGGAGTTATGCCCCTTTTAAATAAATTTAACCCATATAACTAAACGTCATTTATAGCTTTAAAAGTAATTGCCTTATTGTGTTGCCTGCAATAGCAATTAATGTTGCCTATTTCATTAAATGTACTTGTCCTATAATTCACATATTACTTGGAATAAAGTCTTACGTGACAACAAGAATGATAACTCCGGTTTCCCTATTTTTGAATTATGCCCGTCAAATGCAACTTAACATCAAACTTAATGTAACCTATAACTATAGAATATTTTTTATATTTGTTGTGTTCAATGGCGTTAAAAGTTCATTTTTCATCTATTTCCTGATTGACTGATGTTCGAGTTACGTGACTTATGATATTTCTACTGAGTTTGGGGTAAGAATGTCAAAGGTCACTGAACTTTTTGTTGAACTTAGTTCAGCCTACAGTCGCTAATAGTTAATAGTAGATTACTCATAATTCCGTTTTGATTTCGGGGTTAAAAGTCAAGGTTATTCCAATAAATATCCTACAGTCTCCAAACAATCCGCAGCATGTTCCGATTTACATGGCTAAGCCCTATTGCCGTAGTGTATGGGGTTGATTCCCAGCATAGGCAATATCATTTTATCAAGGTCACAGTATCATATCATCAAAAATTAGTTTCTGTTTCAAACTGTCAGTACTTTTACGAGTATGTAATAGGCCTCCGCGCAATCTGTATGTGGTTGTCCTGGCTAGGTTAATCGGAGTGTTCGGAGTTATGTGGCTAGGCGCTGACGGGTTGGAGTACTATTGTAGGCTTACAATTATTTACAAATCACAGGAGCGCTATTGTGCAGAGTCAGTACATATCAATGGTATTATTTTTGAAAGGTAAATTTGGAAGTTGGTCAGAAGTTAGGCCAAAGACAATTGAATTTATTTTTAAGGCAGATTTTTGTCAATTGGTAGATCATGTGTAGGTTTTCAGCACGCCTTGCTGTATTGCTTATGTCAGCATGCTGTCACAACAGTTCGGATGTTGATTTGTCACAGCTGAAACGTTGATCTGGGCCTGAGCATTAGTTGGTACATAAACGACACCATTAAGGTCATTCCTTATTGTCTACAAAACAGTTCTGAAGAAGATGAGGTGTGAAAATCAAATTATCTTTTTTTAAACAATTTTCAAAAATACTGTTATTATATTGTTATAAACAGATGCATATTGATAATAACAGGAAAAAATGAAAACTGAAAAATTATTTTTAAAAGTAAAACAAAACTGGTTGGCCTTAGAGGGAACATTAAACTGGATGTTGTAATTAATTATTTTTGATTTATTTGAGTGGAAAGTGCTTTATTTAGACACCCAGATTAGACAACAAAGAAGGTACCAAATTTTATTAATTTTTAAACAATTTTTTTAACGATTGTCCCCTGCTATTATCAATATTCATCTGTTTATATAATAATAAATTATATAATAACAGTATTTTTGAAAATTGTTAAAAAATGTTAATTTTATTTCCACACCTCATCCTCATCAAAACTGGAAGACAATAAGGAATGGCCTAAATCTTCAACGAATATTAAAGAATCATTTCATGTTTAGCTCGAGTCTGTCAAAAACTGCGATGGTAAAGTGACATCTTCGGGCATTTCCCAAAATCGAAGCTGCCTCGCCAGCTTGCGATAAAATCCAAGAAATAATATAATACTATTGCACAAAATGATCGACTTTGTCTCGTGAGGTCAATGTCGATAGAAAGATTTTATGTTTATGGTATAATTTACGATACCCCCGGAAAACATCAAAATACCTGTTTTTGTTCGTTAAAGCTTTAACCGTCAGAAACGCATGTTGCATTCTATAGTAGCAATGAGTTTCATTTCCTATCGGGATTCATTTACCAGACAAAAATGGCTGAACATTCGGATGTTTGTATACATTGTAACTAAAGGGAAGATTGGACCAGTGTCAGCTTCATTCTGGTGAGCTGAAGTAAACGTCTGCTTCAATACAGATAATAACTCTGGTGAGCTGAAATAAACGTCTGCTTCAATACAGATAATAACTCTGGTGAGCTGAGGTAAACGTCTGCTTCAATACAGATAATAACTCTGGTGAGCTGAAGTAAACGTCTGCTTCAATACAGATAATAACTCTGGTGAGCTGAAGTAAACGTCTGCCTTAATACAGATAATAACTCTGGTGAGCTGAAGTAAACGTCTGCTTCAATACAGATAATAACTCTGGTGAGCTGAAGTAAACGTCTGCTTCAATACAGATAATAACTCTGGTGAGCTGAGGTAAACGTCTGCTTTAATACAGATAATAACTCTGGTGAGCTGAAGTAAACGTCTGCTTCAATACAGATAATAACTCTGGTGAGCTGAAGTAAACGTCTGCCTTAATACAGATAATAACTCTGGTGAGCTGAAGTAAACGTCTGCTTCAATACAGATAATAACTCTGGTGAGCTGAAGTAAACGTTTGCTTCAATACAGATAATAACTCTGGTGAGCTGAAGTAAACGCCTGCTTCAATACAGATAATAACTCTGGTGAGCTGAAGTAAACGTCTGCTTCAATACAGATAATAACTCTGGTGAGCTGAAGTAAACGTCTGCTTCAATACAGATAATAACTAACAACATTTATAATTGAATTTGTAAATTTTCAAATACATCAATATTTCACTGAAATAGATTTATAATAGTTATATATGTTGTTTATCTTAATATAAGATTCCCGTTATTGTTCTTGTTTACAGAGATTATTTGCATTTCTTTAGATTCCTGTTGATCCTTGGGATCAACAAATGCTTAACAAACAATGGTGACAACAACATTTTGATGAATTCAAAATTAAAGTTGAGTTTGCGCTGATGAGTGGGTATCTGTGATGCTGGCTCCATGATCGATACCGGTAGTTCCATGACCAGAGTCTGAGGTAACTTTGGAAGTTTTCGTGCTAGGTTTGACGTCACCACTGTCATCCTGACCACCGGTCAGTGACTTGCGTCTCATAATAATATACACACCGAGGTTAAGACAACCACCAATATTCGAAAATGTTGTAACTATGTGAATCATCGCCTGCGGAATGTTAACTGTTATTAAGGCCCACACACTAAACACGAAGAGCGCCCACCACTGGATGAAGAAAGCCGCCACAAACATGGACATGGTGCGTGCCGCGCGTTGTGCCGTCTTAACGTGATGGTGTTGAGCTTCGAGAGTGTGCTCCAGTTGTGTCGTCTGCTGTTTGATACGCGTCCACGTGAGGATGTACATGATGCAATTCATCAACATGATGAGGGAAAGTGGCGCTGTCGTAAAACAGATGTACGCTATTCCTCCTTTAACGCCGTCAAAGAAACAACTGAAAGAAGAGTGTTTCATACTATTGAACACGTTTGGATGTAGGGAGGGGGGGGGGGAGGCCAGCCAGCAAAGTTTTAAAAACTTCAGCACTGTTTCCGGCAGACAAGCCGGTATGATTCAACTATTTATTGAATAATGCTTTATCTAAAGTTATTTAACTCACAAGAATACTTACCTAGAATAATATCGAAAATATACAATTTTTAAAATGTTTAACATCATGTAAATAAAATAATATTTTAATCCATTCAGAAATTGAAAACGCCACATTATATATTGGATTAATAAACGTTGAAATTGAAAACTCCTTATGTAAATAGGATTCCAACCTTGTTTAATAGAAAAAGTAATTAAACAATCTAAAAAGAAACTCTGAAGCAAGAAATACACAAAATCTCAATTAACTAAATATCCAAACAACAGAACCACATTAATACAGCTATTAAAATAAGACATTATAGTACAGGGTACAGACGATTTGAAGCCATCTGGAGTGAAAGAAATATTCAGCTGATAGATAAACTTCAAATCAAAACCCAGATATAGTAACTTACAATGAGCCGCTCGGACCAAACTGTCCGGAAATTGCCGCAGCAGTGGCCCCAACAAAGGGCACGCCGAATGTCCACGTTAACAGCCGCCAGTCATACTTTCCAAATTTAAGATTTCTGTTAAAATACATGAGCATGAATGCATTGACTGCCACAATGTTCACCAGAAGGTTCTGTGCCGTGATAAACTCCGCCAAGGTGAACCCGTAGAACTCACACAGCTCTTTAGGATGAACATGATTCTGTGCTATAACGTAATGCAGATGATCCACGCTGTGGGCAATGTTGAAACTTCCATCGCAGATAGCAATATATACTATGAACCGTTCGCTTTTTGTCCAGCGGAAAAACGTTTTATAATTTCTGCTGCGGAAAGACAATATTAAGACAGCCACAACGCAGCAGAAACTGCTTAAAATACACAACAAAGCCGGAATATGAATGTAATAAAACGTTCCATTATCAAGTCCATAGACGGGCAAATCATAACCACTGACAGGTACACCTTGTTTCTCGGCGAGATACGTCGCGTTTTCTTCCATATCTTTTGTATTCGATATCTCAATTATATATGAGTCGATTCTGAAATCTGTGTTTTAATTTTCTGATTATAACTCGGGAAGACACAGCTTTATATATCTGATCAGAATAAGATCATATCATTTATGTTTTTCTTCCGTCAGCTTATGAGTTAGATACAATCAATGTTGGTTATTCAAGTACATGGTGCTGATCACGTATACTTCCTTCATATTTTGTTTACACGGACAGTTAAATGAACCGTATAAGCTTAAATATACGATCAGCAAATAAAACACGTTCAAGAAATTTTGTAGATTATATGGTCACAACTTAACCAGTTCTAAACATTAATCCACGATAATAAAAGCTTACAAAGTATTTGAAGAAATGACTGACACTATTCAGGACTCCCAGCATTATAGACGTTTTCAAGCAGCTTAAAACTGGTATAACTGCCTAGTCTTAGTTTGTATAATGTCGTTTCACTTTCACATATTGGCGTCACTCAACTGATATAATGTCGTCACTCTTAACTACTATTATGTCGTCAATCTCACATGGTAAAATTTCGTCACTCTTACTGGTAAAATCTCGTCACTCTCACATCGTAAAATGTCCTCACTCTCACCTGGTATAATGTCGCTACTCTCACCTGGTATAATGTCGCTACTCTCACCTGGTATCATGTCGTCACTCTCACCTGGTATAATGTCGTTACTCTCACCTGGTATCATGTCGTCACTCTCATCTGGTATAATGTCGTCACTCTCATCTGGTTAAATGACGTCACTCTCACCTGGTATAATGTCGTCACTCTCACCTGGTATCATGTCGTCACCCTAATCTGGTATAATGTCGTCACTCTAATCTGGTTAAATGACGTCACTCTAACCTGGTATAATGTCGTCACTCTCACCTGGTATCATGTCGTCACTCTCATCTGGTATAATGTAGTCACTCTCACCTGGTATAATGTCGTCACTCTCACCTGGTATCATGTCGTCACTCTCACCTGGTATAATGTCGTCACTCTCACCTGGTATCATGTCGTCACTCTCATCTGGTATAATGTCGCCACTCCCGTCTGGTATAATGTCGTCACTCTCACCTGGTATAATGTCGTCACTCTCACCAGGTATCATGTCGTCACTCTTACCTGGTATAATGTCGTCACTCTCACCTGGTATAATGTCGTCACTCTCACCTGGTATCATGTCGTCACACTCATCTGGTATAATGTCGTCACTTTAACCTGGTATAATGTCGTCACTCTCACCTGGTATAATGTCGTCACTCTCATCTGGTATAATGTCGTCACTCTCACCTGGTATAATGTCGTTTCTCTCACCTGGTATAATGTCATCACTCTAACCTGGTATAATGTCGTCACTCTCACCTGGTATAATGTCGCTTCTCTCACCTGGTATAATGTCGTCACTCTCACCTGGTATAATGTCATCCCTCTAACCTGGTATAATGTCGTCACTCTCACCTGGTATAATGTCGTTACTCTCACCTGGTATTAGGTCGTCATTCTCACCTGGTATAATGTCGTCACTCTCACCTGGTATAATGTCGCTACTCTCACCTGGTATAATGTCGTCACTCTCACCTGGTATAATGTCGTCACTCTCACCTGGTATCATGTCGTCAGTCTCATCTGGTATAATGTCGTCACTCTCACCTGGTATAATGTCGTCACTCTCACCTGGTTTAATGTCGTCACTCTCACCTGGTATAATGTCCTCCCTCTAACCTGGTATAATGTCGTCACTCTCACCTGGTATAATGTCGTCACTCTCACCTGGTATAATGACGCTACTCTCACCTGGTATAATGTCGTCACTCTCACCTGGTATAATGTCGTCACTCTCACCTGGTATCATGTCGTCACTCTCACCTGGTATCATGTCGTCACTCTCATCTGGTATAATGTAGTCACTCTCACCTGGTATAATGTCGTCACTCTCATCTGGCATAATGTCGCCACTCCCGTCTGGTATAATGTCGTCACTCTCACCTGGTATAATGTCGTCACTCTCACCTGGTATCATGTCGTAACTCTTACCTGGTATAATGTCGTCACTCTCACCTGGTATAATGTCGTCACTCTCACCTGGTATCATGTCGTCACACTCATCTGGTATAATGTCGTCACTTTAACCTGGTATAATGTCGTCACTCTCACCTGGTATAATGTCGTCACTCTTATCTGGTATAATGTCGTCACTCTCACCTGGTATAATGTCGTTTCTCTCACCTGGTATAATGTCATCCCTCTAACCTGGTATAATGTCGTCACTCTCACCTGGTATAATGTCGCTACTCTCACCTGGTATAATGTCGTCACTCTCACCTGGTATAATGTCATCCCTCTAACCTGGTATAATGTCGTCACTCTCACCTGGTATAATGTCGTTACTCTCACCTGGTATTAGGTCGTCATTCTCACCTGGTATAATGTCGTCACTCTCACCTGGTATAATGTCGCTACTCTCACCTGTTATAATGTCGTCACTCTCACCTGGTATAATGTCGTCACTCTCACCTGGTATCATGTCGTCAATCTCATCTGGTATAATGTCGTCACTCTCACCTGGTATAATGTCGTCACTCTCACCTGGTTTAATGTCGTCACTCTCACCTGGTATAATGTCCTCCATCTAACCTGGTATAATGTCGTCACTCTCACCTGGTATAATGTCGTTACTCTCACCTGGTATAATGTCGTCACTTTCACCTGGTATAATGTCGTCACGCTCACCTGGTATAATGTCGTCACTCTCACCTGGTATAATGTCGTCACTCTCACCTGGTATCATGTCGTCACTCTCATCTGGTATAATGTCGTCACTCTTATCTGGTATAATGTCGTCACTCTCACCTGGTATAATGTCGTCACTCTCACCTGGTATAATGTCGTCACTCTCACCTGGTATAATGTCGTTACTCTCACCTGGTATCATGTCGTCACTCTCACCTGGTATAATGTCGTTACTCTCACCTGGTTAAATGACGTCACTCTCACCTGGTATAATGTCGTCACTCTCAGCTGGTATAATGTCGTCACTCTCACCTGGTATCATGTCGTCACTCTCACCTGGTATAATGACGTCACTCTCATCTGGTGTAATGTCGTCACTCTCACCTGGTATAATGTCGTTACTCTCACCTTGTTACATGACGTCACTCTCACCTGGTATCATGTCGTCACTCTCACCTGGTATAATGTCGTTACTCTCTCCTGGTATCATGTCGTCACTCTCACCTGGTATAATGTCGTCACTCTCACCTGGTATAATATCGTTACTCTCACCTGGTATCATGTCGTTACTCTCACCTGGTATCATGTCGTCACTCTCACCTGGTATAATGTCGTTACTCTCACCTGGTATCATGTCGTCACTCTCACCTGGTATAATGTCGTCACTCTCACCTGGTATAATGTCGTCACTCTCATCTGGTATAATGTCGTCACTCTCACCTGGTATAATGTCGTCACTCTCACCTGGTATAATGTCGTCACTCTCACCTGGTATAATGTCGCTACTCTCACCTGGTATAATGTCGTCACTCTCATCTGGTATAATGTCGTCAATCTCACCTCATATAATGTCGCCACTCTCATCTGGTTTAATGTTTTCACTCTCATCTTATAAAATGTCGTCATTACCATCTGGTATAATGTCGTCATTCTCACCTGGTAAAATGTCGTCACTCGCCTGGTCATCACTCTCAACTGGTAAAAATTCTTCTCTCTCACCTGGTGTAATGCGCCACTCTAAACTTGTATAATGTCGTCACTCTCTCCTGGCATAATTTCATCACACTTA
Source organism: Corbicula japonica (assembly GCA_038501625.1). NCBI lineage: Eukaryota > Metazoa > Mollusca > Bivalvia > Venerida > Cyrenidae > Corbicula > Corbicula japonica. The sequence continues at coordinate 474,017 of JAZAYU010000045.1, forward strand.
CTTGGTACAATGTCATAATTTCACCATTTGATGTCGAATTTTACTTTTTGTCACCGAAACTATGTGTATTTCTCAATATATTTGAATTTGCCTTATTGTTGTGACCTTGTCATAAAACAGGAAGTCAAGAAAAACACGTCTCTGTGATATTTTTAACGTAATTATAAAATAGTAAATAAACAAATTAACATGTTTATTTAGCAGAAAGGGGTATTTTCAACTTCTAGAGCAAGGAATGACTTTCTAACTCCCTTCTTTCCAGTGTCTTTATTGTATACCAAAATAGAGAAGATAGTACTTATAAATGATACACGGTTAAATAACTCAAAGCAGACAAGCTTCTGCTCTTTTGAAAAAAACAACACAACAGTTACACATATCCTAGACTATGCTGTCATTTTCAAATAAGGGGATAAGAAAACACTCGGTGGACACTTCCGAGTGTGTTTGACCTTCAATTTCCTGGTCGCTTCCTGGTCGCGTAAACGGATGACAATCACTTATTTCTCTTTTAGTAGTTGAACGTTTTTTTTTACAAAGTACACAACATTTTCTTGTCAGTATCATTGCACTCACGTGGGAATTTAAAATTATGTTTTGTATCGCTTAGTTTTTGTGAATTTATGTAAATATAATTTTAAGGGATTTTTAGGTCTAGCTTTTTTCTTTTACTTTTCTAACGTGTCTTACTGTATGCAAAATAAAGATACATTAGTAACATTCATTTGTGCAAAGTTTCATTGAACAGCATTTTGCCATTATTGAGATTTTGATAATTTTCTCTTTATCGATGAACGTGGTGGGAGAAGTGTGGTAAGCCCTTAATCAATCTAAATAACTAACATCTCTGTAATGCGAAATAATATTTCGAAACGGCCATATTAAAAAACCCTCCCACAAAATAAAAAGTAGAAAGCTCTACAAGCGAAACTTAGAACTAGATATCTTGGAACAGTCAGTGGCAAACATTTTGCAACCAGAGGTTTAAACCATGTTCTAGAGTGTACTTACCTTACACGTGACTATACAGATTCTTAAATGAACGAAGTACAAGTTGCCTTTGAGATTCCAACCCTCCATCTACTTGGCAGTGTTGAAAGCCAAAGCACACCAACTTATGCAAACATTTTGTATCTAGGTATTCTAATTTCTAATTTCTTTTTGGTACTTGCACGAGTGAAATTCTTATGTTGAGCTGTTGCAGAGAATAATCATATGTTCCGACTTCTATTTATCAATGCTATATAATCATGTACTTGTCTATCAGCCTTACAATATATAGTGTGTAAGTAGTAGTTGTCTGTTGATTCCTCCCCACACAGTAGATGGGTTAATCACCAAGCATGCAAAGCGCTGCAGAATATCATGTTAGTATCCTTTCTATTTGTATTAACATATGGTTTTTACAAATAACGTGGAGAAATTAATATTGTCTTAATAGTGGTTACGAAACAAGTTTTTAATTTAGTACTTACAAAAAGTGAATAACAGGATTCGCCACACCCTGAAAATACAGCCTCCAACTCAGCTCAAAAGCAGAGAGAGAGGAAAATACAGCCTCCAACTCAGCTCAAAAGCAGAGAGAGAGGAAAATACAGCCTCCAACTCAGCTCAAAAGCAGAGAGAGAGGAAAATACAGCCTCCAACTCAGCTCAAAAGCAGAGAGAGAGGAAAATACAGCCTCCAACTCAGCTCAAAGCAGAGAGAGAGGAAAATACAGCCTCCAACTCAGCTCAAAGCAGAGAGAGAGGAAAATACAGCCTCCAACTCAGCTCAAAAGCAGAAAGAGAGGAAAATACAACCTCCAACTCAGCTCAAAAGCAGAGAGAGAGGAAAATACAGCCTCCAACTCAGCTCAAAGCAGAGAGAGAGGAAAATACAGCCTCCAACTCAGCTCAAGAGCAGAGAGAGAGGAAAATACAGCCTCCAACTCAGCTCAAAGCAGAGAGAGAGGAAAATACAGCCTCCAACTCAGCTCAAAAGCAGAGAGAGAGGAAAATACAGCCTCCAACTCAGCTCAATGCAGAGAGAGAGGAAAATACAGCCTCCAACTCAGCTCAATGCAGAGAGAGAGGAAAATACAGCCTCCAACTCAGCTCAAAGCAGAGAGAGAGGAAAATACAGCCTCCAACTCAGCTCAAAGCAGAGAGAGAGGAAAATACAGCCTCCAACTCAGCTCAAAGCAGAGAGAGAGGAAAATACAGCCTCCAACTCAGCTCAAAAGCAGAGAGAGAGGAAAATACAGCCTCCAACTCAGCTCAATGCAGAGAGAGGAAAATACAGCCTCCAACTCAGCTCAAAGCAGAGAGAGAGGAAAATACAGCCTCCAACTCAGCTCAATGCAGAGAGAGAGGAAAATACAGCCTCCAACTCAGCTCAATGCAGAGAGAGAGGAAAATACAGCCTCCAACTCAGCTCAAAAGCAAAGAGAGAGGAAAATACAGCCTCCAACTCAGCTCAAAGCAGAGAGGAAAATACAGCCTCCAACTCAGCTCAATGCAGAGAGAGAGGAAAATACAGCCTCCAACTCAGCTCAAAGCAGAGAGAGAGGAAAATACAGCCTCCAACTCAGCTCAAAGCAGAGAGAGAGGAAAATACAGCCTGCAACTCAGCTCAAAGCAGAGAGAGAGGAAAATACAGCCTCCAACTCAGCTCAGTGCAGAGAGAGAGGAAAAGAGAGCACGAGTTTTTAAGAATACCAATTTCAAATCAGACATCACAAAGAATTAACGAAGAAGAGAACCAACCAGAATGATTAAGATCAAGACATTTTGTTTTTCTAAATTATTATCTTAAAGGGAGATGTGCAGGGTCAAGCAGGTGTACTCGGTAAAATCGTGAACAGATCGATCTATATAACACTTACGTGTACTTTTCACTAAATTGTACATTTCAAACCCTCCAGGAGGAAGTTTTCGGTTAATTTTACCATTTTACCGGACCTGAAAACAATCCGCTGAAGAAAAAAACATTCTATATTTAGCGATCATTCTATATTTAGCTCATCGCTGAGCTTACTATTCGTGGTGGCCCAGGCATTTTGAAACAAATGGCGACGTCGATAGTCGGCAAGGTACACCGAATGCGTATTTTGGTTGATCACGTGACAGTCCAAAAAACCACCGCAGCTTTACGCGGGGAATACAAAATAGCTAACCTATGCGCGTCGCATAAGATAGGAAACACCATTTATATATCTTTTTATAAAAATATTGGGAAAAGGGAACGTTGAAAACCACCAAACACGACAAATATGAAAATATTGCAGGTTCGGTTTGATTGAGCCTGTTGACATGGGATGTAACGGCAGTAATGGTAATGCATGTAACTGTCTACGCCGTCTAGCCCGGGATAAGCGCAACGACATATAACACCTGTAAACAGTACAATTTTGATCCATCCCAAATAGTACACATTTGGAAGGGGACATGGAACCTTCGATGAGGTATTTTCAGATGAACACCATTCCTTAATCAGCGGCGTATGGTCAACAGATAAAAGATTTGGTTTGCCCTAACAGAAAAAAACGATTGGCGGAACTGAATAAATTAGAATTTTGACAACGGATCTGAGAATATAAATCCTGCATATCACAGAGAACGCCAAAGGCAAACTTTAAAATCAGGAAGTATATCCTAGAGGTAATTGAACAATAACCAACTATATACTGGCATAGACATTTAATGAACCCATCTAAAGACTGTCCAAAATATTAAAGCAAAAGTAATTTAAGATGTACTATAAACATATATCGTGCTCAACGGCCTTCAAAGGTAGCGTTGTCGGACTTGCATGGCTTGGCGCAGTCGCCGTACGGAACAGGTTCGATCCCCAGTAGAGTTTTACCTATGTTAAATACACATATAAATTACGGGTTTCATAATGGTTCCTAAATTATAAATGGTTTATATCAGTTAAAGAAGGTACACGACAGGAACCACATTTATTAAGCTGGCTGTTTTCAGTCCGTGTAACTTTACCATCGTCGCAATTTTCATCGGTTCGAAATCTTCTTTTCAAGATCACATAGACTCCAAGGTTAAGACAACCTCCGATATTCGAAAATATTGTCACTATGTGGTGCAGTGCAAGTGGAACGTTTGGGTCGATTAACGCCCATGCGCTAAATACGGCGGGAGACGACCACTGAATGAAGAATGCCACGACAAACATTGACATGTTACGTGCTGCTCGCGCTGACTTCTGAACGCGCCGAGCGTTTGTCGTGATGAATTTCAATCTTGTCGTCTGCTGGTTGATACGCCTCCATGTCAGGATGTACAGTACGCTGTTTATTATGAAAATTGTTAGAAGAGGAATTGTGATCAAACAGATGTTCGCTGTTCCTCCTTTAACGCCATCAAAGTAACAACTGAAAAATAGCAAAATTTCGTTTCAAAAGTCTGCAATTGCAATTTATATTGCCAGCTGTTTTCTTTGTATCTAATACAACAAAATCAGGTAAGTTTATAGAGTATGAGAGATTATTCAGAATCAGAGTTAGATCTGTCAGATTCAGAGTTAGATCTATCGATAACCGGTGTTCTGGTCTAGTATGGCCATCGAGAATCTATATATTTTGCTTCACAGAATCATGTTTTCAATCTATCCAAGGCGGTTACCCCAAAGGTTCTCTGTTTCGTTAATTATTTGTTTAATTTGAATGTGATCATCTTAAAAACCCAGTTTCTCTTTTCCTCTTTACATTTCTGCTGCTCGGATAGCGGCAATTCCTGATATGCATATTTCACTTTTTTGGAAAGGTATTCCTTTCAAGTAACACGAAATGTTCAATGGCTAATGAATACACGTTTATAAAACAACGCACAATCTAAAAAAAGGAAATGCATGTACTAATTTAATTTTGATTTTTTAATAATGTAATTATAGTGTGGCGTATACACTATATTAATGTTCAAACTGAAGAGCTTAATAGCACTAATGCTTATACACTGACTTCTTCATCTGAGAGTGATATTGTTACTGCACACACTCTACAAATTACAAAATTTAGAATCAGTGTTGAGACGAAACAAAACAAAGTGCCTACTATGTATTGGTTGCCTAAAATGCACAACGCACCGTACAAAGCAAGATTTATTGCAAACTCTTGTTCTTGTACAACAACAAAAGTATCCGTGCTCTTAACATCTTGCCTTACAGCTATAAAAGAACATGTAATTAGGTATTGCGAAAAAGTTTTTGAAACCACTGGCAAAAATTTATTTTGGTCTATAAACAATTCAAATGACGTTTGGAAAAAGCTTAAATCAAATAATTTTCAGGCGTTCTGTTTGTCTACATATGAGTTTTCAACCTTATATACTTCTGTTCCTCATAATTTAATAAGAGACAAGCTAACCAGTCTCATTGAAAAAACTTTTGCTAGAGAAAACAAAACATTTATCGCTTGTAATGAACATAGAGCATTTTTTCAGATGGTTCTTAGGATAATTATACTTCATGGACCTGTCAAGACCTTATCCAGGCGCTCACATTTTTATTGGATAATATTTATTTGAGATTTGGTACCTCTTTCTATAAACAAGTGATAGGCATTCAAATGGGTATTAATTGTGCACCCCTTGTTGCCGATCTGTTTTTATACTATTATAAAAGAAACTTTATGTTATCTCTTTCTACCGAACATCAAGATGATATTATTACAGCTTTTAACAACACCTCTAGGTACCTTGATGAGTTATTAAATATAGATAATAACCACTTTCCATCACTGGTTAATAAGATTTATCCTATAGAACTACAGCTGAATAAAGCGAACACTTCAGAAAAGCAAGCAAACGTTCTTGATCTAAATCTGTCCATTGAAAATGGTTACGTCATTACTAAAATGCGTATATGATAAAAGAGATGATTTAAATTTTAATACAGTTCCTCGTGCAACATTTTACGGGGTTTATATCCGACAGCTTGTTCGCTTTTTAAGAGCTTGCAACGATGTGAATGATTTCAATGAACGTAATCTTTGCATTACAGAAAAACTATTAAAACAAGGTTTTCGGTATCACAAATTAAGGAAAACCTTTTGCAAGTTTTATCGCCGATACCCAGATCTAATTCATAAATACAGATGCAGTTTAAAATTACTATTGCAACAAGGTATTTTACAGTCAGTTTTTTTTTTACCGAGATTTAATTTATTAACTTAAGAAGATAAAAGGCAATGTTAATTTCTCCCGGTTATTCGTAAAAACCATCTGTAAATTTAAAAAGAACGGTTACCAACATGATATTTTACAGCGCTCTGCAGGCCTGGTGGTTAACCCATCTACAGTTGATCATTATGCTTACCTCTTTGGTTGCACGACGGTGGCAGGGTTTTAAGAGTTGAAGGTTTATGGGGAAATCTTTTCTTAAAAGAACCTAGAAGCTCGATTTGTTTCTTTTATCCCTGTCGTCTTGTTCTTGCTGATTTTACTCCAGGTGCTCTGGTCTCGCTAAGATCATTGAGTACCCGCCCTTTGGCTTTGCAATGCTAATAGCTTCTTTTGTTTTATATGTTTGTGTGCTTTTGCATGCATCATTGTTGAGCCGATGGGTGGGTTGGAGTTATTTCACCAAGACAACTTTTACTTGTTTTGTGATACGAGAACCTGTTGGGGCAAGTGTGAGGTTGGTGCACCCTAGAACCTGGTTTAAACCCCCAGTGGCAATATGTTTTGCCACTGACCGTTCCAAGGCGGTATCCCAAAAGGTTCTCTTTTTCGTTTGTTGTTTGTGGCGTCTTATTTGAATTGACATACTTATAACAAACATGTTCTCTCTCTCTCTCTCTCTCTCTCTCTCTCTCTCTCTCTCTCTCTCTCTCTCTCTCTCTCTCTCTCTCTCTCTCTCTCTCTCTCTTCTTCTTTTTCGCTGCGTGGGGAGGCTGTGTTTTGAGAGTGTGGCGATTCCTGATATGCACATATTACATTTTTATAAGTATGACGAGAAGACAATGTGTTGCACACTACATGATTAAACATATTATAAACTATTTAAAAACTTACAATGTACCGGTAGGGCCTATCTGCCCGGTGGCTAATGCTGCTGTATAGCTAACAATGGGAACGCCTAATGTCCACGCCATCAGCCGCCAATCAGCTTTTCCGAATTCCAGATTCTTGTTAAAAAACATGAGCACAAATGCATTGATGGCCACAATATTCACCAACAGGTTCTGCGCAGTTAAAAACTGTCCCATAATGAACCCATAGAACTCGCAGAGTTCCCTAGGACGAACATGATCTCTTGTGATAGTGTAATGTAAGTGGTCCATGCTATGAGTCAAGTTGAAACATCCATCACAAAAGGCTATGTACACGATAAATCGTTCGCTTTTTGTCCACCGGAAAAACGATTTATAATCCTTCTGGCGGAATGACAAAATTAAAACAGCCAAAACACAACAGAAACTGCTAAAGATACAAACTAGCGCCGGTATATGAATATAATAAAACGAGCCGTTACTGAGTCCGTACACGGGCAAATCATAACCACTGAGCAATACCACGCCTACATTCGAGGAATTCGTCTTATTGATGTCCATTTTCGTTTAAACTGCACATAAAATAAAGCTTTAGTTTTTAGTTTCTTTCCTGGAAAAAAAACCATCCCAACACTTGATTTCAAATTCCCATCTAAGTATGCAGTTTAAACCGTTTTCTCGATCTATCCTCTGAAACATGCGGGAAATGATGAATGTATTTTCGGACTCTGATAGTTGTTTTATACCGACCACTGCACAATCCCAATAATACAAGTAAACCTTCAACATATTACTGATATTAAATAAATACATTGGGGAAAAAGTATCAATTATAACAAGCAATTAAATTAGACACAGCAATTAACAAAATTAGAAAACTGTTGTTTTATACTTTTCATATCCCCAACTGACTATACAACTTCCAGCAGCAAAATGAAATATATGAATAAAAGTATAATACATCGCTATTTTAGCCTCAGAAAGTGAAAAGGGGATATCAAGAATAACCACGCTACTATCCCTAGTAGGATTTAATTTGGAAGTGTTCCTTTAATATAAAGCAAAAAATGGGATGTGCAAGCATGCGTCCGTCCGCCCGTCTGAGTATGTATTCAATAAAATTAAATACTCAGTGACTTTACAATGAACTAGTCAAACCTTCCGGCCGCTTCTCTGATGTAGTGCTGACAAATCGAACGCCTCATGTAGACTCTACTCAGCGGCCGATCGACGTTTACCATATTTCATATTCTTAAAAAAACATGTGGCGAACATTTTGCCAATAGGGGTTTAAACCAGGTTCTGGATAGGGTGCAAGTGTTTATGAAGGTTTCTAATGATACATTTTGTCAACCAGTTCAGGTTTAGCTTTTTATCCGTTATGGAAGAATATTTTAAAAGCAATAATCCGAAGTTTGTTTTGTTTTTTATAATATGCAAGATGCTTTCCAAAATTATGTTTAAATTATTTATCTCTGCATGTGTTTACTTTCACAAATGTATCAATTATTGATAGATTCATTTCAAACGATTCCGGTTAATTCAATCAGTTCCGAATATAAAACGGGGACATCTCTCACAGTGTTTTTGACTGTTAGATTTGACAGCTGTGTAAAAGTGTTGACAGACGGGATAAATGTTACATTTTTCGGTCTTATTGGGCCGTCACACTATGACGTTCTGGCCAGCGTTCTACGACGTTTGATGAAACGTTGATACTCGTCCATGGTGGCTGGGATATCGCAAGAAGTGCGTTTTTTGAACGCTAGTGAAACTCGGTGAACGTCAATGATCGCCGAGAATCGGCGGAGAACGCTGGTCCGGAAAAAAAATTTGAACATGCACAACATTTTCTCTGAGACGAGCGTTCTTCAACGTTTAATTGTAAACGCTGAAGAACGTTTAAGAACGTTCGTGGAACGTTTTACTAACGTTTGCCGAGCGTTGCACGCGTTCGACTATAGTCAGACAGTCGTTACTCAAGCGTTACTTGATTGTTACAAATCGTTTGCTTTGCTGTGAACGACTCACTGGCGACCTTTCAACGACCGCTAAACGGTCCCCTAGCGAACGCAGCGTGTGACTAAAGTGAAACGAGCGTCCTTTTGACGTCCATTGAGCGTCATTCGAGCGTTACCCGAACGTCCATGCCTCAGCACGCTCGTCTAACGTTGACCAATCGTTCTTCGCGCGCCAGTGGCCCGTGAGAACATGCCAATGATTTAAGGGTTTTCTTACTTGGTCGCTCTTACACGCTTTTAGTGCGTTAGACACACGCTAGTGGTGCGTTAGACAAAACGTTAATAACACGCCAGATGTGTCATCCTCATTCTAGAACGCTCAAAAATTGAACGATTGAAACGTTCAGAGAACATTGACCAGAACGTCATAGTGTGACGGCCCCTTTAAACTTATTCTGTAAAAAATGTATAATTTAATACAATAACACAATAATGCAGTACGTTAGTCATGTTTACGAGCTTATTGTGTTAAAAAATAAACACGCATTTAATAAGATCGTATTTTAGTATTATTATCAAAAGCAGTATAGCAGTCATGACATCACAAGTCCAATTAAATAGCCTTCAGGTATTGCACTGAGTGCATCTGATACAACCTTAAGTCATCTTTTACAATGTGTAAAAATGATATAACCCCTTGGTAGCCACAAGCAATTAACGAAAAAAGAACTCTTGGTGTTACCGCCTTGGAACGGTCAGTGGCAAAACAAATTGCCACTGGCAAGAAACATGGGTTTATTAAATGATCAATTTCAAATATCATACCACAAACAAATGATGATAAAGGGAACTTTGAAACGGCCAGTAGCAAAACAACTTGCCACAAATATTAAAACCTTCCTTTAGGGTGCACCTTCCCCAACATCTTCTCTTTTGTCAACAAACAAGTACAAATTGTTTCAGTGAACTAGATCCAACTTATCAATGAAGTAGACACATTGCATGCAATAGGACACACACGTGTAAAACGTAAGAAGATAATAGTAATGTCGAGCAAAAATTGTAGGTTGCCTAGAATCGGTCATAAATTTTAAAAACCCTGCTCCCGTCGTGCAAAACCCGATCTACTGTAGATAGATAAATCACCAAACATGCTAAGCGCTGAAGAACATCATGCTGATTTATTAGTGGTTTTACGAATAACATGGAGAAACTAGTATTGGGTTTTATTTTTATTAACATTAAATCTCCATAAAACAGTGGTGTTGTGGCAGTTGTGATTTAAAATGCAGCTGTATTTTTCAATTAAATTTGTGTAATGACGACAAAATCTGCAAAATGTTTTCTTAATTTATCGATACCTCTCTTTCAATGTAATTTTTCTGTTATGCAAAGATTGGGTTCATTGAAATTTTGAATATTAATACACGCTCTAGAAAAGCTGAGCAATGTAAAACCTACACTATGTTAGATGTGGGACATCACCATTTAAAAATGGAAATTTTAAATATTTAAATCAATATAAATAGTTACGAAGCCATTTTTAATTTTTACTAGTTACTCAACAATTTTAATAGAAAAATTTATATCAAGATATCATGCTTGTTTTTCCTTGAATTGTTAGCTTCATTAAGATGGAGTTCAATTGGATATATTTTGTTGACCCAAGATGGAGAATTGATATTATCTATATTAAACAAATCGTCAAGATATCCAGGTTTCATTAAAATGCTCCATTGTTATTTATTTTAACTTAAAATAATGATTGTCGCATGATATTTTTACTCAAGTTCGTTTTATGTATTTGAGACCAGTCAAGTCTTCGACGAGACTACAAGAACACTTCAGAAAAGCAAGCAAACTTTCTCGATCTAAATCTGTCCATTGAAAATGGTTACGTCACTATATGTTTTATATGTTTGTGTGTTTTTGCATGCAACATTGTTGAGCCGATGGCTGGGTTGAAGTTGTTTCACAAAGAAAACTTGTACTTGTTTTGTGATATGAGAACCTATAGGGGCAAGTGTGAGGTTGGTGCACCCTAGAACCTGATTTAAACCACCAGTGATTTGCCACTGACCGTTCCAAGGCGGTAACCCCTCGGGTTCTCATTTTTGTTAATTGTTTGTTGTGTCTTTTTTGAAACTGATCATTTTATTAACCATGCTCTCTCTCTCTCTCTCCCTTTTCTTCTTGACTGTGTGGGGAGGCTGTTTTTTTCTGAATGTGGTGATGTCTGATATGCATATTTCCCTTTTTATAACATATATATGGGCTATACGATAAATTGCTGCACTTTAGAGTATTGAATTGAATGAAAATTATTTAATATGGAACTCCTCTGGATTTGTTTTAGCTTTGTTTAACGCACATACATTACGAGTTCCTTAGTGATTTCTGTACCTATCAGTTACACATATCAGTAGCAGGAGGTACACGACAAGAACCACCGTTATAAGTCTGGCTGTTTTCAGTCCGTGTAATATAAACACCGTCGCAATTCCCTTCGCTTTGAGATCTTCTTTTCATGATCAGATGGACTCCAAGGTTAAGACAACATCCGATATTCGCGAATATTGTTATTATGTGGTGCAGTGCCTGTGGAACTTTTGGGTCGGCTAACGCCCATGCACCATAAACGGCGACAGACGACCACTGAATGAAGAATGCTACAACAAACATAGACATGTTACGTGCTGCTCGCGCTGACTTTTGAACGTGCCGAGCGTTTCTTGAGGTGAATTTATGTCTTGACGTTTGCTGGCGGAATCGACTCCATGTCAGGATGTACAGTATGCTGTTTATGACGAAGACGGCTATAAAAGGCGCCGAGAGTAAACAGATGTTCGCTGTTCCTCCTTCAACGCCATCAAAGAAACAACTGAAATGAAAAACAAATTTTATTTTAAGTATGCAATAGATGTTGAGCTCTAGTTTCTTTATATCTAAAACCACAAAATCAGGATAGGTAATAGAGTATGAGAGATGATCCAGAATCACAGTTAGATCTGTTAGAATGCTTATATACTGGCATATATCAGAAGATGTATTAATATATCTGGAAACAAACACTTGAGTCAAGAGGCTGAATAATGTTTCTTTTGGTCTAAAAAGAATGAGTTGTTCAGTATGATATCAAAGACGTGACATCCCTGCTATTCTATTAATGACTGAACATTTTACGCGTAACACCCCATGGTATAATAAATTGCAATGTAACCAGAAATATAAATTGTTACTTATTAAGCAATGCTGAAGAAACTAAATTTCTCCCATCTGTAACAATACTAACGATAACGAAGTAGATTTGGTATATTTTACGTGCGCTTCCCATATAAAGTTAAAATAATTTTAGTATTTTTGAGTGGACATTTCAGATTTTTTGTTGTGTGGAGAGGCTGTGTTTTCAGAGAGTGTCTATTCTTGAGAGGTATAAATACTTACATTTATATCAAGATCAATTGTTTGCGGATGTAAAGACAAAAAAGGGAACGGAATAACAATTGGTTGGTAAAAAACAGTTTGGCTATGATTGCGGTCAAAAATTGTAGATCAAGTTAGAGGTGTGAAATCTAAGCAAATATGTGTGTCTGTTTTATGCAATTTTGAGCATGCACTGTGATGTTAGCAACACGAAGTACATAGTTATTACCATGCCATTTCCACAATAACACTCAAACTTAAGCTTTTATTACATAAAGTATCAGAATGTCTCACTCATTGACCTAAAGGTATGTCAAAATAATTTAGTTATGATTCGAACAGTTTCCATTCTGTATTAATGCATCCTATTTATTAAGTGTATAAAAACAACCAACCAATGCTGCCAACACCCAATCTTATATGAGCAAAACACAACTGCATATTTAGCTCGACTATTCGAAGAATATGGGAGCTATCCTACCCGCTCCGGTGTCGGCGTCGGCGTCGGAGTCCCCGTCGGCGTCCGTTAACCAAAAATGCACTTTGGTATATAACTTGAAAACTACTTATGATATATTCAACATCAAATTCTACATCATTACCAACAACACCCATAACTTCTCCACAAATATTTTTCAAGTTATGCCCCTTTTTCACTTTAATTTTGCGTTAAGGAAAATATGCACTTTGGTCCATAACTTATTAACTACTTGAGATATCAACTTGAAACTTCGAATATATATTCACCATCAAATTCTACATTATTACCAACAAGACCCATAATTCTTCTGTCAATATATTTCAGGTTATGCCCCTTTTTTGTGTCGCCCTTTCGAAGAAATGGCGATACATAGGGACCGCTTTGTCCGTCCGTCAGTCCGTCGGTCCATCCGTCACGAAAACATAACGTTGGCTATAACTTTGCCAATTCTTAATATTTCTTCATCAAACTTTCAAATTATATTGCTTATGACAACACGCTCGAGATGATACCAAATTCTCAAGGTCAAGGTCACATTTGATGGAGTTATGCCCCTTTTTGTACTTATATTTAGACACGAAAACTTAACGTTGGCAATAACTGTGCCAATTCTTAATATTTCTTCATGAAACTTTCAAATTATATTCCTTATGATAACACGCTCGTGATGATACCACATTCTTTAGGTCAATGTCACATTTGATGGAGTTATTTTCCTTTTTACGAAAACTTAACATTGGCTATAACTTTGTCATTTCTTAATATTTCTTTATCAAACTTTCAAATTATACCACATTCTTTAGGTCAAGGTCACTCTTGATGGAGTTATTCCCCTTTATATGAAAACATAACATTGGCTATAACTTTGCCATTTATTAATATTTCTTCATCAAACTTTCAAATTATATCCCCTATGACAATACGCTCATGACGATACAATATTCTTAAGGTCAAGGTCACACTTGTTGGAGTAATGCCCCTTTTTGTACTTGCATTTTTATTCCGACAGCACCAGAGGGCGACACATGTGTTCAACTGAACACCCATCTAGTCTTTTAACGCAAAATATGCATTTTGCCCATAATTTTAAAACTACTTGAGATATTGCCTTGAAACTTGAAATTTATTTTCACCATCAAAATCTACATCATAACCAACAAGACCATAACCCTGCTTCCATTTTTTCAAATTATTCCCCTTTTTCACTTAAATTTTGTGTTAAGCAAAATATACACTTGGCCTTTAACTTTAAAACAACTTGAGCTATCGCCTTGAAACCTGGAAAATATATTCACCATCAAAATCTAGGTCAATATCAACAACACCGATAACTCTGCTACCAATATTTTTCAAGTTATGCCCCTTTTTCACTTATGCAATTGTCCCATAATTTTGAAACAACAGGAGATATTACTTTAAAACTTGGAATATATGTTTGCCATCAGTTTCTAAATCATTATCAACAAGATCCATAACTCTATTGGAAATATTTCTGTAAGTTATGCCCCTTTTGCATTTAGTTTTTACCTCGACTATTCGATATTTCATTGAAACTTTGAATATTTTTTCACCATCAAAATCTACATCATTACCAACAAGACCCATAACTGTAATACAATTACTCTACAAGTTATGCCCCTTTTTCCACTGTTCCTTTTTTTCACTTATAATTTCACTTAAGTGCACTTCATCGATAACTTTGCAAATACTTAAGGTATCAACTTCAAACTTCCTAATATTTTTTTCATTTAAGTTCTTTTTCTGTAACATTACTGAAGTGATTGATATTGAACTAAAAGTAAATGTCTCTAATAAAAAATCACTAACAAGTTTCCTAACAAATCAAGAAATATTTCATAGTTATTCCCCTATTCAGTTTAATATTTATGGTACATTACGGAATTATTTCTGTTATTTGAAATGAATTTCTCCCTAACCATTCACTTGTTAATATTTTTCCTGATTGCACATGAATGTATGGCCATAGTTGTTATTGTTTTAATCTTCAATTTGCATTTGTTTCAAATGATTCGAATAGTCGAGCGCGCTGTCTCCTCTGACAGCTCTTGTTTGTAATTCAAATTAATTTATTTCTTACGGTCACCAAGGAAAGTTTTCATTGTTAATTTGAACGTCATTAGAAATGTCTGACCACACCGGCCACCTAGACGTCTTTCTAAAGAAGACATAAGGTGACCATACGCCGCTAAACATGGAATAGTATTAACCAAAAAATTAATGAAGATGAAATGATAACCGCCATATGCATACCGTCGTTGTGGATGAATCGAAATTGCAGTGTTTAATGGTGTAAGTATTGAGTTGCGCTCTACCCGGGGCTAGGCGGCGTAGGCAGTCATATATGCATTGACATTACTGATAGCCCATAAACAGGCTGTCAAATCGAGCCTGCAATATTTTCATATGTGTAGTATTCGGCGTTTTTTAAAATTCCAATTTCACCCTTTCATATAACAGTGTCCTTGATAATATTCTCAACTCCCATCCGGGCCTTTTAATTTGTGATACTGGCCGAACCTAAAATGTAGAAAAACCCAGCGTGATACAAAATATTCATAAACTATTTAAATCTAAACAAAATGTGACGAATTAGATCTGCGATTATCTCTTGACCAAACTAACCGAGGAAATAATTTGGAAAGTTATTGTATTCAATAATTAAGATACATGGTAAATGTATAGACGACGTTTATAAAACAATGCGCAATCTTTAATACAAATTCATATACCAATTTAGTTTGCAAGGTAACCCTTTAAAAGTATATCAATTGAACAATGTCTTGTCCTTTACAACAACATCCATAAATATTTAAGCAAATATGTAGTTACTTACAATGTACCACTGGGGCCTAACTGCCCAGTGGCTACTGCTGCTGTATAGCTAACAATGGGAACGCCTAATGTCCACGCCATCAGCCGCCAATCAGCTTTTCCGAATTCCAGATTCTTGTTAAAAAACATGAGCACAAATGCATTGATGGCCACAATATTCACCAACAGGTCCCATAATGAACCCATAAAACTCGCAGAGCTCCCTAGGACGAACATGATCCCGTGTGATAGTGTAATGTAAGTGGTCCATGCTATGAGTCAAGTTGAAACATCCATCACAAATGGCTAAATACACGATAAATCGTTCGCTTTTTGTCCACCGGAAAAACGATTTATAATCCTTCTGGCGGAATGACAAAATTAAAACAGCCAAAACACAACAGAAACTGCTAAAGATACAAACTAGCGCTGGTATATGAATATAATAAAACGAGCCGTTACTGAGTCGAAGGCGGGCAAATCATAACCACTGAGCAATACACGCCTACATTCGAGGAGATCGTCTTATTGATGTTCATTTTCCTTTCAGTTGCACATTAAATAACGCTATAATTTTTGGCCGAACATAACCTTTTGTGGTTTTCCATATGTAGAGAGTGTCCTTTACATCTGGCAATTTTTTTAAATTAAACTCGAGTCCTCATTTGAACAAAAATGAAAGAAGTGTTTTTTATGATAACTTCTTTTCAATATTTTTTGTAGAGGAAAAGTTAAGCTACTCGGACTTTTCTTGATCAAATCTATGTCACCAGAATATTTTTGATCCAGGGAAGGACTTTTAATGTTTTTCTGACATCAAATACGGGACAAGGAGCCGAAAACATAAAAAAAATCACCATAAACATAGGTGAGTTTGAAAAAATTACATCTCCACGGAATATAAGGATGTTTAAGCCTTTGACTCACGAAATTTTATACCGTTTTAGTTATCGATTTTACTCGTGGTTCTCTGCAAAGCAATTGGGGCTTCAAGCACAGATAAAAATGTGTCAATATTTCACTAATTTGCATTTATAGTTTACTTTAAATTTTAGAAATCATAACCAGTGCTAGTTTGCAATACATAATTTTCAACATATTCTTTGAACAGTGTACAGGGTTCATTAAAAACAAACTTATTTCAAGGTTTTTCGGCATCTAAATATGTTGTACCGGTACAATTGGATTTTGTTTTTGTCTCTTAATTAAAACGTATCGATGTGTCTCAAATATGGCACTCATTTTATATCAACATACCACTGTGACATTCCGTCATGCATTTAAATTAATCATACAACACATAATTATTTCTATAAAGTATTATTTGGAGCAAGAATGTCAAAAATTTTACCTGAAAAATCATTAAAAGTCCTTCCCTGGATCAAAAAAGTCGGAGGACGTAGAGTTGATAAAAAACAGTCAGAGTAGCTTAACCACCGTGTAATCAGTGATAATCTCTGGTAGTTAATTAATTATAGAACTTTTATTCTGTATTATAACTTATCAATATTTAATGTTTTGTAGTTGTTTGCAGATAACAAGCATTATTTCTGCTATTCATAATAAGTCCACATGTTCATGCAGTCAAACAAAACACAATAAAGTTATTGCACTGGGTCGTGAACATTGTTTTATTGTGTTATCTACAATAGTGCATTTCTTGTTATTGTTTTCAGTATAATTATATCAGTTAATTAAGAACTATCGAACATTTTACATCTTTATAATTACAGTATTAAAATATATTTTTTCCACATACTTGAAGCACATACACGATATTATGCCTGAATCCCTGAGCATTTAATGTGAAAGAACAACTCGGGAATAACGTAAGCTACATAGAAAAAGAAAACTGTGAGGATTAAGTATCATAATCAGAATGGATACAAAGAATTGTAAATCTGCAAGGTGTTTAGTGCAGTTATCACCTTTTACCTTTCCAAAATTGTATAAAGTCAGGATCAAAATACACTTAGAACCTTTTACCTCTGTAAAATGCCACATAGGCAGTGTGTAATTTTCAAACAAACACTAATTAATGTTTGCAAATCACACCTTGCAAGGAAAAATTTATAAGATATGATCCAAAATAGTCAACAAATATGATAAAGTCAAAATTTGTATGTAAATATTTCAGAAAACAAAAGTTTTACAAATTTCACATTTCTGCGTGTTTCTCAAAATGTTGAAAATGGAAGTTATCACCTTTTACCTTTGAACCCTCGACCATTGATTATTTTTCATATCCCCAAATGACCATTCGAATGCCAACAGCAGAAAGGAACTAATGAATATTAAGTATAATAGAGAGCTACATCGCTTCTTTAGCATCAGAACTTAAAATGGATATTAGGAATAACCACACTCAGAAAATACAACTTCTCAGTCAAGAAAGATGGAAAGCGAAAGTTCACAATTAAGTTATGCCTTGTTAATTAACTCCATTCTACCAACCTACTCGACGACTTAGAACCCTATTCCTCGATCGGGCGTTCTATTGCGAGTTCATATTTTGTGTCTCATTAAGGAATGGTTTGAGCAGGAAATGTGTCGCAGAAAGTCAACTCGTTCACTTTTTTATGACTTTTATTCTGAGTCCTTTACCAGCATCTTAAGTTTGAATTGTTATTATACAGATTTGGACATTGTCACAAATCTAAAGACTACTAAACAAAAACGTTAATCAGGAATCGACACACTCAGAAAACACAGCATCCCTACGAAGCTCAAGAGTAGAGAGGAAAAGTGTGCAATATTAATATATCAATATCAAACAATACACCACAAACAATTAACAATTACCGCTTTGGAACGGTCAGTGGCAAAACAACTTGCCACTAGGGGTTTGAACCAGGTTCTAAGGTGCACCAACCTCGCACTTGCCCCCACAGGTTCTCATATCTACAAACAAGTTGTTTTGAAATAACTCCAATCCACCCATCATCACAAGAACGTCGCATGCAAAAGCACACAAGCATATAAGACATAAAATGCTTATAGCAGTAACAATATCACTCTTACATTTCACGTTGACCTGCAACTTTCCCTTCTAGGATTTGGATAGGAACATTCATTTGTGCAAAGTTTCATTGAACGGCATTTTGACATTATTGAGATTTTAATAATTTTCTTTTTATCGATGAACGTGGTTGGAAGGAGTGTGGTAAGCAAATCGATGGAATGTGTATGCGTGCGTCAGTCCGCCCGTCTGTGTGTGAGTGTGATCAATACAATAAAATATTCAGTGACTTTACAATGAACTAGTCCCGAGCTACGTTTTCAGTTCCCAATCGACGTTTACCATATCTCATACTTTTAAAAAGCAAACATTTTGCCAAAGGAGTTTTAATCAGGTTCTATATAGGGTGCAAGTGGTAATGATAGCTATTTATATTGCCACTGACCGTTCCAATGCGGTAACCCAAAGGGTTTTCTTTTTCGTTAATTGTTTTCTTTTCTTGTTTTTTTTTAATGACAATGGCGACATATATTTATATAATAACAGTAATTTAGCAACAATATTGCCGATTTAGCAACATTACATCAATATAGCAGTTACTTTAGCGCTATCAGCAAATTTTCATCATTACAGCAGCTCCATCAGCAATATTTCAGTAATACAATATAACAACTTATCATCTTCATAAATTATCTTTTCCAGATATTAACATTATGATATTGCCTCTACCTGGAATCGAACACGCACCGTCACGGCGACAGCGTCTAGCCCTGCGATTCCGACGACGCAATCAATTGAGCTAACCGTTAAATGTTTGTGGTGTCTTATTTGAAATTGATATTCTTATAAAAACATGCTCGCTTTGGCCAGACTTAAAATATTCTTTGTTTCCCCATCCTGACCCAAGCAGATTTAGTATTGGTAGGTAGGTAGGTCAAAATATTTTTTATTTGAAAATTTTCAGAATAATGATCCACATTTAGATATTCTTGAATTAACTCCAAGGGGAATACCAACACTTTAAAATAAAAATATATAGGTACCAAGTTTACATGTACTATAGATGAATGCCTTTCTGCAAAATGACCAAGTCGTCTTTATAATAAGCCTGCCAGGAATAGTGCTATATAAATAATGAAATAAACTTCCTTATTTCTTAAAACTGAAATACAATTTAATACAAATTTCACATTTTGACAATAAAAACTTTAAGTACTTTAATTATTTTTATTCAGTAGAGATATATTCATGTACCGATCTTCTCAGTGTTGTAATATTTATAACATAAAACATAACGCTCTCACTCCTTTGCAAACCAAGTGCTGCAAACAGGAAAGCAAGCGATATGCCTTGGATTTCAATTTCCCCAACAGGCTAAACAACTTCTTCATCAATGTCAGACATTGTCAACTTTATTGACAATCTACAAATTTTCTTGGATACCAAAGAACGACTGGTATCTCCATTTTTTACAGAGACGCAAGCAGAATGTTCCCTGGGTTACGGACATTGCGAAAGCCACCCCCCCCCCCCCAAAAAAAAGTCCTGGCCATTCCGTCCGATGAGCAATGGATTTCTGCAGGGCCGTTAGATAATCTGCCGGACGGGAAAAAAGACGGAGATGATATTGCAAAATATTTAGTTTTTGTCTTTTTAGGTACATTTTTTGAAAAAAGTGAAACTTGTATTAGATTTTATTTCAGTTTTAACAAACTTTCACCAATAAAACTAAAATTACAGTTTTTGCTTTGACCGAGTTCATTTTTATACAGAATACCAAACGAGAAAATGGTGAGAGGTACATGTAATCCTATATTTATTACGCTTCTTCCGGTTTATCCAAGATAACTTACTTCGACTGCCGATCGCCTTTATTTCAAACGAATTAGCAATTTTATCCCATGAAACTTTGTAAGACTTCCAATTTATTGTTTATGAAAATCATCACAGGCAACAAAGCCATTTTAAATTTCGATGAAATCGAAACTGAATAGCCTAGACGCTGGCTCTATGATTCGTGAAATGTCCCCAGATCGAGTACAAAATATCCTCTGCCAACACCAAAAAGCTCAAACACAATTTTCATTACATGGTCGTTAGATGATGTTATCGAATTCGCGATTGGACATTAGGAATCACGCAACCTATCACAAATAATTTTACTGTGACTGAAGGGAAGTAACCGGAGTTAATGAAGAAGAAAAGGTTGCTTCCCTTAGATTTAGTCGCCGGACAGGAAGACTGAGGATATGCGACCGGAACAAAATCTTTCGGATCTTTCCGATGGTCCGACCCCTTTCGCTTAGGTATGGGTTATCGCCAAGCGTCTGAATACCACCGACAGCTCTAATACTTTTTTTTTTTTCAGGCCCCTTTAACAGGGTAACCCCATTTATTTCTTTAAAGACAAAACACAAACAACATTTTGTGAATACAAAGCTAGATACAAATAATGTTAAAGAGATGAAGTAATTACCCTGACAGACCCTTATATTACTGAGCATTCACCAATACATGAACACACACACACATACCACAAGCACACACACACACACACACATAGATCCCAACATATACTTGTACATATATTGAGATAAGGATCAATATACCTCAAAATAATGTTTTTCTAAATTTCAACTATCCAAATGAATAAGAAATTGTGTTGCACACAGATTAAAGAGTAAAGTGTTATAATTATATAACTTTTGGTCATATTAAGGTAGTTGTATGGAAAGTTAGGCAAAGGAATTTTTTTTTTTTTTTTTTTAGCTCTACAGCTCTAATACTTACTTGCGACCGGTTTCGTACTCAAAATGATTCGAAAAAAAGCATTTTTCGTCTCGAGGCTTTCCTTACCAAATAAAAAAATATCATTTAGGTTTCGGCGATAAAAGTTTTCGGGTAGCGCCGATTTTTTCGGGTCGGTCGTGGATGGGGAAACAAATAATATTTTATTTTAGGCCTTAATGGGAAGTTTAAAAATGCTATCATTTCCAAGCGAGCCATTAAATCTTATTTCATAAAGGATAAAGCTACGAAAATAAGTAAAGTTGTATTTATTTATTAACTTATAATAAATTTACTAAGATGCTGGTTAGTCTTGACAGTTTCACTTTCTATGTAAGCACCTGGTCTAAACCCCCAGTGGCAATTTGATTTGCCACTGACCGTTCCAAGGTGGTAACCCCTCGGGTTCCCATTTTTGTTAATTGTTAGTGGTGTCTCTTTTGAAACTGATCATTTTATTAACCATGCTCTCTCCCTCTCTTCTTTATGAATGTGTGGGGAGGCTGTTTTTTCTGAATGTGGCGATTCCTAATATACATATTTCACCTTTTATCTACACGTCTGACGCTACGCTTATTGCCGTTTCTAAACCGGAACTATCTGTCGGCCCCCATTATGATTATGACGTTGGTTCCCCGACCACAATTACAAACAAACGTGAGGCATGCATAACAAGAAATGTCACACTCAGAAAACTCAGCCTCCCCACACAGTCAAAATATAAAAGAGGAAAAGAGAACATGGGTTTATTCAGTGAACAATTTCAAATAGAATACCACAAATTATTAACGATAAAGGGATCCTTAGGAACGGACAGTAGCAAACAAATTGCCACATATGTTGAAACCTGGCGTAAGGGTGCACCAATCTCATATTTGCCCCCAACATATTCTCTTGGCAACAAACAAGTACAAATTGTTTCAATGAACTAGATCCAACTTATCAATAAAGTAGACAACCTTGCATGCAAGAGGACACACACGTGTAAAACGTAAGAAGATAATGGCACTGTCGAGCAAACAAGTAGGTACTTCATGCCTAGAAACCGCGTAAATTCTTTAAACCCTGCTACCGTCGTGCAAAAGCGATGTACTGTAAATGGATAAATCACCAAGCATGCTAAGCGCTGAAAAACATCATGCTGATATTATTTCTTTTCGAATTTACTGATGGTTTTACAAATAACATGGACAAATTATTATTGCGTTTTATTTTCATTAACATATATGCATGTTTTTCTGAATGGTTAGCTTAATTAAGCAGGAGATAAATTAGATATATTTTGTTGACCCAATATGGCAATTTGATATTATCTATGTTTAAAAAATCGCCAAGGTACCTCAAGGTTTCGTTAAAAGGGTTAATTGTTGTTTGTAACCTTAAAACTGTAATTGACTACGTATAAACCAGACTACATTTAACATGTATATATATTGACCTTATGATACAGTGGCGGATCCAGAGGGGGTTCGGGGGGTTCGAACGAACCCCCCCCCCCCTAATTTCGCCAATTTTTTGGTCCCGGGAGGTTCGAGGTTCGAGGTTCAAAGTTTGTGGGTATAAATCAATATGACTGGTTTCATGAAAGAACTCGATAACCAGTTGGTGCTTAATTGTTTCATTAGACGACCAAAACATGCAGCCTCAGTGGTAGTCTTGGGTGTCAAAACTTACACTTCACGCATATTGCGTACTCTCAATTTAAATCTGTGTATTGCCAATAAACAACTTCGCACATTGCACACTTGCCATTGTAAGTGGTCAATCTGCTTTTTATCAAGACAAGAAAATAGGAAATTGTTAATTAATGGAAAACTTTGTATTGCATGTTTTTTGCGTCTCAAAAAAATGAAATATGCATATCAGGAATGGCCACATCCAACATACACAGCCTCCCCACACAGCCAAAAAGTAGAGAGGAAAAGAGAGCATGGTATTACAAAAATCAGTTTCAAACTGGACGCCACAAACAAATAACGGAAGTGAGAACCGGAGGGGTTACCGCCTTGGAACGGTCAGTGGCAAAACAAATTGCCACTGGGGGTTTAAACCAGGTTCTAGGGTGCACCAACCTCACACTTGCCCCAACAGGTTCTCGTATCACAAAACAAGTACAAATTGTCTTGGTGAAATAACTCCAACCCACCCATCAGCTCAACAATGTTGCATGCAAAGGCATACAAACATATAAACATAAGAATTTAATAGCATTGCAAAGCCAAAGGGCGGGTACTCAATGATCTTACAGAGACCAGAGCCCCTGGAGTAAAATCAGCAAGAACACGATGACAGGGATAAAAGAAACAAATCGAGCTTCTAGGTTCTTTTAAGAAAAGATTTCCCCATAAACCTTCATAAACTCTTAAACCCCTGCCACCGTCGTGCAACCAAAGAGGTAAGCATAATGATCAACTGTAGAAGGGTTAATCACCAGGCATGCAGAGCGCTGTAAAATATCATGTTGGTAACCTTTCTTTTTAAATTTACAGATGGTTTTTACGAATAACCTGGAGAAATTAACATTGCCCTTTATCTTCTTAAGTTTATAAATTAAATCTCCATAAAAAACTGGCTGTGAAATACCTTGTTGCAATAGTGATTTTAAACTGCACCTGTATTTATGAATTAGATCTGGGTATAGACGATAAAACTTGCAAAATGTTTTCCTTAATTTGTGATACCGATAACCTTGTTTTAAAAGTTTTTCTGTAATGCAAAGATTACGTTCATTGAAATCATTAAGGTAAGCCATCCATAATAGGCACTATTAAGAATCCAACATCTGATTATATTTTCATCAACTGCTTCATACCACTGACTTGTATGCAAAATTTTGATGATTTTCACCGTGTAGTTTTTGAGATTTTTAGCTTTTTTTTATTTAAAAAAGTGAGAAAAAACGTGAAAGTATCCAAATTCTTTAATCGGTGACAAAATTTTTTGTTATTGATAAATTCAACCCTAATTTTTGACAGTTTATCCAAAATATGTTATATTTTACTAAACCAATTTAAGATATAATATGTAAATACAGAATTTATCTTAAAATGACATTTTTTGACCAAATAAATTTAAAAAATGCATTTTTTTCTATTTCACGAGACTAAATTAATGAAAATTGTGCAAAATCCTGATTGGTGCATTATATAAAACTTTACCATTTTTAACTATATACCTTAAACAAAATTTAAACAAAATTTCAGAGAAATTTACCGTCCAGTTTTAGAAATTTTCAAATTGATGACTTGAATATACACTATTCTGATAGCGAAAACCCCTTTAATCTTGATTATTTTGCTTATTTTAGTTTAAATCATGAGAATTTTATAGTCAATGACAGAATACACAGGAAAAAAAGAAATATGCCAAGTATTTAAGCTCTAGGCTTACAAAAAAATTAGCTTCCAGTGGGATTTGAACCCTGGTCCTCCTGCATGACAGAAATCTATGCTAATTTACTACTATAGTTACCTCCCTTGGATACTCTTCTGGATATGATGGATGGCTTACCTTAATATCGTTGCAAGCTCTTGAAAAGCGAACAAGCTGTGAAATATAAACCCCGTAAGATGTTGCACGGGGAACATCGCCGTCTTAAAACGGAAAATTTACTATATTAAAATTAAAATCATCTCCTTAATCATATATTGTAGTAGTGACATAACCATTTTCAATTGACAGATTTCGATCGAGAAAGTTTGCTTGCTGTTCTGAAGTGTTCGCTTTATTAAGTTGTAGTTCTTTAGGGTAGATCTTATTAACCAGTAATGGAAATGGTTATTATCTATATTTAATAAATCATCAAGGTACCTCGAGGTGTTGTTAAAAGCTGTAATAATATCATCTTGATGTTCAGTAGAAAGAGATAACATAAAGTCTCTTTCATAACAGTATCAAAACAGATCAGCAACAAGGGGTGCACAATTAGTACCCATTGGGATGCCTATTACTTGTTTATAAATAGAGGTACCGAATCTAACATAAATATTATCCAGTAAGAAAGTTAGCGACTCTATTAGGTCTTGACAAGTCCATAAAGTATTGTAACAGGATGAACCTGTTATGTAATTAACCCCTTAGTAATGCCCTGGGTTATTCCAGAATCAGGGAACATGCTAGATATAAGATCTAGCTAAATATCTTGGAGTGTAATTTGCTGCAAACATTTTATTACAAGGCTCGAAAATTCTTTGTACGGATCGCCAGGACCGGCAACATATATCAATATATTATGAAATATAGTTGAATTATCCCCAAAGAAGTGATGATTCATAACCCTCACTGATTTACCTTTGAACTGAGTTTCAAAGAGCATCTGTGTTTATCTGGAATAGTCGCATTTCAGTCATTCAAGCAGTGAAAATATTCCAACAAGTCGTTGTACGGAAACAAGTTCCTCCTGACGCAGACGAAACGAAACGGACGCAATCCATTTTAACTACAGTAATACCCAGTTTGAACCACTTCTTCTGCTGAGTATTGGACAACCGATGGTTTTCAATAATATTGCTTCTTTATTTTGAAATCAGGTTTGTACGGATCGTGTACGGATCTATTTACTAATGCATGACGCATGAACACTAGAGTTCTTTGACAGCGCTTTGTTTCTATTGGTAAGCATAATCCGTACGGCATTCTGATTGGCCGATTATGTTTTTTTAAAATTCCGTACAAGGGAATTTTGCCGTACAAGATTAATGCGCAAAAGTCTATAAATACTGCGAGAATCAGTCAGTCAGCAGCTTCCTAGCCGCTGGAACGGTATACTTGGCCAAACTGCCAGATAAATAAATAAACAGCCGTACATTCCTTACAGTTACTTCAGGTAGAAAATCCGTACAAGCTATTCTTCCAAATTTAAATTTTCGTGCGCCATCAACTGTTATTGAGCGGTAAATTTCCTGTAAAACCGTCCAAATCCGTACAAGCTGCTGTACGGATCCGTACAGAAAATCCGTACAGAAAATCCGTACACAGAAAATCCGTACAGGGAAACAGTTTTGGAAGTAATAGAAGCTTAAACCACTGATGTCTTTTGTATTGGACAAATCCATACCCGTCATTTAAATCCGTACAAGACTTATAATCCGTACAAGCTGTACGGATCCGCACAGAAAATCCGTACACAGAAAATCCGTACACAGAAAATCCGTACAGAAAATCCGTACACAGAAAATCCGTACAGAAAATCCGTACACAGAAAATCCGTACAGGGAAACAGTTTTGGAAGTAATAGAAGCTTAAACCACTGATGTCTTTTGTATTGGATAAATCCATACCAGTCATTTAAATCCGTACAAGTCTTATAATCCGTACAAGCTGTACGGATCCGCACAGAAAATCCGTACAGAAAATCCGTACACAGAAAATCCGTACAGAAAATCCGTACACAGAAAATCCGTACAGGGAACAGTTACCTTACCTGCAGATCCAACGTAACAATCGTCTCATCCGTGTGGACATAGTGATTTCAATAACAACAATACAGTCTTTAACATTTAATGACTATAGTAAACTTCATTTTTAACTATCGTGAAATAGTGATTTCAATAACAACAATACAGTCTTTAACATTTAATAACTATAGTAAACTTTATATCAATAATAACAAGGCAGTATTCAAACATTTGATAACACTAGTTAAATTTTCAATCTTTGCCAGCGTTGCTTTACTTGCAATAAAAGTGTTTAAACGTTTCAATTGTGGTTACATCTGGTAATTTTGGTGTACATGGTTCAATTCCGATAGTCCAAAATCCCTCTACTCTACCGTAAGAGTCTATCTTAAGTGCAGCTGCGGCGGTTAGACACTTCGGTTACATTTGGTGTAAGAAGTGGGATAACAGTTTTATCTGTTATCTAGAACCAGAGGTATACGACTGTCATAGAGAACCAGGAGAACAATAAATAGTGCTGTGATAACTGTGTGAAGTAACCATTAAAGCATTTTTGAAAATCAACTACAATAACAACCGACTTCGAAGCTCATTGATATTGGTACCTACCTGGAGTTGAAAATAATCATCTTATTTCTACACTAAGGTTTGGTTTTAGTGTAAACGGTTAAGGCCATCGGGAAGCTCTCTGCAGTGCAGGTTTGGCCAATAATTATTGTTTATTTGGTAGTGTCAAACATGGATAACACGGATCCAGAAATCAGTTTTAACCGAGGTCAGGGTGATCAAGAAGGTTCACCAGCATCGCCTCCATGCGTAGACAGGGGTTTGCCTTTACATGAATCTAGCCAAAGATACTCTGTGAACGATAGGAGAGACCACTGTTGTCGCCCTATATCCCGTTCTGCAATCACAATTAGGCCAGATCAGTATAATGGCGATGATGATTGGGAACAATACATATCTAACTTAGAGG
Organism: Corbicula japonica; assembly: GCA_038501625.1. Taxonomy (NCBI): domain Eukaryota; kingdom Metazoa; phylum Mollusca; class Bivalvia; order Venerida; family Cyrenidae; genus Corbicula; species Corbicula japonica. Next base: position 501,820 of record JAZAYU010000045.1, read on the forward strand.
ATTGTTCAGATTTGGGGCAGTGGAATCAAAAGGAGATGCTTCTTACGCTGGCAGCCAGTTTGAAAGGCCAAGCCCGGGTATTCTATACGAGTTTATCCCAAACAGATAGGTCGAGTTATAGACGCCTCGTCAATGTTTTGGAACAGAGGTTTGGTAGTGCTAGACAACAAGCAAGGTGGTTGTCGAGGTTTCAGGCACGGACCAAATTGTTCGGCGAATCTATTGCTGCTTTCGGGAACGATCTTAGGTTATTAGCTAGGAAAGCCTATGGTAACTTGGAGCTTGAGGCTCAAGAGACTTTGGCTCTCCAGCAGTTTTACAAGGCACTGTCTGTGGAAATGAAGTGCCGGGTAATGGATAAAAAGTGTAGGACCGTCACGGAAGCAGTAGATGTGGTTGAGAGGTACAGTGAGCTGTTGGGGGATAACGTTAAAGAGAGAAGAGGCCGGGAAAAAAGGTCAGGTATGTTGCTGAGGGGAGTAGAGAAGGCAGGAAAGGCAATCCACTAGATCAAAGCATGGAGACATCGCAAGAACTGAACATCGGGGATATCCATGAAGCACTGAAATCAATTCAAATCCGGCTGGACCGGCTTGAGAAGGGGCAAAGTAAATCGCAGCCTGGACCGAGACAGTGTTATGGTTGTCAATCCGAGGACCATCTTAGAGACTGTCCAAAGAAGAAGGACCAGAAGTCAGATGGTTTCAAATCGGGAAACGAGAGGAAGTCCTCTCTGTAGGTCGAGAGGGGACGATTGCACAAGAAACAAGGCCTATAGAACCTAAGAAGAATTTTCTGGCTAATATGAGCGAACTTGCTCAAGCTATTCCAGTAACAGAGCACATTGAAGAAGAATTCCCAAGAATCGGTAGGGTGGGAACGTCTGGAGTAAAATCTGATAATGGGCTTTACATAAATGCTGTTATTAATGACCAGAAGATTAACTTCTTAGTAGACAGTGGTAGTACCACAACCTTAATTTCAAAAGTGGTTTATGACCAAATTAACTCTTAACAAATTCTAAGTAGTAACATGAATATTCAAGGGGTTAATGGTTCTAAAGTAAAGGTCTTTGGTAGGTCAGATTTGGAGTTCCGTTTTCAAAATAATCTTACAGTATTTCACCCAGTTGTGGTCTGTGACATTTCAATAGATGGGATAATTGGTCAGGATTTTATTTTGAAACATGTGAGAAATTGGGACATGGACACCCTTAAACTGACGTTAAGGACTGGTGAATGTATAAAGTGTTTTACAAGTTGCGAAGAAGAACGGGTCTGCAGGGTTATGATTGCAGAAAGAACTGAGATTCCCCCAAAATCCTTCAAACAGATAGATGTGGACCCCCAAAATCCTTCAAACAGATAGATGTGGACCTAAAAGACTGTTTTATAAGTACTAAGGCTGGTTATATTGAAAATCAAAATATTGAACAATCCGAGCGGTCGGTCAGATTAATTGAAGGTATCATAGATCCGAGTCGACAGCGGTTGGGTTTAGGCATAGTAAATACAGTGGAGGAGACTGTGATCCTGTATCCTGATGAAAGTTTAGATGTTTGTACCCCTATATATGAGGAGTCTATGGGCGAAGTTTTAAGCTGTGCAAACATCGTTGAATGTTCCGACCCACCTGATAGTGTAGCAGGAGAGAGCTTGCCAGAGCATCTCCGTGAACTTCAAGACAAAAGCTCAACTCATTTAGATGCGGCTGAAAAACAACGTCTTGCTGATCTTCTAGTAAAATATCAAACTATCTTTGTAACATCCTCAGATGAATTGGGCTGTACCAATAGGGTAAAACATAAAATAAACACGGGCAGTGCTGTTCCAATACGACAACCGCCTAGACGGCAACCGTTTAGTAAAAGAAAGGATGAGATAGAGGAAATTGAAAGGATGTTACAAAAAGGTGTAATCGAGCCTTCAAATAGTCCGTGGTCCTCGCCAGTCGTATTAGTTACAAAGAAAGATGGTTCCACGAGATTTTGTGTTGATTATCGGAAGTTAAATGCAGTCACTATAAATGATGCTTACCCTATCCCGGGAGTAGATGAATGTCTTGATGCGCTTTCGGGAGCAAAATGGTTTAATTGCATGGATCTCTGCTCTGGTTTTTGGCAAATTGAGATGGACGAAACAGATAAATTTAAAACTGCCATGTTAACCTCCTCTGGTCTCTCATTTTAAAGTTATGCCCTTTGGACTTGTCAATGCGCCGTCTACGTTTCAGCGCCTTATGGAAGATGTTCTCAGAGGCATTCAGTGGGTTGAGTCGTTACTTTACATGGATGATATCATAACACCCGGGAAATCGGTTGACGAGTGTCTGCTTAGATTAGAGAATGTTTATGCTCGGTTGAAAGATGCAAATTTAAAGCTTAAAACTTCAAAGTGTCAGTTCTTTCAAAAGTCAGTTTCATTTCTGGGTCATACCGTTTCTGAGCAAGGGGTGAGCACTGATGAAAAGAAAATTGAGGCAGTTCAGAACTGGCCAGTTCCCATTAATGCCAAACAAGTGAGAAGTTTCTTGGGTCTTGCCTCATACTACCGTCGATTTGTTAAAGGTCTTGCAGGAATTGCTAGACCCCTTCATAAAATCTGTGAAAAGAATGCTCGGTTCCTTTGGACTCCCATGTGCCAGAATGCGTTCGAATCTTTAAAAGCAGCACTTACATCTGCACCTATTCTCGCCTACCCAAAACTAGACTGTCAATTTATTCTTGATACCGATGCAAGTGATAAAGCCGTAGGTGCAGTACTGTCTCAAATTCAAGAAGTACAGAACGTGTTAAAGCTTTCATGAGCAAAGCACTAAATAGACATGAGCAGTCTTATTGCGTAACCCGAAAAGAGCTTCTGGCTGTCGTGGTAGCACTTAAGAATTTTCATTCGTACCTGTATGGCCAAGAAGTTATTTTGCGAACAGACAATTCGGCAGTTAGCTGGATGCAGAAAGTGATGGATGACCTTATCTGTCTAGTAAAAAGAACCCAAAAACAGAAGCCTAAAGCTTATCATGTTGACAGGCTTTGGCCGTACACCGGAATAAACCAGCCGGCGTGGATAAAACGGGAAGTTGCGAAATTCCTCTTAATGTGCCACAAAAATATAACGTGTTATATCCCAAGGATATCACAGACTTTGTAAATTTATCACCGGTGTAACAATAAATAAATGTAACATGTTAACATATTAACAATAACATATAAAAATGACAGGTATAAAATGTAACAATAAAAACAGTCAGACAAAACAGAGGCAGTTTGTTTTTATAGATATTCGTTCTCGTCGACAGCAAACGTGCAGCCAGCAAATACTGTTAATATCTGAAAATTCGTGAACGAATGTTTCTTCTCGTTGCAATCCACCCACAATATGACAGTTGATAACAAATATTATTACAGCTACTGCATTAAATAAATTTATTAATTTAAAAAAAACTTACCCATTATTGTTAACACTTTCATTGACAATGAAATTAGTTAGATGATATTTAACAATTTACAAATTAACTGTAAAGTACTGAGACGAAACTGTGAACTAAAAGTGAAGATTGTTAAAAGAAAGCAGTCGCGTTGTTTTATCACCTTACTAACATTTATTTATAAACACTTTCAGAATGGAGCGTTGCTGGTTGTGCCCAAAGACGTTTCCGTGCAAGGCAGAGCTTAGATCGCACCTAGTGTCCAAGGATCACTATAGGCAGTCAGTAATATGTCCATGGTGCACTACAGAAAAGACCTTCACGAGAGTGTCTGACTTAAATGTACATGTACATAAGCGCCATTTCATTGAGATTAATTCCCTGTCCAGGGATTTCCTAAGCATGGGAAATTGTTTTTATTTCGCCGTATACCCGGAGGACTATTCGAAGATATATTAACCCGTTCCATATGGGTTCACAGATGCCATTGAGGCAAGAAGGCTTGTGGTGAAATGTCTGAATACTCAAAGTGGGTCAGTTAGCAAGATAGACAATTGGAGGTCGGGTTGGAGGACAGCTAACATAGAGCAAAAGGAAAATAAACCAGCGAAGGAAAAGAAAGAGAATGATGTTAAGAAGGAGAAGGTGAAGGTAGAAACCTCGGTAACAAAGGACAAGAAAAATGTACTTGACGAACAATTGGGGACTGATAATGTACCAACCGAAACACCATTAGAACTTTCTTTGAAAGGGAACAAGCTTGACAAAGACTTAGAAGGAAAGGAGGTGAACGCTAAAAGGAAAGATATGGAAGAACGGGAAAAAGAAGTCAAGAGAAGAAAGGAGGAGGAGATTCAGAGTATGAGTAAAGATGTTAAGTCAAATCTGAAGGACAGAAAGGTGTTAAAGGATATTGTTGGCAATATAAGATCAGATATTGTAAACAGAGCACTAGGTGTGAAGGAACAAACAAAAACCGGAGAGAACAACAGGAAAGAAAAAGCTGAGGGCGTAGAGAAAGTAGTTGAGGAAAAGGAAGACAAAACGCATACGTTGAGTGACTCGAGTGGCAGCGAATTGGATGACGACGAGACAAAAAAGGCAGAAAAAGGTGGTGAAAAGGAGATAGCGGAAGTAAAGCGAGAGGAGAGGGGTGCTGAGGCAACAGAGCTTCTAAGAAGAATTATAAGGTGGACCAAGAGGGATGGTCAATTGTGCAGGGAGATCCGCCAAGAGGGTACAGAGGAGAAAACAGAAACGGGCAAGCAGAATAAGATCGTGACTTTTGCAGACCCACTTGAGGACAGTAAATCAGTGGTCCGAGATACCCCCAATGAGAAGGGAGATGCTCCTATCTTCATTCCAGACGAAGGCGAAGAGACCCTTGTAGCTTCCAAATTCATTGAGTCAGTAGCAGAAAATGACAGGGTGCCCGCGGTTGTGACTGAGGATGATTATCGCCGACGGGCTATTGATCTGCTACATACGGGTGTTATGCCAATGCTGCCGCGCGGCAGGAGAGATTGGAAGGCAGATCACTGCTTTCAAATAAAAATGTACGGTCACGAGTTCGTGTGGCCCCCTCATGAATGGAGCGTGATGTCATCAGATAGGAGATTAATGGCGTGGGAAATGGTCGCATTTCAAATAGAAGTCAGAAGAGAAGGTGCATTAGGGTCGTGTTTGTCGAGGAGTTATCTCCTCGACAAATATAACTTCTTAGCCGAGAGGCGGCAAATAGAATGCCTGGAACTAATGAGGGTCGAAGGCGACCTTGAAGTGCAGTTAAGAGGAATCGAAGTGCCTCTGCGACTGGAGAAGTAGTTGTGTTAGGGTATATTCCATCTTCGTCTGGAAGTTGAAAATCAATAAAGTGTTTCTTTTGTTCATGTGATCTTCTTCCTGTGAAATAGAAAAAAATAGTGAAATTAATATTTTATAAGTGAAATAAAGAAAATCATGTCAGTGTTAAAGAAAGTTTAATATTGGTTTCAAGTGATTAAGGTTTGGTAAAGAAACCAGCTTATAACTGATATAGTGCCATAATGGTGATAACATTGTGTTTTAATTGTTAAAATGTTACGTTGTTTAAGTTTTACAAAGTTTTGCATTTGGTAGTGTTTTGAAAAAAATGCAGCATTAGTGGTGCATATTCTAAATGACGTTATAAGTTTTAAAATGAAATGTTCTTGATCATCTTGAAAAGGTTGAATATGTTATCGAGATCATTGGAAATCTAAGTGAATTCTGAATCTATGCTAATAGTATTTTTCGATGTGTGTTTCAAAATCTATAGATTTCCATATATAAAAGTGTTTAGAACCTTTCTGCTTGTGTTGTTAGGATCTTTATCTTGTTTCATTAATAATTCGGGAGAATTATTTAAAACAAAGGTGGGGGAAGTGTAACAGGATGAACCTGTTATGTAATTAACCCCTTAGTAATGCCCTGGGTTATTCCAGAATCAGGGAACATGCTAGATATAAGATCCAGCTAAATATCTTGGAGTGTAATTTGCTGCAAACATTTTAATACAAGGCTCGAAAATTCTTTGTACTGATCGCCAGGACCGGCAACATATATCAATATATTATGAAATATAGTTGAATTATCCCCAAAGAAGTGATGATTCATAACCCTCACTGATTTACCTTTGAACTGAGTTTCAAAGAGCATCTGTGTTTATCTGGAATAGTCGCATTTCAGTCATTCAAGCAGTGAAAATATTCCAAGTCGTTGTACGGATACAAGTTCCTCCTGACGCAGACGAAACGAAACGGACGCAATCCATTTTAACTACAGTAATACCCAGTTTGAACCACTTCTTCTGCTGAGTATTGGACAACCGATGGTTTTCAATAATATTGCTTCTTTATTTTGAAATCAGGTTTGTACGGATCGTGTACGGATCTATTTACTAATGCATGACGCATGAACACTAGAGTTCTTTGACAGCTCTTTGTTTCCATTGGTTAGCATAATCCGTACGGCATTCTGATTGGCCGATTATGGTTTTTAAAATTCCGTACAAGGGAATTTTGCCGTACAAGATTAATGCGCAAAAGTCTATAAATACTGCGAGAATCAGTCAGTCAGCAGCTTCCCAGCCGCTGGAACGGTATACTTGGTCAAACTGCCAGATAAATAAATAAACAGCCGTACATTCCGTACAGTTACTTCAGGTAGAAAATCCGTACAACATATTCTTCCAAATTTAAATTTTCGTGCGCCATCAACTGTTATTGAGTGGTAAATTTCCTGTAAAACCGTCCAAATCCGTACAAGCTGCTGTACGGATCCGTACAGAAAATCCGTACAGAAAATCCGTACACAGAAAATCCGTATACAGAAAATCCGTACAGGGAAACAGTTTTGGAAGTAATAGAAGCTTAAACCACTGATGTCTTTTGTATTGGACAAATCCATACCCGTCATTTAAATCCGTACAAGTCTTATAATCCGTACAAGCTGTACGGATCCGCACAGAAAATCCGTACACAGAAAATCCGTACACAGAAAATCCGTACACAGAAAATCCGTACACAAAAAATCCGTACAAGGAAACAGTTTTGGAAGTAATAGAAGCTTAAACCACTGATGTCTTTTGTATTGGACAAATCACTACCCGTCATTTAAATCCGTACAAGTCTTATAATCCGTACAAGCTGTACGGATCCGCACAGAAAATCCGTACAGAAAATCCGTACACAGAAAATCCGTACAGAAAATCCGTACACAGAAAATCCGTACGGGGAACAGTTACCTTACCTGCAGATCCAACGTAACAATCGTCTCATCCGTGTGGACATAGTGATTTCAATAACAACAATACAGTCTTTAACATTTAATAACTATAGTAAACTTCATTTTTAACTATCGTGACATAGTGATTTCAATAACAACAATACAGTCTTTAACATTTAATAACTATAGTAAACTTTATTTCAATAATAACAAGGCAGTATTCAAACATTTGATAACACTAGTTAAATTTTCAATCTTTGCCAGCGTTGCTTTACTTGCAATTAAAGTGTTTACACGTTTCAATTGTGGTTACTTCTGGTAATTTTGGTGTACATGGTTCAATTCCGATAGTCCAAAATCCCTCTACCCTACCGTAAGAGTCTATCTTAAGTGCAGCTGCTTCGGTTAGACACTTCGGTTACAGTATAATTATCATCAAAACCATCTGTAAAAAATGCCCTATGTTCATTACAAGCGATGAAGGTTTTATTTTCTCTAGCAAACGTTTTTTCAATGAGACTGGTTAGTTTGTCTCTTATTAAATTATGAGGGAGCGAGTCATAAGTAGACAAACAGAATGCCTTAAAATTATTTGATTTAAGCTTTTTCAAAAAGTCATTTGAATTTTTAATCGACCAAAATAAATTTTTGCCAGAAGTTTCAAAAACCTTATCGCAATACCAAATTACATGTTCTTTAATAGCTGTAAGACAAGAAGTTTAGAGCACGGATAATTTAGTAGTAGTGCAAGAACTAGAGTTAGCAATAAATCTTGCTTTGTACGGTGTTTTATGCATTTTAGGCAACCAATACATAATAGGTACTTTGTCTTGTTTCGGCTCAATACTGATTCTAAATTTTGTAATTTGTAAAGTGTGTGCAGTAACAATATCACTCTCAGATGAAGAAGTCAGTACATAAGCATTAGTGCTGTTCAGCTGAGCGGATTATTCGCCGAGTTTTCTGATACCTAGAGAGGATGAGTCTTAATATTCTGTGGTAGTTAAGCTGTTTAATACATTAAAAACTCAAGTTTAATAGATCTACCGACTAATTTCTTTACTTGAATTAAGATTTTCAACGTTCAACATCTAATACACCGATAATAGGCCTAACCGCATTGAACGTGTATATAATTTCGGAAGGAAAAAGAAATCAGATTTTTTTTCTCCATATACACTCTTAACTTTATTTATAGAGTATTATAGAGCAATCAATAAAGTTGACTCTGGACTCGGCATATTAACGTTCATAAATTTATTTTATGCAACTTATTTAAAAAAAAAGCAACATATGCATATCAGGAATCGCCACACTCAAAAAACACAGCCTCCCCACGCAGCGAAAAAGAAGAGAGGAAGAGAGAGAGAGCGCATGTTTTATATATGTATGTCAATTCAAATAGGACGCCACAAACAGTTAATAAACAAGAGAACCTTTGGGGATACCGCCTTGGAACGGTCAGTGGCAAAACAAATTGCCACTGGGGGTTTAAACCAGGTTCTAGGGTGCACCAACCTCACACTTGCCCCAACAGGTTCTCGTATCACAAAACAAGTACAAGTTGTCTTGGTGAAATAACTCCAACCCACCCATCAGCTCAACAATGTTGCATGCAAAAGCATACAAACATATAAACATAAGAATTTAATAGCATTGCAAAGCCAAAGGGCGGGTACTAAATGATCTTTCCGAGACCAGAGCACCTGGAGTAAAATCAGCAAGAACACGATGACAGGGATAAAAGAAACAAAATCGAGCTTTTAGGTTCTTTTAAGAAAAGATTTCCCCATAAACTTTCATAAACTCTTACACCCCTGCCACCGTCGTGCAACCAAAGAGGTAAGCAAAAAGATTTTGATATCATATGCTATATTGTTGTCCAGTAGGAAACCAAAAGTATTTCACATCTATTTTCTCTCTCTAAACCCCGTCCCGCCGGTCAGTCTTGGTTCACAAACAGTTATTTGGGTAAACATCATCTGGCTCCAGAGCATCTAAAATGTGTTCAACATTTTTCAACAGGCGAAAGTTTTGCGGCCACAAACTGGGAACCTTGAACTACAGCCATTTCGAGTTGCCTTTTCTCTAATTTACAACTTCTTAAGTTGAAACATTGTGTTTCGCATATCTAGATTCAAATAATGAGATAGAGCATTTGGATCTGAGTGCTTTTAATTTCATCCCTACTTTATGAAAGAGTAGTTTAAATCATGCTATAAAATCCGCACAGAATACCCCAGAATGCAGGATTTAGCATTTAGATTTTCAATTTTTTCTGAGGGAACAGGCCCCCGGAACCCTAGGTTAGTTAGGCATCTTACAAATTCATTTGGGCCTCTTACATATTTTATTTATCGAATATCCTGGACGTGTCTAAGGGGCTGATGTTCAAGCTCCATTATAAATTAACGCTGTTAAAAATATGACTCGCTGAGTTGAACCCATCTCGCTGAAATCCTGGATCCGCGCCTGGATAAGTTGCTGCTTTTTGAAAGTATTGAATTAAATGAACATTCTAAAATAAGTAAACTCCTCTTGTGTTATTAAAATTGTGTTTAGCACACACACATTACGAGTTACTTTGTCGTTTCTGTACCAATTAGTTACACATATCAGTCGAAGGAGGTACACGACAGGAACTAGAGTTATTAGGCTGGCTGTTTTCACTCCGTGTAATAGTACCACCGTCGCAATTCCTATCGGTTCGAGATCTTCTTTTCATGATCATATAGACTCCTAGGTTAAGACAACCTCCGATATTTGCAAATATTGTTATTATGTGGAACAGTGCCTGTGGAACGTTTGGGTTGACTAACGCCCATGCGCCAAAAACGGCGACAGACGACCACTGAATGAAGAATGCCACAACAAACATAGACATGTTACGTGCTGCTCGCGCTGACTTTTGAACGTGCCGAGCGTTTGTTGAGGTGAATTTAAGTCTTGACGTTTGCTGTTGGATACGACTCCATGTCAGGATGTACAGTATGCTGTTTATGACGAAAACGGCTATAAGAGGCGCCGAGAGTAAACAGATGTTCGCTGTTCCTCCTTTAACGCCATCAAAGAAACAACTGAAATGACAAACAAATTTCATTTTAAAAGGGTCTGCAATTAATGTTCAGTTGGTTTCTTCATATCTAATATCACAAATGCAGAATAGGTAAAAGAGTATGAAAGATGATCCCGAATCCGAGTTAGATCTGTAAGAACGCTTATTGACAGGCATATATCAGAAGATGCTGAAACCTTTTTTTCAATAGACTGAAAAAATATTTATTTTGGTCAAAACTTGAATGGGTTGATCATTATGATACCATCTGTAACAGTTCTAACATTTATAAAATATATAAATTTGTTATATTTTACGTCCGCTACCCATATAACGTGCAAAAAAGACTTGCATTTTAAACATTCTCCTGCCAGTTTTACGGAAATTTGATTTACAAATTGACAAAAAAGAAAACTTATTCACAGTTAACGACGGTTTTTAAGGGGCAAGCTTTAAGAATGGTGAAATATGCATATCAGGAATCGCCACATTCAGAAAAACAGCCTCCCCACACAGTCAAGAAGAAGAGAGAGGGAACAAATTAATCTCGAGCTTGTTTTCGTGCAGCCACATAAAATGCTATTCTATGTTATTGTGTTATTGTGTTGAAGTTGAATGTTTACAATTGCAATGGTTTCCTGCCTGCTTATGCTACTGTGCTTAAGTAGACGTTATGCTTAGAATTCACATTTTGTTTCAGAATGCTTTACGAAGGAGAATTGTTGAAATGTTAATACGGACTATTGTTCAGATTTCCTAACCTTACATACTCGAAAAATTGTCAAATATAAATACATGTATTTGTATCCTAAGTTTGTGTATTTCGACGGGGATTTCCTTTGTCCGGAAATATATAATAATAAAAAGATAAGTACATTGACGATGTTGAGTGAGTAATTCACGTGTTTACGGTGGTCTATTTTAAAAATACGTTTTATACCATTGTCCTTGATGTTACTTGAGACTTACAGGCCTTTTAGTATGACCAAACCTATTGTGAAGAATCTAGACAGCATGTGTAGACCTGAGTCTATCCCTTGGCAAAATTAACCGGGGGTCGAATTAGAAAAGTTATTTATTTCAGATAAATTTAATAAATAGGTCATCTAAACACGTTTATAAAACAATCCTCAAACTTAAAAACAAATTCATCTATTAATTTAGTTTGCACGATAATTGTAACAAGTGAACAATGTCTTGTTTGTAACAACAGCACTCACAATGATAAAACATCTAAGCAAATATGCTGTAACTTACAATGTGCCGGTAGGACCTAACTGCCCAGTGGCTACTGCTGCTGTATAGCTAACAATGGGAACGCCTAATGTCCACGCCATCAGCCGCCAATCAGCTTTTCCGAAGTCTAGATTCTTGTTTAAAAACATGAGCACAAACGCATTGATGGCCACAATATTCACCAACAGGTTCTGTGCCGTTAGAAACTGTCCCATAATGAATCCATAGAACTCGCAGAGCTCCTTAGGACGAACATGATCCCTTGTGATCGTGTAATGTAAGTGGTCCATGCTATGAGTCAAGTTGAAACATCCATCACAAATGGCTAAATATACGATAAATCGTTCGCTTTTTGTCCACCGAAAAAACGATTTATAATCCTTCTGGCGGAATGACAAAATTAAAACAGCCAAAACACAACAGAAACTGCTAAAGATACAAACTAGCGCCGGTATGTGAATATAATAAAACGAGCCGTTACTGAGTCCGTACACGGGCAAATCATAACCACTGAGCAATACCACGCCTTCATTCGAGGAATTTGTCTTATTTATGTTCATTTTGGTTTGAACTGCACATAAAGTAATGATAAAGTTCTTAGTGTCGAAAAGAAAATCACAAAATGTATTATAGAATTCCCATTTTAAGTAAGCAAATTTAACTGTTTTCTAAATTTTATTCAACGAAACCTAGGGGAAACGATGAATGCAGTTTTGGACGCTGCGAGTTGTTTCATATTCGACCTCTGCACAATCCCAGGTATATAAATATACAACATATACTGACATTTAATGAATGGACAGAGGAGGAAGTATCAATTATACTTAGCAATTAAATTATACGAAGCAATAACCAATAAACTGTTTTTATTCTTTGCATTTTTCTTTTCCCCAGCTGGCCATAAAGGTCCCAGCAGCAGAAAGGAAAATATGAATATTAGTATAATATATCGCTTTTTTAATCTCAGAGGGTGACGAGGTATATCAATCAGGAATAGCTACACTTGGAAAATCCAACCTCTCCACGCTGCTTAAGAGAAAATCAGGCCTCTCCATAAAGCAAAAGACAAAAAAGAATAGTTATTTCAAGAAAATACAGCCTCTTTACACAGTTAATGAGAGAACCTGAAATAGCAACACTAAGAAAATCTAGCCAAGTTCCTAGGCGGTAAACCCTCGGGTTCTCATTTTGTGTAAACTCTTTGTGGTGTCTTGAACTGATCATTTTATTAACCATGCTCTATCCATCTCTCTTCTTCTTGACTGTGTGAGGAGGGTGTTTTTTTCTGAATGTGGCAAATCCTGATGTGCATGTTTCACCTTTCCACACAGCTATGGAGAAAATTAAGAATAGCTACACTGAAAAAATACAGCCTCTTTACACAGCTAAGGGGAAAATCAGGAATAGCAACACTAAGAAAATGCAGTCAATCCATATAGATAAAGAGAAGAGATGGAAAGCAAAAGTTCATAATACGGGAATCGAACCGGTTATGTACGGCGTAAGCGTGCAGCCATGTAACTTCACGATACCAACCTAGCTAGCAGGGACACCACCCACTCCCAGTCCAAAACAAAGATGTTCGGATAATCAATGTTATCATCTTTACATGACATCGGAAATAGATTATTTATTGATAATAATACTGATTATTTACGGAGAGACTATTTTCCAGCGACACATTTGCACTCCGAAAGCCTCTAAGTTACATGTTAGACGTCATTATTTTACTACGTTGATGTCAATTCTAAAGAACTTCAATCAAATGTCGAATCAACAGTTTTGGAATTATTATTTTTAACTTTAAAAACTTGACACAGTTTTCTATTAAGTAATTCTTAAGCATATCGCCTAAAAGTTATTAGATCGGCTTACCTGCATGCAGTTTCACGAAATTTTACAACAAAATACTATGTTGTTAAACTTTGGCTCGCTTTACACAGATTTATACTCTAAGCAAACTAAAAAGCACAATTACATACTGTTTACTTCATGCCATCTAATCAACATTAATGAGTCACTAGCATAGTGATAAGAAATTATGTACTATAGAAAGTGGCCACCTCTTTAAAATACAGTAGCGCAAAAGAGGATATAGTGGCATATTAATCAAAGAGGATACAAGGGTACTATCGGTTATCATATTCAAACAACAAGTGCCAAATGTACAGAAACAGTTCAGAAACATATGAAATCACCAAGTCCAAAAAATGCAACACATTCCATTATCCACCATTATTGTCCTACCGTCGAAAAAAATAACATAGGAAGTATCGTTGTGCATAAGAAGCTGAACAAAATAATAGGGAAAGAGTTGCAATTCACCGTGTTTGCAATAAAGCTACATGTTAGGTTTGCAAAGAAAAAAGCAATACCATTATCATGTGCAAACCCAAAATCAGGGATGCCATATTACAAATGCGACCTGCAATTACCGCGAGAAAATGATGTATTTTGATAAGACAGGAAGATCATAAGAAGAAAGATACAAGGAGCTCGTGGCGGATGTCAAATTGAAAAGGAACAACGCGATCAAAAACTATTTTATCAGAAAAATAGTGTAGGTATAGTCATTTTGGAAAGGAATTGCGACCAATTAAAGAACTACTATAACCTACTAGAGATTTCATGGAAGAAACAGTTAGGAATAGAGTCCTAGCTGTCATAAACCCAAACAGACATTAACCTGTTGTTGAATAAAACTTATCATTTTGCATCTACTTACAAACATTAAAATAAGTCACCAAGTCCAAAACATTATTCGTTAAGTATACGTGTTCAAATTGCGTGTTTACAGTCATTCCATTTGAAAAACAAGAGCTGTCAGAACAAGCAGCTCGACTATTAGATTCTTTGAAAGAAATACAACCTAAAGAACATCAAAATATGCCCAAACATTCATGTATTAACTGGAATCTTTTTAACAAGTGAATGGTAAGGGGGTGATTGATTTCAATAAAAGAAATACTTTAATGTACCATAAATATTGAACCGAAAAGGGGAATAACTCTGAAATATTTTCGCAAGAGTTGGAAAACTTGCTGGTAATTTACGATTAGGGACATTTATTTTTAGTTCAATATCACTCACTTAAATAATGTTACGGAATAACAATTTTAACACAAACTTTAAGTGAAAAAGTTGTATAACTTTGAAAATAGTGTAAGTCTTGATGATTGGCATTACGTTAATAAATTGTAGCAGACATAGTCGAAATCTCATGTAATTTCAAAGTTAGAGGCCAAACGCACATTTAAATGCAAAACCTAAGTGCAAAGGGATAATAACTTAATTATTATTTTGGTAGAGCTGTGGGTCATGTTGACAATAATGCAGATACTGATGGTGAATATATATTTCAAGTTTCAAAGTAATCTCAAGTAGTTTCAAAGTTATGGGCCAAGTGCATATTTTGGTGTCTTCTGAATGTGGCAATTCCTGATATGCATATTTCACTCTTTTGTTTGAAGAAAACTTCAAATCAACAACCTAACAATCTCTAGTAAATATGACATTTTTAATATTAACAAAGGAATCCACAAATTGGTAATATCCACATAAAAATTTTAAGTAACAAATTTTACAAATTTTAGAAATTGCGATCGTTCTTCCCAGAATCGATGAGACTTTTAGTGACTGTTTGTATACACCTGATGGTAAAACACTCACCACTCATGGAGGAGGACTTGACGAAAGAGCAAAGTTGAAAATGACATGTGAACATTACCTTGTGTTTTGACCACCCGCAAAATTCCACACTTTGTAGCATGAAATTACATCAGTATCTGACGAATTTCCCGCACAAGATGACTCGTAACTTATTATAAATAGTGATCTGAACTATGTGATACTGAATTCAGACATAATTAACAGATCGATGATGTATTATATAGTTTCGTTATAGGGGCCAAATGTTCGTTAAAACGTCAATAAAGTCAAAACCAAAGACTACCTAATGATAATCTTCAACGCTATGCATACGTGGTGCTATCCCATCTACAATTAATTGCTTTGATACCTCTACTGTATGTTTGAACTATGGTTTCCTGGGAAATCATGAAAAAAGCAGACGCCTCGGTATTACTCTATTCATGATATGCAGTTTTTATATTTTTCCAGTTAATAAATGTCGATATGGACTTATTAGTTATTACCCTTTAATTGTTTTTCGTCCATCGTAGTTGTAATATTGAGAGGTTTTTCCCTCAGGATAGAGTAATTCAATTTAGCAAATGGCACTACTGCGACAATACATGACATTTACTTTACTCTTAGAATAAAGTTGAAAAAAAGCAACATATGCATATCAGGAATAGCCACACTCAAAAAACACAGCCTCCCCACGCAGCGAAAAAGAAAGGAGGAAGATAGAGAGAGCGCATGTTTTATATATGTATGTCAATTCAAATAGGACGCCACAAACAATTAATAAACAAGAGAACCTTTGGGGATACCGCCTTGGAACGGTCAGTGGCAAAACAAATTGCCACTGGGGGTTTAAAACAGGTTCTAGGGTGCACCAACCTCACACTTGCCCCAACAGGTTCTCGTATCACAAAACAAGTACAAATTGTCTTGGTGAAATAACTCCAACCCACCCATCGGCTCAACAATGTTGCATGCAAAAGCATACAAACATATAAACATAAGAATTTAATAGCATTGCAAAGCCAAAGGGCGGGTACTCAATGATCTTTCCGAGACCAGAGCACCTGGAGTAAAATCAGCAAGAACACGATGACAGGGATAAAAGAAACAAATCGAGCTTTTAGGTTCTTTTAAGAAAAGATTTCCCCATAAACCTTCATAAACTCTTACACCCCTGCCACCGTCGTGCAACCAAAGAGGTAAGCATAATGATCAACTGTAGATGGGTTAATCACCAGGCCTGCAGAGCGCTGTAATATATCATGTTGGTAACCTTTCTTTTTAAATTTACAGATGGTTTTTACGAATAACCGGGAGAAATTAACATCGCCTTTTATCTTCTTAAGTTTATAAATTAAATCTCCATAAAAAACTGGCTGTGAAATTCCTTGTTGCAATAGTGATTTTAAACTGCAGCTGTATTTATGAATTAGATCTGGATATCGGCGATAAAACTTGAAAAAGGTTTTCCTTAATTTGTGATACCGATAACCTTGTTTTAAAAGCTTTTCTGTAATGCAAAGATTACGTTCATTGAAATCATTCACATCGTTGCAAGCTCTTGAAAAGCGAACAAGCTGTGAGATATAAACCCCGTAAGAAGTTGCACGAGGAACATCGCCGTCTAGAAACGGAAAATTTACTATATTAAAATTAAAATCATCTCTTTTATCATAAATTTTAGTAGTGACGTAACCATTTTCGATGGATAGATTTAAATCAAGGAAGTTTGCTTGCTTTTCTGAAGTGTTCGCTTTGTTAAGCTGTAGTTCTTTAGGATAAATCTTATTAACCAGTGATGGAAAATGGTTATTATCTATATTAAATAAATCATCAAGGTACCTCGAGGTGTTGTTAAAAGCTGTAATAATATCATCTTGATGTTCGGTAGAAAGAGATAACATGAAATCTCTTTCATAACAGTATAAAAACAGATCAGCAACAAGGGGTGCACAAATAGTACCCATTGGAATGCCTATTACTTGTTTATAAATAGAGGTACCAAATCTCAAATAAATATTATCCAATAAAAATGTGAGCGCCTGGATAAGGTCTTGACAGGTCCATGAAGTATAATTATCATAAGAACCATATGTAAAGAATGCCCTATGTTCATTACAAGCAATAAATATTTTATTTTCTCTAGCAAAAGTTTTTTCAATGAGACTGGTTAGCTTGTCTCTTATTAAATTATGAGGGAGAGAAGTATACAAGGTAGAAAAATCATATGTAGACAAACAGAACGCCTGAAAATTATTTGATTTAGGTTTCTTCAAAACGTCATTTGAATTTTTTATAGACCAAAATAAATTTTTGCCAGTAGTTTCAAAAACTTTTTCGCAATACCTAATTACATGTTCTTTTATAGATGTAAGACAAGATGTTAAGAGCACGGATAACTTTGTTGTAGTACAAGAACTAGAGTTAGCGATAAATCTTGCTTTGTACGGTGTTTTGTGCATTTTAGGCAACCAATACATAGTAGGTACTTTGTCTTGTTTAGGCTCAACACTGATCCTAATTTTTGTAATTTGTAGAGTGTGTGCAGTAACAATATCACTCTCAGATGAAGAAGTCAGTGTATAAGCATTAGTGCTATGAAGCTCTTCAGTTTGAACATTTATATAGTGTATACGTCACACTATAATAACATTATTTGAAGCCTTATCAGCAGGTGTTAAAACAAATTTGTTGCGAAAATCTTGAATACCTTTTTTCAAATGACGAAAGTTAAAACGAGGTCGAGGTGGTAGTAAAGCTATGTTTCTTTTATAGAAGGATATACGAGTGTCAATTATTTTGAATATTTGTTTTTTCCAGTTTGAAAGAGCATTAGGCTCAGCATGTTCTCGTTTACAACATTTATTGCAAAAAGAGTTTAAAGACTCTGCAATTGCCGCACGACAGGTATTAAAGTCGATGTCCGATGGAATTCTGTATTTTGGACCTTTTGAAATTAAATTGCGGATTCTAAAGTCTTTGATAACATTTAGATCCCCTGTAACGATTTGACCGGCAGGTTGATAGCAAAATTTTGAATTAGAACAGTCTCAAGATAATGGTGTGTTTTCAACAATCTGTAAATCCGAGGTAATTTTGTTGTAATTGAAAATTGTGTTTCTAATAGGCTTGTTATATTTATAACAAACGATGGGTGTTTCAGTATTCTTGAAATAATTAGGTATAGCCGATTCAACAGTTTTATCTTTAAATATACTTGGAAGGTCAATAAAATCTATGCCTTTATTTAAAAATGAAATTTTAAGGAAATGTCTTTGGTGATCAGATTCCAAGTCAATATGTGGTCTTAGAACATGCCGAGTGTAACACTGAGTAAGGCTTGCGACCTCATAAAGTGGATGAGTTCTAATAACAATATCATCGGCTTCCTTATCCACTTTTTGTAAACTTGAAATAGAAAGAGAAGCTAAACGCGACAGCATAGCATGTCTTCCAGAATGTTTTAAAATAGTTTGAAGGTCATGAATAGAACAATGAACACGTGATTTTCTTTTGATGTTACCATTAGTCCTTATCCCATGTGACCTCGATTTTCGTTTTCGTATTTGAAGCAATCCAAAAATGTCAAAATCAGGGTTTTTTGAAATGTTGCCTTCTTGATAAATATTATCATTTAAACCAAGTGGATAAGGAGTTTGTAGTTTTTTTTATCCAATTATCTTCTGAAACAAGTCTTGCTCTAATTTTAAATGCTCTTGACGCACTGTTATCAAATATAATTTTTTCCACAGGTTGAATACTAACGTGTTTTAAAGTGTGGCCTGATTGTTTAAAATGTTTATAAAAATATGTATGGAATTCAAGACTTTCATAACAAATTTGTTTTAACACCCGCTGATAAGGCTTCTAATAATGTAATTATAGTGTGACGGGTACACTATATTAATATTCAAACTGAAGAACCGAACAGCACTTATGCTTATGTACTGACTTCTTCATCTGAGAGTGATATTGTTACTGCACACACTCTACAAATTACAAAATTTAGAATCAGTATTTAGCCGAAACAAGGCAAAGTACCTACTATGTATTGGTTGCCTAAAATGCATAAAACACCGTACAAAGCAAGATTTATTGCTAACTCTAGTTCTTGCACTACTACTAAATTATCCGTGCTCTTAACTTCTTGTCTTACAGCTATTTAAGAACATGTAATTAGGTATTGCGATAAGGTTTTTGAAACTTCTGGCAAAATTTTATTTTGGTCGATTAAAAATTCAAATGACGTTTTGAAAAAGCTTAAATCTAATAATTTTCAGGCGTTCTGTTTGTCTACTTATGATTTCTCAACTTTATATACCTCGCTCCCTCATAATTTAATAAGAGACAAACTAACCAGTCTCATTGAAAAAACGTTTGCTAGAGAAATTAAAACCGCCATCGCTTGTAATTAACATAGGGCATTTTTTACAGATGGTTCTTATGATAATTATACTTTATGGACTTGTCAAGACCTAATAGAGTCGCTAACTTTCTTACTGGATAATATTTATGTTAGATACGGTACCTCTATTTATAAACAAGTAATAGGCATCCCAATGGGTACTAATTGTGCACCCCTTGTTGCTGATCTGTTTTTATACTGTTATGAAAGAGACTTTATGTTATCTCTTTCTACTGAACATCAAGATGATATTATTACAGCTTCAAACAACACCTCGAGGTACCTTGATGATTTATTAAATATAGATAATAACCATTTTTCATCACTGGTTAATAAGATCTACCCTGAAGAATTACAACTTAATAAAGCAAACACTTCAGAAAAGCAAGCAAACATTCTCGATCTAAATCTGTCAATTGAAAATGGTTATGTCACTACTAAAATATATGATAAAAGAGATGATTTTAATTTTAATACAGTAAATTTTCCGTTTTTAGACGGCGATGTTTCCCGTGCAACATGTAACGGGGTTTATATTTCACAGTTTGTTCGCTTTTCAAGAGCTTGCAACGATATTAATGATTTTAATGAACGTAATCTTTGCATTACAGAAAAACTTTTAAAGCAAGGTTATCGGTATCACAAATTAAGGAAAACATTTTGCAAGTTTTATCGTCGATACCCAGATCTAATTCATAAATACAGGTGCAGTTTAAAATCACTATTGCAACAAGGTATTTCACAGCCAGTTTTTTATGGAGATTTAATTTATAAACTTACGAAGATAAAGGGCAATGTTAATTTCTCCAGGTTATTCGTAAAAACCATCTGTAAATTTAAAAAGAAAGGTTACCAACATGAAATTTTACAGCGCTCTGCATGCCTGGTGATTAACCCTTCTACAGTTGATCATTATGCTTACCTCTTTGGTTGCACGACGGTGGCAGGGGTTTAAGAGTTTATGAAGGTTTATGGGGAAATCTTTTCTTAAAAGAACCTAGAAGCTCGATTTGTTTCTTTTATCCCTGTCATCGTGTTCTTGCTGATTTTACTCCAGGAGCTCTGGTCTCTGTAAGATCATTGAGTACCCGCCCTTTGGCTTTTCAATGCTATTAGATTCTTATGTTTTATATGTTTGTGTGCTTTTGCATGCAACATTGTTGAGCCAATAAGTGGGTTGGAGTTGTTTCACCAAAACAACGTGTATTTGTTTTGTGATATGAGAACCTGTTGGGGCAAGTGTGAGGTTGGTGCACCCTAGAACCTGGTTTAAACCCCCAGTGGCAATTTGATTTGCCACTGACCGTTCCAAGGCGGTAACCCCTCGGGTTCTCATTTTTGTTAATTGTTAGTGGTGTCTCTTTTGAAACTGATCATTTTATTAACCATGCTCTCTCCCTCTCTTCTTCTTGACTGTGTGGGAGGCTGTTTTTTCTGAATGTGGCGATTCCTGATATGCATATTTCACCTTTTTTTAACTATTTGTTGCAAAATCGTACATTTACGGCAATGTCGGGAATCTTCGGCAGTCACTGCCAACTGGAATCCAGCAGCTAGGACATCAAAAAGTGAAATATGCATATCGGGAATAACCACATTCAGAAAGAGTTTTCCACTAGAGTGTTCCAATCAGGTTGTAAATGCACCCACCAACCTCACACTTGCGCCAACGGGTTCTCATACGAACAAACAAGTACAATTTGTCTTGGTGAATTAGCTGTAACACCACACATCTGACCGATGATATTTAATGCAAAAACACACACATATAAAACATAAGAAATTCACGGCATTGTTAAGCAAAAACTAAGTACTCAACGAACTTGTTGAGACCAGTGTACATTTTCTTTTTCAAAATTTCCCTAGAAATCTAGATAACATTTTGATAGATGTGGAAAATAAAACGATAAATTATACACAAATTGATTGATAAAAATCATACTGTAGCCGTCGGGTAATGATAATTTAATACCGATAATGCATTTTAATTCAGGTGAGAAATTTGATACGCGTTAATAACGCATTAAATTGCCTACTGGCCCGAGCTTAAAAGTATTGTTTATGAAGGCAGTGACTGATATGTTTTGTAAACAATATAATTAATTTTTCATCAACTACCTAGCGTCATTAATTATACACAATGATTAAAGACATTATTATTTATTATTTATAGTATTGTTATGACGATTTATCATAATATTAAATCTGGGAACCAAGTAGCTATTCAGAGTCTGTCTGACTGGAGTGAGAATATAAATTTTAAATAAAGTAGATGAAAAGGGAACTTTGAAAACCACCGAACACGACAGATATGAAAAATATTGCAGGCTCGGTTTGATTGAGCCTTTTCATTGGCAGTAATGGAAATGCATATTACTGCCCACGCCGCTTAGCCACTATTTGAGCGCAACTCAATATTGACATTGACATTGTGTACTATTAAACACATACCCAGCCAACGCGGTAATAACAGGCGTTTTTTTATGGATCGAGGGTGTAGCCTTTATATTGGGAAAACATGTAATATTTAGGGAAAAGGATGATTTTTTTAATTATTAATGGAATAGTGTAGTTTTTCCGTGCGATAGGTTCTGAAAACTAACCACTGAATGTTTATTTTTATTCACCTTTAAAGTTCCGTAGATCTGCACTTGTTTACACTATGCATGGTAATATTGTGGCCATTTTTTAATTTTATTTTCTTAAAATAGAAATTTCATGTCTGCAAAATTTGGAATTACTAGAATTAAGGCCTATGTATGTAGGTACCCTGTGTTAAGACCTTTCTTGAGATTGTTTTGGGGATCGCTGGAGAGAAATGTCAGTGGTTACTAAAAAATTTGAATTCATTGTCCGATAAAAATAAAATTACTTAAGACTGGTTCAAGCTTTCCCCACTAGATTTGGTGTGTAGGTAACCTATGTTTACACCTGGCGGGGAATTGTTTGGGGAACATGGTAGGAAACCTGTGTTAAGACCTGGCGGGGGATTGTTTTGGGGAACGTGGTAGGTAACCTGTGTAAGGACCTAGCGGTGGATTGTTTTGGGAAACATGGTAGGTAACCTGTGTTAGGACCTGGCGGGGGATTGTTTTGGGGAACATGGTAGGTAACCTGTGTTAAGACCTGTCGGGGTTTTTTTTGTTTTTTTTAGGGGGGGGCGGGGGATTGTTTTGGGGACATGGTAGGAAACCTGTGTTAAGACCTGTCGGGGGATTGTTTTGGAAAACATGGTAGGTAACCTGTGTTAAGACCTGTCGGGGGGGGGGGGGTTTGGGGGGGGGGGGGCGGGGGATTGTTTTGAGGAACATGGTAGGAAACCTGTGTTAAGACCTGTCGGGGGATTGTTTTGGGGAACATGGTAGGTAACCTGTGTTAAGACCTGTCGGGGGTTTGTTTTGGGGAACATGGTAGGAAACCTGTGTTAAGACCTGGCGGGGGATATTTTTTGGGGAACAGGGTAGAAAACCTGTGTTAAGACCTGGCGGGGGATTATTTTTGGGAACATGGTAGGTAACCTGTGATAAGACCTGGCGGGGATTGTTTGGGGAACATGGTAGGTAACCTGTGAGAAGAACTGGCGGGGGATTGTTTTGGGGAACATGGTAGGTAACCTGTGATAAGACCAGGCGGGGGATTGTTTTGGGGAACATGGTAGGAAACCTGGATATTGTTTTGGGGAACACGGGAGGAAATCTGTGTTAGGACCTGGTGGGGTATTGTTTTGGGGAACATTGTAGGTAACCTGTGTTAGGACCTGGCGGGGGATTGTTTTGGGGAACATGGTAGGAAACCTATGTTAAGACCTGGCGGGGGATTGTTATGGGGAACATGGTAGGTAACCTGTGTTAAGACCTGGCGGGGGATTGTTTTGGGGAACGTGGTAGGTAACCTGTGTTAGGACCTGGCGGGGGCTTGTTTGTGGGAACATTGTAGGAAACCTGTGTTAAGACCTGGCGGGGGATTGTTTTGGGGAACATGGTAGGAAACCTGTGTTAAGACCTGTCGGGGGTTTGTTTTTGTTTTGTTTTTTTTTGGGGGGGGGGGGAGGGGGCGGGGGATTGTTTTGGGGAACAAGGTAGGAATCCTGTGTTAAGACCTGTCGGGGGTTTGTTTTCGGGAACATGGTAGGTAACCTGTGTTAAGACCTGTCGGGGGTTTGTTTTGGGGAACATGGTAGGAAACCTGTGTTAAGACCTGGCGAGAGATAATTTTGGGGAACAGGGTAAAAAACCTGTGTTAAGACCTGGCGGGGGATTATTTTTGGGAACATGGTAGGTAACCTGTGATAAGACCTGGCGGAGGATTGTTTGGGGAACATGGTAGGTAACCTGTGATAAGAACTGGCGGGGGATTGTTTTGGGGAACATGGTAGGTAACCTGTGTAATGACCTAGCGGTGGATTGTTTTGGGAAACATGGTAGGTTACCTGTGTTAGGACCTGGCGGGGGATTGTTTTGGGGAACATGGTAGGTAACCTGTGTTAAGACCTGTCGGGTTTTTTTTTTTTGGGGGGGGGGGCGGGGGATTGTTTTGGGGAACATGTTCCCCAAAACAATCCCCCGCCAGGTCCTAACACAGGTTACCAGGTCAATATTGTTGGACAATAAAGGCTAATTGATGTTTATAGAATCCATATTAAAGAAATGTAATATCAAATTATAAACCTTTAGAAAGAATGTGTCAAAGAAAATGTCCTTTTAATATTTTTAGATTTCCTCGTGAACACAAACACGTGCAATATTATAAACATTTATTCAAAGTAAACAGATAATAAAGCATTAACGCCGTTGATATAATAGGTAACATACTGCACATTAAAAGGTATGAATGTTTCAAAGGTACATAGGAATCTTTATATATTGTCACTTTATTGTGACAAAGTTTCACAAAAAAATGTACCAAAAAAAGTTGTGTACAGTTCTTAATGCGGCATCATTTACATATAAATAATCTGGGTAATATTTAATCATTCTAAGAGTTATGGCTCGCATCACACATTGATGTTGCAAATATACTAAAAGAAATTAGAAACGCAACTTCTTTAAACACGAAATATATTTTGCGTTACTAGTTTCTTTAGGTATATTACGCAACTTCTTTAAACACGAAATATCGTGTTTAAAGAAGTTGCGTTTCTAATTTCTTGAAGTCTATTGTGGTGAAAATAAGCGGAGAATTCTTATCCATACGACTTAATTAAAAAGCACTATTCCGTTAAACCGTTACATATTCACATTTTTTAGAAAGATGTCAAAACCATTGAGGTCAAAACAATGATTGTGTGAGCAGAGTTGGCTATAGATCTAATGGCAGAGCAAGGTGCATTGTTCTTGCAATGTCCACTCTGTCCATATATCTGTACGCTTCTCCCATACACGTGTAACTATCGCAGAGGAACCTCCGTGTTCTCTGAAACATTCGAAATCTGAGAAAGAGTAAACTGCCATCATTAAGGCTTACTTCATTAAAGTGTAAAGTCTGACCAAACTGAACGCCCTCGCGGCTGCTCACGCTCTTAGTTTTCTTCGATTTTTGGTGATCGTTTATTTTTAGGTCAGTCTCTATGTACTTCTTTAGCTTCCTCTATTCTGTGAGCGGTGTGGAACCTGTGAGTTTATCGACTGTGATCACGAGTCTCTGGCTTCCCAGAAGGTGCAGCACAGCGATATGAAGAACGCCGCAATGCTCGCTGGGTATTCTCGCAGAATGTGTCAAAGAAAAAGAAGAAATCACCTCAAGATTTACTTGGGTATCTGTACTTTCTTTCATGGAAATACTCTTTCTTTCTTCCTCACAAATTGTATTAGAACTTATCCAATTCTGAAGTTTTGGACTTCGCCTAGCATACTTGCCTCCAAAGCGCGTATTCAAAGTGAAAGTTTTATTTGGAAGATCCTTTTCTTTCATTTCGTCTTGTGGAGATTTGGTGTCATTCCTTCTTGAGGAGAATTTGGTTTCATTATGTGTCGAGGAGATTTTGGTTTCATTCCGGTCCGCATTTAGGAAATTCTTTTTTCTTTACATAAAGCGGGAATTTTGGTTTCATTCCGTCTTGTGGATATTCTAGTTTTATTCCGTCTTTTGGAGATTTCTTATTCATTCCGTAGAGCGGGGATTTTGGAATAATTCTGTCTTGTGGAGATTCTTGTTTTATTCCGTCTTTTGGAGATTTCTTATTCATTCCGTAGAGCGGGGATTTTGGTTTCATTCCGTCTTGTGGAGATTCTGGTTTCATTCCGTCTTGGTTGAACCAAAGTAAATCCAATTCCCATAGACCTCAATGTTAAATTCTCAATATTCAATGTACATTTAATATGATTTCTGTCATCTTAATATCTAGACAACCATATATTGCCGTGAAGATCTACATTTCATCTATTCAAAAACACACAGGAAATAGGGGGTTAACTTACTTGTAAGAAAATTACTGATCTCTAACCGGACAGACCCTATTTTAAACGCGGTATCGCAAATACAGTGCCAAAAATATACATCCGCTGATCCGGAACTAGTTCGCCTCTTACAAACGAGATATAGGCATGAAATTGCTTTCATTTGTTTTCCTGATATGTTATTTCTGCAAACAAGCCACAAAAAGGCCGATTTCTAACAGTTAAGAGGCCCCCAGATGATGAGAAAAAATAGCATATTATTAAAACGGACTTCATTCGAATGGACAACGGAGGGATACAGCGTGATTTGGTGTAATTCAACCACTTGTGGAGATTCTAGTTTTATTCCGTCGTGTGGAGATTTCTTATTCATTCCGTAAAGCGGGGATTTTGGTTTCATTCCGTCTTGTGGAGATTCTGGTTTCATTCCGTCTTGTGGAGATTCTAGTTTTATTCCGTCTTTTGGAGATTTCTTATTCATTCCGTAGAGCGGGGATTTTGGTTTCATTCCGTCTTGTGGAGATTTTGGTTTCATTCCGATAAGCGGAGATTTTGGTATCGGCATGTTTATCTTTGGCATTGAGAAGACAATTCGTTCAGAAGGTTGATCACGAATGTCCAGGTTATCAAAAAGAAATACTTCTGCCGAGTTGTGCTGAGAGTGATAACCGCCATCGCTCATAAACATTCTCTGTACACAATATTTGTCTGGTCTTGATGTTTTAAATGCACTATCTGGTGAAGCAGTGGATAGACGTGAAGGGGATCGTAGTTGATTGCTCGAGTCCGACCCATGATTATATTTTTGCCGGAAATACTTCCTCACTTCCTCCCTTCTTTTCTTTATGTTGTTGTCAAAAAGAAAATTATGTAAGTCGGCAGATTTAAGCTCCGCTGTAGATCTAACAAAGTCGAATACGGTGGAAATCGAAGAAACATCCGAATCGACAATATTCCCTGATGATGCAGCGAAATTCGACAAATCCGTTTCCTTTGAGCTTAAATTCACTGACCATCGACGACCTGTGTTCTTGCTTGCCAGTTCAGCTGTGTTAGAAAAACTTGCCGCACGAGGTCTAATTTCGGTTTGACTGCTCATTTTAAACCTTATCTTTACTTCAATACTGGAGTCGAAAATCTTTTATAAACCTTAATATACCTGAACTAATTTGAACTTATCGTTCATAATAGCTGTGAGCGTGAAGGTCTACTTAGCACCTAACACACAGCTCTGTTTAGATAAAACAAAAAACAATGCCATCTGCTTTTTAATAGATGACGTAAATTTGTTAAAGTACTTTTAGACCTCCGACATATCTTACATATTTTATATTAAGGTTACATAAATAGCAAACACATTCATCCCACAGTTTAATTTGAACTTAAAGATGGTGCTTGTCTAAAAGAAGTATGTCGTGAAACTTGTTTTTACAAAACTATTCCAGTTCCGCTGTACCATTAATTAGGCTTTGTTCATGGTTAAAGCCATCGTCGGATACCCACGGTTGATTCTATTACGTTACTCTCCATTCATCACCCGTGGGCAAATTGCTACTCTTTTCGTCGCTTTGTTTACTATGAAATGCCGCAATCCGGTTGGTTCGTTGCGATCTTCCAGCGAATCTGCCAACCAATCAAGTTTACGCTTTCATACAACTTCGATAGCATTGTCAAAATGGCTTCCGAGTGTAAACTAACATTCGAATCTATCAAGCAAATCTTTAAAATAGATAAAATTCAGTTGTTCCAGGAGGAAACTTTGCGGAACCTACTAAACGGTCGGGATGTGTTTGTTTCGATACGAACTGGAGGGGGAAAAAGCATATGTTATCAAGCGTTCCAGCCTTTATGGTGCGAATATAACAACAGGCAAATGTGTACCGTTCTGATCGTGACACCATTGATTTCTATCATGAAAGAGCAGTGTGACTATTTAAACTCACTAGGGTTTACAGCTACGTACATTGGGAAGGAATCTAGTGAAAACAATGACATATTGAATGGAAATTTTCAGTTTCTGTTCTCTTCACCAGAACTTTTGTTGTCGGTGCCAAAATGGAGAGAGATGCTAGTTGCTACTGCATTTGTTAAGCTGTTTGTTGTAGATGAAGCACACACAGTTTTGCATTGGTAAGAAATTGCTTAAAGTCTTTGAAGTTGTGTAGTTCAGTTATATTTTGGGTGTAAGCTTGGTCTCCAGAAATGCCATCATGCAGAAATGAAGGTGTTTTTCCTTGAGATTCAGTTTAATTTATGCATCATACATACATCATACCAGATTTCCTGTAGCAGGATCTTTATCATAAACCAGGGTTTCACTACTCGTACTTGTACTCGTACTCGTACTTACTCTAGTACCAATTTTTAAGTACTCAGCAGGACTAAGTACTCATCTTAAATTACGAGTACAAGTACTCGTACTTACTTAAGTACTGTCGAAAAATGGTCAGTACTTATGAGTACTTTACGAGTACTATATGAGTACTTTCACACTTCAAAGAAATAATATGAAATTAAATAAAACTTAACCAAATGAAGTGCACAATATATAAAATGAAATGGTAAGAAATAATTCATTAATATCACATATTGGGCAGGGCAATTTAAACACTTTTGTAAATGCTGTTATATACTTACTTGTTTTTTTTATACTATTTCATGTATTATATTAAATCATTAAATAAATCATTATAATTGTCAAAGGTTGAAATACATTTGTACCTTACTAAAAAAAAAAAAGTAAAATTCAAAGTGCATTCAGTAAGATTATATTAAGATTTAGCAATGGAGTAAACAGAACTGATTATGACCTTATTATAATACAATGGAAGACGACAACATGTTTTCTCACCTTTGCAATTATGATTAATGGTTGAGACCACATAGTTGTAGATGAAACTTTTGAAAGGCTATAATGATGTTACTATGCAATGCACATGACTAATTTGTCAGTTGAAGTAGATGTTGATGGAAACTTTTTTTCAATAATGGAATACTTATGATTTCTGTGTGTCAGGGCTTTTTATTAAAACCTGGGGAAGGGGCCAATGCCCTATAATTTGGGGGAAAATAGCTTGCTTTTTCTCTGAAGGGGAATGAAAAAACCTGATGTAAAGTGACTTTTTGGATAAAACTGCATGATTTTAAAGAAATTTTCTGAGGGGAAGGCGCCCATAAACGGCCGCTACTAAAGAAGGAAAAAAAGCACTGCACGGTGTGTTTATATATTTTTGTCTAGTGACAGTGTCAATAATAAAATTATTACTACTTCATTATAAATTAAATAATACGAGCATACCACATTTGAATAAGTGAATAGTACATTGTGTATGCTATACAATAATAAAAATAATACTAAAAGTTTTTGGTACTCGCAAAATACTCATGAGTACTCTAAGTAGTACTAAAGTTGTAATGATCTGTCGAATTTGCTATTGGTTTATCCCAAGTGCATGAAGTCACTTCCCGATTAAAACAGGATGTTTTCTTGAAAGCCATACAATTCAATTTCCACAAAACTATACAATTTCAACAGTATTTTTTTCAATCAATATTTACAAAGATCTAAAAATATTAGTAATATATGTTATTAAAAAACTGAGATTTGTTTTTATTCAAATTGAATGGATTTATTTTTAGACCTCATCACCAATTTGTGGAAGATGTCACTGATGCATTCCTTGTAGCAGCATTTTTGGACATTATGAAAATGGACAATTTAAATTCGAAACCAATTAAATTACCTGTATTTTCTTTGATGGACAACAAACGGAAAGAAAACTGGCTCAATACTATGTCAGAAGCAGTAATTGAAAGTTTAGGTTTAACAACTGTGCATCATAATGTTCGAGAGCTTCGGAGTGAATTAATGGCTTTAAACACTGATGATCAGCAGTTAGAGGCTATGATGAATGGAGAGAGCTATCAATGTGCCATGTGTAATAGTTCTTACACCTCTCGTGTGTGGTTTAAGAAACATTTAGTTAAGAAACATTCTTGGAATTTTCATAAGGCTAACACTAATGTTGATGAAACCAATGCAGTGAAACATTTCTTGTACATGTCGCTTTTGTACAGGGACATGTGCAATTCCTACAGAATGGGAGATGGTGATAGAATAACTCGAGATGCATACTTTGAATGGCTTTATGACGCATCCCTAAAACATACGAAGTACAAAATATGGCTTTGGAGAATGATAACTTATGTTTTGACCATTCTTGGGTGCAGGGAAAGTTTTGAATACAAGTGGAATATGTGCGTAAATCTACATGGTGGTATTCAACACAATATTCCAAATGATAACTGTGTTGAATTACAAGTCAAACATATAAAGAACCAGCTTAATACACAGGGGGTAAATAAGTCATTTTCATCGGCTAGGAAGGTGTGTAAGACTACACAGGTGGTTGAAGAGGTTAAGCAACAAATGATAAAAACTACAAAAACAGCTAGATCCAAACGAGAGAGGCCTTCTTCAGATAATTCCAAAGATTTCATTTGCATGGTACAATGTCTTAGACAGCAAGGATTGATAAGTGAATTCTGCTGGGATAGTTTCTCTTCATTTCGTGATCCTATCCAATGTATTGATGCAGAGGAGCTGCATTCATGGATAAATTCTCAGAAAAAGATAGCTGGTATATACATGTGAATAAATATAACAACCATGTGGTATATTTCAAACATTATTCACTTGTTAAACTAACCTGTGGTTCAATGTTTTAGCCAGTTAGAAGACTTTAATGATTTGTGTAACTTCATTTGTTTACTAAAATTTCTGTTATACATGTAGTAACCGAAGAACCACCATTAATTTTCATATGTATATGAAATATAAATTCCTGGTCTTGCATGTTAGCAACAATATTGAGACTTTACGTTATCTGTTTGTACTCTAAAGTATTTATTTCACTGGGATTATTTGCATATTTGTTGTATTCTTTTATTCAGGCAGGTATTGCAGTTTAAAGCTATCCAAGATAAATCTTTTGAAACAATTTTTTGTAGATTTCATCAGTTAAAATACCAATCCTTAGATTATAAACGCTGTCAGTTCCTAAGCATGGCACTTGTCCGATTTGTTACCATTGTAGACCCAGATCAGTCTCGCATCCAAGGGTCAACAGTTTTGACTGTAAAACTGTTGCCCAAATAACCATACTGTTGACTGGGCAATAGTCAAATAAATTGATTTTTTCTCCACCAGCCAAAAGTAATAGATTGACAGTTATTAAGGGCATCAGGTAATAATCATAGTTATGCCCCTTTTAAACTTGGGAATTTTGGTCAAGTGCAAGTTCCATTTCTTTTTACTACTTTTTATGTAAATTTCTTTGTTTAAAAGGTACTTAACTGATAAGAATCAAGTCTTGTTTAAATCTAACTATTACAATGTCATTTTATGATCTTCTGTGACAATGGTTATTTAAGATAAGTACCCATTACTATGCATAAAATTTGTTTGGTGTGTTAATGCAATTTGTAGTTGCAATTTTCATAGTGTGTTACAATACATGTTCTACATGTTGTTATGATTACTTGTTAAAGCTTTACAGGTTGTGAAGATAACTAAATCAGTACTAACCCCCAAAGTGAGCACATCCTTTGTAACATTTACAACCAGTGTAGACCCTGCTCAGCATGCACATCAGTGTAGTCTGATCAGGGTCTTCATTGTTTGCTATTCAATCAATAAATTAAGTCATAAGTAATATACACAAATGAACAATAAATGCCTTAAATTTATAGAAAGGTGAGTCCATTACATTAACTCAGTGAGTCAAGAGTGAAATTAGCATTGACTTTTATCAAAAGCTGAGAATACTTGAAATGTCAAAGTACTACTTGCTTCAAAAAAAATGTGGAAGTTAACTTTTCTATGAACTAAGTGACATATTAAATATTGACAATTAAAATTTTGTTGTTTTGAATATTAATGAACTAACAGTATATAAAAGATGAAAAGGAGGATAACTCTAAAATATCTTTTGATATAGTTAATTTCATTCACCTCAATAGGGTCAAAAATATGCATGGGAGAGTGGGTAACGAAGCAGCAATATATGCTCTGCCTCACCCTTTTGTATTACAATACAAATTACCAAGGTGTTCTGAGCAATATCTTGTTATCGGCATTTTTTCCTTAAGGATTGAATCCACATTTTATTGTATAATCAGGGTGTGAAAAACATTTGTGTTTTTTAAAGCATGTGTAGCATGAAGGGCTATACGATTACTTTAAACAATTTAAATGTCGGTTTTTTACATATCCTGATGAATGCAATAAATTATCAATTCAATGTTTATATTTTCACTCCTTAATGTTCCCATTTTTGACCAAAGTATAAAGAAGAATTTGTGAAGTACGGCTTTTTGAATGGCTAATGATACAGCCACTTCGTTGAAGAAGCAAATGACGGCAAACTAATGCAGCAACTCATGTAAAAACATGGGTGTTTGTGGACATCACAAGTCACGATATTGTGGACAGACCAATAGTTTGTGAGCGGCTTTTATGTAGCCACATACCATAGCAAATGTTTTTCATTACAAAATGAAAACATCCTGAAGAAAGACTTTCATCTCAGCAATGAGCAAGATGGGTGTAAATTATAATGATATAAACCATTTTATGTTCTCTCATTTATTGAACCACATGACATAATGTGCTTTTTATAACATCAAAGAAAAATATAAATATTACAAAGATATTTTATTTTTGTACATCATTTTAATCACATGGCGCTGCAGTAGTGTCCAACATTAAACCATTCAGAAACTATAAATAAATCAAAACAATTAAACAATATGCTCCACACCGATACACTGTCAGTTGACCTTTAATGTTAATGTTAATGAACTTTATAATTATATCCCTGCTTCGAAGAAGAGGGGGGTATACTCTTTTATTATTTGTAGTATACTGTTACAATGAAGGTGCTTAACATAGACCAATTTTCTGTCGCAGTTTTCTAAGCAACTATAACATGCAGCAGCCTGATAAAATGCATATTGCTTTATCCTATAGTCCCATATGGTGTAAAGCGATTTTATGCTCCTTGCTCATCTACTTCCTGTTTGCCGAATACTTAGATTTGTGCACATAGTTGACATACATGCACTTTTTTCCGTCGCAGTTTTCTAAGCAACTATAACATGCAGCAGCCTGATATTTTGCATAATGCTTTATCCTATAGTTCCATATGGTGTAAAGCGATTTTATGTACAACAGTTTGGAAGGGCAGGTACAATTCCGTCGCAGTTTTCTAAGCAACTATAACATGCAGCAGCCTGATATTTTGCATAATGCTTTATCCTGTAGTCCCATATGGTGTAAAGCGATTTCATGCTCCTTGCTCATCTACTTCCTGTTAACCGAATACTTAGATTTTTACATATAGATGACATACATGCACAATTTGTGTCGCATTTTAAAAAGATGTGAACATTATTTCTGTATACCCTGACAAAGCGGTATTGCGGGGGTATTAATCACCTTCAGTGATAGCTCTTGTTTATTCAGAGTCAAAAAACTCCTTTAGTTCATCACATGATGAATCTGAAGTAGATGAATAGTCCTCAACTGTGAATTCGAAGAATGGATGAATATATGATGCACAATCTGTGTTATTACATTCACAAATCTTTGAACAAATATCACAACACAAGTGTTTATATAAATCTTTTGATGGTTTTGAATTATAAGCCTTGAGTATAACTGCTCTGCGACATTCTGATGTATTTGAAATGTAACTTTTCATGTCGGCATCAATTTTCCTACACTGTTTTCCATTAAACATCAGTAAAGCTGAGGCCTGCTTCCCATCTCTACCTGCCCTTCCAAACTGTTGTACAAAACTATCCATGTCCTTTGGCGGACCAAAGTTAATTACGCTGTTCACACCCTGAAAGTTAACACCCATACCAGCAGCACTTGTTGCAACTAAAATCCTAATCAGACCATTTTCATCTTTCATGTCCTGTTTAATACTTTCTTTTACAGTATCTGTAGTTTGAGAGTGGTACATCTGGACATATTTAATATTTAGTCCAAGGGTAAGTCTAAACATTGTATAAACACCACTACATATTTTAATTGATGGACAAAAGATGATATATCTTTGACAATCTTGCTTTTTATCAAGTATGTGAGTAATTAAAAAATTAAATATAACTTCAAGAGGAACTGAGCTTTTGAACTTGTGACAAAAAAGTTTGATATTTGATCTGTCTGGGCTTTGGACAATTTCGTGACAGTCCGACATACAAAACCTTGTTTGCATCTTTTTTCTGGCTGATTTATTTGCCGTGGCTGTTATTACTAGAAAAGGACATTGTACGAATGAGCGAACCTCGCCAAGCTTGCCATACCACTCTCGAAATGGATCCTCAGTGCTGTCTGATTCACCCCTGAAACAAATTCAAACAATACTTTCATAAATATAACTGATTGAACATGAAACACGATTATAGCTAATGTTTGTGACAGGGTTTCGCTGAGTACTGAGGTTCAGTACTCGAGTAAGTACTGAGTACTGGATGATTAAGATGTACTCGAGTAAGTACTGAGTACTCACTTTTGGGAGTGTACTTAAGTAAGTACTGAGTACTACTTAGAGTACTCATGAGTATTTTGCGAGTACCAAAAACTTTTAGTATTATTTTTATAATTGTATAGCATACACAATGTACTATTCACTTATTCAAATGTGGTATGCTCGTATTATTTAATTTATAATGAAGTAGTAATAATTTTATTATTGACACTGTCACTAGACAAAAATATATAAACACACGCAGTGCTTTTTTTCCTTCTTTAGTAGCGGCCGTTTATGGGCGCCTTCCCCTCAGAAAATTTCTTTAAAATCATGCAGTTTTATCCAAAAAGTCACTTTACATCAGGTTTTTTCATTCCCCTTCAGAGAAAAAGCAAGCTATTTTCCCCCAAATTATAGGGCATTGGCCCCTTCCCCAGGTTTTAATAAAAAGCCCTGACACACAGAAATCATAAGTATTCCATTATTGAAAAAAAGTTTCCATCAACATCTACTTCAACTGACAAATTAGTCATGTGCATTGCATAGTAACATCATTATAGCCTTTCAAAAGTTTCATCTACAACTATGTGGTCTCAACCATTAATCATAATTGCAAAGGTGAGAAAACATGTTGTCGTCTTCCATTGTATTATAATAAGGTCATAATCAGTTCTGTTTACTCCATTGCTAAATCTTAATATAATCTTACTGAATGCACTTTGAATTTTACTCTTTTTTTTTAGTAAGGTACAAATGTATTTCAACCTTTGACAATTATAATGATTTATTTAATGATTTAATATAATACATGAAATAGTATAAAAAAAAACAAGTAAGTATATAACAGCATTTACAAAAGTGTTTAAATTGCCCTGCCCAATATGTGATATTAATGAATTATTTCTTACCATTTCATTTTATATATTGTGCACTTCATTTGGTTAAGTTTTATTTAATTTCATATTATTTCTTTGAAGTGTGAAAGTACTCATATAGTACTCGTAAAGTACTCATAAGTACTGACCATTTTTCGACAGTACTTAAGTAAGTACGAGTACTTGTACTCGTAATTTAAGATGAGTACTTAGTCCTGCTGAGTACTTAAAAATTGGTACTAGAGTAAGTACGAGTACGAGTACAAGTACGAGTAGTGAAACCCTGGTTTATGATAAAGATCCTGCTACAGGAAATCTGGTATGATGTATGTATGATGCATAAATTAAACTGAATCTCAAGGAAAAACACCTTCATTTCTGCATGATGGCATTTCTGGAGACCAAGCTTACACCCAAAATATAACTGAACTACACAACTTCAAAGACTTTAAGCAATTTCTTACCAATGCAAAACTGTGTGTGCTTCATCTACAACAAACAGCTTAACAAATGCAGTAGCAACTAGCATCTCTCTCCATTTTGGCACCGACAACAAAAGTTCTGGTGAAGAGAACAGAAACTGAAAATTTCCATTCAATATGTCATTGTTTTCACTAGATTCCTTCCCAATGTACGTAGCTGTAAACCCTAGAGAGTTTAAATAGTCACACTGCTCTTTCATGATAGAAATCAATGGTGTCACGATCAGAACGGTACACATTTGCCTGTTGTTATATTCGCACCATAAAGGCTGGAACGCTTGATAACATATGCTTTTTCCCCCTCCAGTTCGTATCGAAACAAACACATCCCGACCGTTTAGTAGGTTCCGCAAAGTTTCCTCCTGGAACAACTGAATTTTATCTATTTTAAAGATTTGCTTGATAGATTCGACTGTTAGTTTACACTCGGAAGCCATTTTGACAATGCTATCGAAGTTGTATGAAAGCGTAAACTTGATTGGTTGGCAGATTCGCTGGAAGATCGCAACGAACCAACCAAATTGCGGCATTTCATAGTAAACAAAGCGACAAAAAGAGTAGCAATTTGCCCACGGGTGATGAATGGAGAGTAACGTAATAGAATCAACCGTGGGTATCCGATGATGAATGGAGAGTAACGTAATAGAATCAACCGTGGGTATCCGACGATGGGTTAAAGCTAAATGGACATTTGCTAACGCCAAATTTGTTTCGAGACAATCACGAAATATTTACATTCCTTTATGGATTTGCCAGCTCTCGCGTGCACGTCCAATCTGCATGAACCGCACCAAAATAAAAATCATTCCTTAATTGTAATCGTAGATCGTATGGACATCCGAATGAATTTTTTGGGACAGTCTTATGTTAAACTAAGCTACAAAAATGCTTTGAATTTTTTGGGACAGTCTTATGTTAAACTAACTACAAAAATGCTTTATATAATGTACAGAGTCAAGTCATAATGTTCATGTTGGAAGAAATCTGAATTCATGTACTTGACTTCCTCATATCGGCTTTGATTTTGAAACACATAACTTCAAAGAATATGCGCAGTGACGCTTACAGTAAATCCGGCCAAGTTTTGCCGAAACCCTTTTCCAAGTGTAGATGGTGTTGCACACAGAAGAAAAATGATCTCAGGACGGCAACTCAGATTTTAAGCGAACCACTTATTTCTTACAATATGCTTGTGAAATACCTCTTGCGGTGAGTGGTTCGCCAAGTCCCATACAATATGTAGGGAGGGGAGGGGGTTGGGCGAGGCTGCGCACAGAAGTGCTCTCTGTATATATTATATGGGTCAAAATTATAAAAGTTATAACTCTTTCAAATCTGAGAGAACTGCAACTTCTGTATAAATTAATGTGTACTGCGCTACTTAATAATAGAACGTCTAGCCGAGTTGGCTATGTTTCATCATCCCTTTTCTAGGAAAACATTTTCGCACTGAATTACTATTAAATAAGAATAATATAAGAAACATAATTCAGACAGCATCCCGTTAGTAGCATGTGGACACTTCAAATGGTCTATATGTGACAACATTTTCACAAAATAAAAAGTAACTGAAAATAACTACCTGAATGAGATTTTTGTTTAATAGTTATCTGAGTCATCTGAAATAAAAAGATTTGTTTCTTTTTCTGTAACAATGTGCGATAATAAAACCTCTCTACGTGAAACTTGTATTAACACGTATCTAGTTTGTTATGTTCTTTCAATGATAGAAAGAAATGCACTTTTAGAACCATTGATGTCATACATACAAACTGTAAATCGAAAAACACGATTCATCTACAAAACATGCATTGTTTAATTTAAGAAACAACATAGCAAGGGTGTCAGTATTTTTCCAAAAAGTGCGCATGCCGTAAATTCGTGACACAGTTCATTGTTGACATTAAATGTAAATACTTGTTTGATGAGGGTCTCGCAATGGCACCGAAATCTTGTACCAGATTATTTAGTAAAGCAAAACAAAATGGGATATTCTGACTTAACAATATTTTTCTAACACATTACGATTTTCCTCATATTGTTATAGCAACCTATTTTAATTTCTCGAGAATGAGATCTTAAACGCATACAGCTTTGTACATTTCTCAGTGAACTATTTTTATACAAAAAAGAGAGTATCTTCAAAAAACAAAACTTGTCTTAAAAAGAGAGTATCTTCAAAAAACAAAACTTGTCTTAACTGTTTGTAATACTATAGTTTTCAATGATATTTATGGTTGAAGACCATTTTTGTAAAATCTGATCTATGATTCTTTTTCTAAGAATAGGAAAATCATTTTAAATTGCATTCGAAATCAATTGAACACATCTTAATCTGTCAATAATTCGTAGCAAAATGCGTTTCATGGGAGAATCTTCGTTTTCTATTATTTTCAGCCAACACTGAACTGCCCATTTTTACATAATACTTAGATCCGGAACCTTCCGAGTGTAACGGTTTGTTGCCTGTCACATACAATACATTTAAAAATTCTTACGTGTAGCTTATCAATATATACCAGATACTTCAGAGGCAAAATATTGTTTTCTTGTAGGTGTGTCTAACATATAAATACGTTAGGTATTGACTCTTTGATGGTATAAGACTGCATTATACTGTTTATGAGGTGTAATCAAAACTGTTTCGAAATACCACTTTATAAAATGATAACTCTGCTATGCACACTATCGTTTGGGATGGATTTAAATTGTACTGCTTATTGTTGTAATTATTGAGTTACGCTCAAACCGGGGTTAGGCGGCGTGGGCAGTAATATTCCATTACTGTCCATGAACATGCTCAATCAAACCGAGCCTGCAATATTTTCATATTAATTTTGTCGTGTTCGGTGGCTTTCAAAGTTCCCTTTTTAATCTTTTTCAATATCACAGTATCACTGTTTGTGCCGTGTGGCGGCTGTAAAAAGTCTCCCTGTGCATTCAATCAATCCTTTGAAGGTCGCTGAGCACGACACTTATGTTAATAGTTCCTTTAAAATTACTCTTGTTTTAATATTTCGACCAATTTTAAGATAGGCGGTTTCAATATTCCAGCCAATATAGATTTAGATATTGTTAACTAAGATATACGTACTTCCTGCTTTTTTAAAATTTAACTTTTGCGTTGTCTGTGATATGCAGGATTATATTCTCAGATCCCCTATCAAAATTTTATTCTGTTTAGTTCGTTCCATTGTTTTCTCGTTTAGGGCAAACACAATTATTTATCTGGGGACTATACGCCACTGAACATGGAATAGTATTAATCTGAAAATACGACAATGAATGTTCCATGTTCACCGCCATATGCACAACATCGTTTGGGATGGATCTAAATTGTACTGTTTATTGCTGTAATATCTAGTTGCGCTAAACCCGGAGCTAGTCTGCGTGGGCAGTAATATGCACCCCATTACTGTTCATGAACAGGCCCAATCAAACCGAGCCTGCAATAGTTTCAAAATTGTCGTGTTTGGTGGCTTTCAAAGTTCCTTTTTCATCTATTTCTTAAATTTCACATTTTCGGACACTTGTCCTTAAAGGAAAATACAGAATTTTTAGGTAGCCAAAGTTACATAATTGGTTAAATGTGAATTTAACAGGCTATCTAATAATTTTGTATTTTTCTTGATGAAGGACAAGTGACCGAAAATGTGAAATGTGTTATAACTCAATTCCCCTTTTGGAACATTTGATGTAGATCTATTTTCCAAATTTCTTAATACACTCACAAAAATTAGAGGGTGAAATTATGCTCATCCGAAATCTTTGGCATAATGCTAGTTTCTTCTCTTACGTTTAAAATTGATAAAGCTTTCTGCTTGAAAGTATATCTCCTTTGTTTTCAAGGGATGGACTTTTTACTTACTTTCTAGAAATCAGCGTGTTTAGCTTTCCGGCAGTTATTGTCACACTAAGGAGCTTATAGTTTAAAGAGTTCTTTTTTTAATTTTATTGCATTTCTTATGAAAGCATGTATTAAATGTTTGCAGTCATCAATGTTATTTTCTACATGATTTAGTCTTCCCGTTAATTGATCACTGTGATCTTCCTAAGTTATCAGACACAGGCAACTTGAAACAAGACTCAATACAAGACATACTGCATTATAACAAAGCTCGTGTAGTAAATCCGCACTGAATATATGGCAAGAGAAATCACACTGAATTGTTAAAATATTCAAATTCTAAAAGTGTGCAAACATTCAAAAAAGAGACTGTTGTATTATACAAGTGTCTATGTCACATTTTTGCATGCATTTCAATAACAGCTCGGATTCTCCGTAGACTGTTTTCACTTGTTAACCACGATCCTCCGTCGGCAATGACGACAGTACCGGTGAGTAACTGAGCGGCGTCGGACACGACATACAACACAGTATTGGCAATGTCCTCACGTGTCCCGACACGCTGAACTGGAATGTTCTTTACATAGTCCTCCTTAATAGTTCGACCTCCTGTAATTAAACATACACTTTGTTCAGTATTTAATTTTCCAGACGTACTGAACATAAATACTTACCATCTTATGTACATTTGTTATAACTGAAAATGTTCGTGATCATGAAGCGATCAAATAGAACACACTTATCTGCGCATTTCCAGAAATGGAAAAGAAATAGGCACAATCAACAATGAATTTGTACCGTACACGGTAAGTTTTATTCTGGTCTGATAGTAACTGTACTAAAGAGTTAAATGGCTACAAGAGCGAGTCCAAGAAAACCTATTACTACTGCAAAAACGTGTGCGCGTTCTAGGCCTAAACTGTCACAGAGAAAAGTACCGTTGTAAAATAATTAGCATGCAATAAACAAGCTTCTAGTCAATATACAAGTACATGACTTAATCACTTACCTAACCTGCTGTACCCTTCTGTGTCCTCAATCGGTCCTGGGGCCACACACATTACCCGGATCCCTTTCTCTCCCCATTCGACCGCCAGGTGCTTTGTCATAGTTTCTACAAACATATCTTACTTGTTGTTTAAAACTGTCAGGAGCTTTTTTACCTCCCTGATAAACGGACTTAATATGTATAATACAACTGAGATAAGCAATCAGTCTGGAAACTCGAGCGTCTGATTGATCCGTTAGGAACCTGGTCTCAGTTTCAACCAATCAGACGGGTTTCCAGAAACAGTTCCAAACGCTAGCTCTTTAGACCATTTCGATTCATGTATTCAGATTGGTTCAAATATTCATGAGAGTACTGACAAATGCGAAAAAGGTAATCTCACTTTTCTTAAAATTGGCACCTATTGCAAAATTTCGTTTTAATTAAGGTGGAACGCGACACTGCGAATTTTTGAATTTCTTTATGAAATTTGGTATGTTATTTATTGACGATGACTCCAGCATGAATCCGCAAACAGTTTTTCGATTAATCAAACAGTTGTTTAGATATTTGCCCTCAAAGTTAACTATCAACGCAAGTTTTCTGAGGTGACGTCGACGACGCTCGCCGAACACTTTTTCGGGGCTGGCCGAAAATTGGGGTTTTCAATTTTATATATTCTTTCACAGATGAATTGGCGCTGAAAATATCTTTCCGGTGATATCAGATTTAACATATTGTGACCAGTTTTGCCCTGTCTGCGGTTATGCGAAATATGCGATTTTCGCTGTCTCGACAATCTACATAGAAAGGTTCCACGAAACGAAACAGCATCACACAAAGAAAATTGCTGAAAAAAATCGATCTAGAAATAATCCCAAATTCGTCTAACCCTTTCCACAATATTATATAGTTATTTGGTTTCTTGACAGGGAATGTGAGGATATATTGCCGGTCTGGGTGTCATATTACCCGAGCCGCAGGCGAGGGATAATATGACACCCAGACCGGCAATATATCCTCACATACCCTTTCAAGGAACCAAATAATTGTTTTATTATACTGCAAAAACTTTTTCAGACAAAAATAATTAGAAAACATCGATTTTTTTCATTTATTTCGCTTATTTAATGCCGAACGGCTCAATTCCCTTCTGAGAACCTCAATAATTACATGTCTGACGTCATTAATTTACCTGTATGACGTCACTTCTATAGAAATTGAATGGACTATCGGTTTGATATTTATTTACCAAATTTGAGAATAATCTGATCGTTTTCAACGTTAAAAACATAACACAAATATTTTCTGTAACAATTTTAATAATCCCTAAGCATACCACTTTATAATTTACAAGATCGGTTTCAAATTATGCATTTTTACGGGAATTCAAAACAAAATGGCGGACGACAACAAAAGGTGGGAGGCCAGAGAGGGAAATTAAGGCACGTGCGTTCATATCTACGGCCGATCCGTAAATACGGATATACATCAACGGCAAATTATCCAATCAAATTCAAGCAAATTTCTTTGCAGTATAATAAATATTTACGCCTTTTATCGCATTAGCAAACAGCGTAGATCCAAATCAGCTGGCACATCCGATCTAATCGATTTCTCTTTTTTTAAATTTTGTCTGATCAGGATCTGCACTGTTGGATTTTTGATCAGAAATAACCTTATAAATCAAAAGCGAACAATGTTGATTCTTATCCTGATCGGGATCTACACTGTTCGTCCATTCCATGTAATTTGAAGCAGGCAAAAATATAAATGACAAGATTAAATTTGGCTTTTGAACTTATAAAAGATGTTTCGAAGTAACGATTACTGTGTTTTTCAGACACAGCAGAAAGAAATACTTTTAGAAATAAGTCTAACAGAGCATCTGCGACGGAAACCATCCCTGTGCGAATAACAACCTTGAAGTAGGACTTTTGAATAATGTATGGTACAAATTTTACCCAGCACATGGCGTTTCTATTAGATATTGTATTATTGTATATTATTGGGTTTCAAAATGATGAAATGTTTAAACTGTTAAAGGAATGTTGAAAAAAAGATAATTGAAGACCGTCTGTTTCTAATGCTGTAAAGTATTTTTTTAACTTTTTGTTTTTCTTTTAAGCCGTCACATTAAACAGTTTAAATGGTAACATTCTCTTAAAAGTTCAGCAATAGTTCTATTAGAAGGATACCTATTGCTGCCTTGGCACAGCCAGCATGAAGCTGAAAGGCCTGACCTCTGACCTGCAGGGTGGCTGTTATATTCACGATCACTCCACCGTGAGTCTGAATAGAAAAAACGATTTCGCGATTACATTGACACAGACTAGACCGCTAACAATTCATTTTAATTATAATATACTGGTAATGTGCCAGGATTTCTGGAGATCTATTCCCAATTCGCAAATAAACATGCATGCAAACTTTATGTGTTAAATGGCATCTAAGCATTCCTGGTACACATAATGTCAAATCAACATAAAAAGTACAGTTAATCATCACTTATAGCTCATAGAATTATCATCTGCCTCCAATAATAGTAATATTTACTATTACTAAATACTTTCTATAGCCTAAGTTATGTGTATTACAGTTACAGGAACAAACTGGCGAACAGGTATGTTACAGCACACTCAATCATAGTTACGAATTGCTCATCTTGCTAAATTTCCAAAAATACCATCATTAAAGTTATTCCGCTTGTTTTTGTGAAAAATACTCCGTTTTCTTTGA
The DNA here is from genome assembly GCA_038501625.1 of Corbicula japonica. Lineage (NCBI taxonomy): Eukaryota > Metazoa > Mollusca > Bivalvia > Venerida > Cyrenidae > Corbicula > Corbicula japonica. Next base: position 545,200 of record JAZAYU010000045.1, read on the forward strand.
TTCTACACCCATCCATTAAATTTTTCAAAGGGGAGTACGGATATGATACAAAATTGTATTTTAAACTAAAGACAACGCGGATGGGCTCGCTGATCTAGACCTTTAGTGATCGGCAGAATCCGACAGTACCTTCATGTATTCATCAAACACGACTTTGGTAGTGTTGAACGTGCCCATTGCATCTATATCCATCACTGTCTTGAAAGCATTGAAAGACAGGCCCTCTGCCGGGCACAGGAAGTTCCCTGCTGCACCTAGAACCGAAAACATATTTTTTATTTTTATGGACGTGTGGCATCGTCCTGTACACCATAGAATTACGACAGCGATGGAATTACCACGGTGAACAATACATTGACAGTATTTAGGATTAAGTTTTGTTTGTGGCACACTTGGCCGAAATCCCGCCAGCTGGGAAACATTCCCAAACTCGACTTTGTCCACAGAACATTGATTTAACCACTTCTGCATATCTCTCATATGAATTGTATCATGGTATATAGCTTCATACTGAATGATGTTTGACTGGCATGGTTTCATTGTACCGAAGTACTGTACTAAAAACATGATGTGTTCGTAACACAAGTTTGGTGTATACTGAAATTAACAACGGGTCATGTCTTTTAACTATACTCCCAGGTAAGATTTTCTTTAGGACCTTTCAAACATCTTGCCGGATCTTTGGTGCAAGTTTGATAATATTCCACCAGAATGTGAAACAGGAATCTGTGACATATGACTTAACAAAGGGTTATAATTCCAGTAAAAATGTACCAAGGACAATGACATGTACTTACAACCATCGATATATCATGCCTGGTCATCTGTCCGGGTTTAAAAAATTCTCCATAAAGTAAATTAGGAGTTCGACACAAAAACAATCAAAAGGAATAAATATCTTAAACATTTACACATACTGCATAAAATCTATGCAAGTTTTTTTAAGAACTCTGACATCCAGTGAATGAGGAGTTCGCAATACATAACTAACACGTAACCATAACTTAATGGTTGCAGGAAAAAATACTTTCTGCAAACCATGCCTAATCATCTGTGAAATATTCAACAACCTACTAGACATTAAAGAAGGACAGACGGACGCAGGGACAACTCTATATGGCCTTCACTCAATTTCTCTAGTTTTAAAATGATGAGAAACCAATACGGCAGCTGGTGTGCATGTCTCGTTTTCACAACTATGTCGACGTAGATTTCGTTGCCAGAAATTCAATGTCAAACGTTGACGTCGGTTAATACAATTTACTGTGAACAACTATACAATAAAATCGATAGAATTTGATATTCGCTGTCAATGAGAAATTCGACGTCAAATTTTGATATTGAACGCCAGCTGACAATGTTTATTCCAGTGTCAGCACTGGTCAGGAACGCCAGCTGACAATGTTTATTCCAGTGTCAGCACTGGTCAGGAACGCCAGCTGACAATGTTTATTCCAGTATCAGCACTGGTCAGATCCGTAACTGGCCTCTTACTGTTAATTAGGATATTAATTTTTCCGAACTGTTCCATCGCTTTTTTCACAGCAGCTTGGATCTTCTTGGGCTGAAATCAGAAGCAAGGGTTCTATGAGGACTTACATCGCTCTATTGGTAAAAATGATCTGTTGTTTGAAAAGGATCTGTCATGAGCTTTCATTTTAAACATTTAAACATTATTTCCTTTAAACATTAGGAAATAGTTACAAAGCCAGCCTCTGAAAAGCTTTATAAAAATCAAATCAAGTTTAAGTCTACTGTTATATAAATCTATTTGTCCTGAACCTACTTGACAGGGTTTTATCCCTTTCAAAGTTTTTCATAAGATCTTATTTCCGAGTCAGACTGTTGCTCTCCAGTGAAAAGGTAAAAGAAATAGTGTTGTTACAATTTACGAAAGAAAAATCAATTTACATCTCGGACGTCCATTTGGATTGGTAGACATTTTCTCCCAGTGGCGCCCTCTAGTGTGGCGGCAGATTCCTGCAGCTTCTCAAGACGACGACTGGCTATCACCGTGTCACATCCATGCCTGGAAAGGTCGTTGCAAAACTTAAATTGTAACTTCAAAACCAAAGATTCTGAGTGATTTTATTGAATAAAATTTTACTTAAAATGTTACCAAATGGTATCTGATTTTTAAATCAATTTACGAAGAATCTCAGTAATCTAAATTTTGTAAATATGAATATTAACAACCACCTATTTTCAATGCTAGAAAAGTTTCGGTTAGGATACAGCTAGCAATGATAAACATACTTGTTTAGAAGTGATTGTACGATCAGTCGCGTATGAAACATAATATACTCGGATCTGCCGTGATAACCCTCTGACCTCTATCACTTGTTATCATTGTTATGCATTACCGTGCAGTTCGAATGAGTACAACTAAAAATTACTTAAATTTTATGGAAAAAAACGGTGTCATATGTTTAACAGTTGAAAATATAAGATCGGTATCTAATATACTCCACCTTTAGTAAGAATAGCTTACTCGTTAATATATATTTTAACACCGAATGATCACTTCTTAGTTAAACCACTTTAATCCAATAGTAAAGAAAAGAAAATGACGGTAACTGCAATAGAACGGTCAATCGCAAAGCGTGTTTGCTATCTAGGGTTTAAAGCAAGTTCTATGACATAACAACCTCAAATCTGCCTCGCCGGGTTATCATGAACAACCATGTACAATTGCCTAGGTGAATTTACTCGAGTCCAACCACCAGTAATTCAAAAAATATTTATTAAGGATACCTGCTACGTGTATAATGGCTTCAAAGTTTTCATAAATTTTATACCAATTTAATTGAAAAAAATCTAAGTGTAATCTTTTGAATCAATGCTAATAAGGTCTTATTTATCTAAGGTTCCTTAAGATTAGCAGATAATACATTTATCGTTTTAATATAAATATTCATCTACTTTGCTAGTCACTAATAGCATCAGAAAATTATTTTATTTATATTTTTATTTTATTTACATTTAAGTCTGTTCGAGTTTTCAAGCACGGATGCATTATAGAAAGTACAAGTGTTAATGGTTCCAATGCCCAGATAGCATCATAACATCACATTTTACATTTAGTATTTGTTTATTTAACTGTATTGGTTATGAATTTTAGCCATACGATTTTTTAGTCATAACGTGTTTATTTGATAGCAGTATGCAGTATCGATTGCGAGGAGGGGGTAGCTCTATTATATCTCTGTCTACTTTACATCACCTCGCAGATATAAAACAAGCAGATTACCTCATAAGAACTTCTGCTATTGTGAATCCTATTCCCGTCCCGCCTCCTGTCACGAAAGCTACTTTATCCCTGTAAACAAGATAAACTTTGAATGATTTATTTAGATAGATTACAGGTCTACTACTTGTATACATACGATTCTACAATGTGAAACTTCAAGAGTGCACACATTATCAAACGACGTGACTGGAAGAAAAATAATACATCAATTACTTTAATAAGTCCTTAGTAAATAAGTATTTATATCCTTCGATGCACTTTTCTTTGACTGAAGGATCTGTCTTAGCCATTTTTGGTTTCATATACACGAGAAGTCAAAATTTAGGATGTGAAGGTCACATGACCCTCACGTGATGATCATTTTGTTTTGCTATACGACAAGTCATAATAACTTGCGGGGTTGAGGAACTGCTTTAAAGAAATAAATATCGTCCATATACATGTATTAAAATTTAAAAAAAACTGTAGTTTATTTTCTACAATCATTTAGCTTGTTATCTTTTGAAAATATGAAAATATTTTTGCAGGAATATTTTATGCAAAAATACGACATTATTTATCGTGCTATTTACATTGAAGGCAATCATATTTCCTCTGAGGTCTAGTAAGAACTTTTGTTGATTAAAACCGCGGTTAGTTTTGATTTATATGAATACCTGCCCGCACTAACTCGTTCTTTTTGTTGCAAGCGCTCAATTTTACAACATCCTACCTGCTTCATGATCAGCGCTTTTGTATCTTTTGTTGCACAGAGTTCCGAAGGGGCCGGGGCGTGTTGTGTAAAATCACGTGGCTTCTGTGGAACGGTCTCAGCTTATTTTAGGTGATATCGACTAGTCTTAACGCTTAGTCTCGCTATCGTCTTGTCTGTTCGCTTAGTTTTATATAACACTGTCATAAGTGAAGGCAGCTTTGTGGAGCAAGTGTGAGGTATGCGTGTACCATTAAACTTTGTTTGAATGCCAGCGTTTATTTATTTTGCCAATGACCGTTTCAGGTAGGTAACCCCTTAGGTAAGCTACTCGTTTTCGTTTAAATTTTATTTCAGTTTGAGTTGGTGATATAATAAGTTCTACGTGCTCTCGGTTATTTTCTCCTATATGGTGTTGTGTGGAAGTCGTATAAAGTTATTTTTAATGGATTCTTTTTTTCGATTGTTGTTATGTGATGTCTGCAATTGGGCATTGGTATTCGCGAAGTTGTGCCAGTGATTCAGTGCTGGTGCTGATATAATAATGTCTGGAGCGAATATATGTCTTACGTATCAGAGCAGAGGCCAAGCAAGAATTATGTCCTAATGTTTATGATTCAATTAAACACGTTTATCCTTTGAAATATACCAAAATGTTTCAAAATCAAAATTTTAATGAAAACTGTTCTGTTATGTTTTATGTTATTGATGAGTTATTGACAAGTATATATAATCCGTAGTAGTGCTCATAATGTAGTGAAATAGAAACACAAGACGTGCGTCTGCTACTCGGTTTATTCTACAAGTGAAGCCTTAACATTTGAGCGGTTAATGTATAGTATTTAGATATAGTCTATTTCAAAATACAACATCTCCCTGTTTTCAAAAGAAATAACATATAATATAAATTATGTAATAAATGAATGATCAAATATTATTATGTCAAAATACTATACGAAAATTGTCTGTTGTTTATTTAAAAACAACTTTAAATGTAAACTATTAAATTAGTATTTATATAAAACTTAAATAAGATGTAATATAATTTGAATAAAATTTACTGATATATTGTCGTTGTATGTTTCAAGACTTCGTTTACTGTTGTTATTGTTCACAATCACTTCACCCATTCATTTCCAACATATTTACGGTTGTCACGCACTAATCGTCCAGCCCTTGTTTTGTATTCAGTGTTCATTGGCGGGTCATTATTATTGTCTGGAAAATTTGAAGGTTCTTGTGGTAAAACAGGGGTTACAGGCAGTTGCTCATGTTGCAAAACTTGCGCTTGGAATGGCTCAATGACATTCGTGTTTTCGCGCGTTTTGTTTAACACTGACCGATTTCTGCGAAAGATGCTGCCGTCAGGCATTTCAAAATGATATGAACGATCACTGTGTACCTTAACAACTCTTCCTAATTTCCATATTTTCCCGAATTTCACACGAACTGATTGCCCTACAGACAATATGGTGGTAACGATCGTGCTGACTTGTCGAAATTCGACTTTTGTCGTTGTTTTGATGCTTGCATTTTTCTACGTACTTGCTGAGCATTAACTAAAATTGATTGCAATGCTTTGTTGGTTATCGGCACGATTGATTTAGTGCGTCGGTATGGAACACCTAAACTGTCTTATGTTAAGAAAAAACTATTATGCTCGGTTAACTGTCATTCTGTTCAGTTATGTTAATATTCTGTCTTGTGCGTATTACATTATGTCCATCCATAAAAATATACTGTTGAGTAGAGCCATCATTATGTTTAGTCGAAGCAGTGTATTACTGGGTGATTCTTTCATTATTCTAAGTTATTATGACATGCTGTTGGGTGGCACAACAATAATGATCAGTTTTGATAATATTCTGTCTTGTGCTATACTTATTATGTTCAACCATAAAACTATACTGTTTAGTAGAACAATTATTATGTTTAGTCGAAGCAGTGTATTACTGAGTGATTATTTCATTATGTTCAGTTGGAATGACATGCTGTTCGGTAGTAGAAGTATCCTGTTCAGTTACGATAATCTTAGGTCAAGTGAGTAATTCATTATGTTTAGTCAGGAAAATATACTATTGAGTAGTTTTATCATTATGTTGAGTCGAAGCAGTGTATCACGGAATGATACTTTCATTATGTTCAGTTGCAATGACGTGCTGTTTTGTACAATTATTATGTTCAGTTATGATAATGTTGCTTAGTGTGTTTTGGTCTTTAAAGATAGTTATAAGGACATAAAGACCCATTTCTTCTAGCGCGCGTCAGACGCGATGTAGACGCCATTTTGATTTGATCCGAAGATATCCGAATGAACTCAACACAATTGTATTACCACCGAACAGATTGTCAATTAACCGCAAAGTTTAGGTGCCGCCTAACAACATGTCATTGCAACTGAACATAATGAAAAAATCACTCAGTAATACCTTGCTTGGACAAAACATAATGATAAAACTACTCAACAGTATATATCCATGATATAACATAATTAATTACGCACTAGACAGAACATTATCGTAACTGAACATGATACTTCTACCACCCAACAACATGTCATTGCAACTGAACATAATGAAATAATCACTCAGTAATACACTGCTTCAACTTAACATAATGTTGAAACTACTCAGCAGTATATTTTCATGACTGAACATAAAGAATGACTCACTAGACAGAACATTATCTTAACTGTACATTCTTCTACCACCCAACAGCATGTCATTGCAACTGAACACAATGAAAGAATCACTCAGTACGACACTGAGTTGACTAAACATAATGTTGAAACTACTCAACAATATATTTTCATGACTAAACATAAAGAATCACCCACTAGACAGAATATTATCATAACAGAAATTGATACTTCTACCACCCAACAGCATGTCATTGCAACTGAACATAACAAAAGAATCACTCAGCAATACACTGCTTCAACTAAACACAGCACCCAACAACACGTTCTTTTGACACTAGAAAATATTAACATCACATAACATGACATTTCAGTTACAGGTCATATAAGAATTATCACACGGCATATCGTTTCTTGGACTCAACAGAATGACAGTTGACCGAGCATAATAGTTTTTCTTAACATAAGACAGTTTAAGCGTTCCATAAGTCGGCCTAACAATAATTGACTTGGTGAATAACCACATTCTAATGGTGTGTAGGGATACTCAAGTAACGCTAGAAATGGATTTGTCTTAGTGTCCTTGGCTTTTTGCATAAGCTTTTTCGCGATACCCACACCTTTTTCGGCAAGGCCATTACTTTGCGGGTGACCTGGAGATGAGGTTCTGTGTTCAAAACCCCACTCTTTAGCAAAGTGTTTGAAGTCTGCGCTGGTGAACTGGCTACCGTTATCTGATACCAGAACATCGGGTATTGACATTCGCGACATGTGCTTTTGCAATTTTTTGATTACTGTTTGTGATCTTGTGTCTGGCAGATAATCCACCTCAAAGAATCTACTATAGTAATCTATTGTGAGTAAGAACTCTTGTCCATTAAAATGAAACAAATCAGTTGCGATTTTCTGAAATGGCCTGTCTGGAAATTCGGTCGTTACCAAGGGTAGCGGTGCGTTTGCATCCCTGTGTGTAAGACAAACTGTGCAGTTTGTTACATAATCAGTAATCTGCTTTGACATTCCTGGCCAAAATAACGAGTCTTTTGCACATTCGAGCGTTTTTGTAATTCCTAAGTGAGATGCGTGAACTTTTTGCACAAGTTCATGTCGCAGTGCTTTTGGGATGATTAGCGTGTGGCCTCTAAATATCAACCATCCTCTGAACTTATTTCATCGCGATGATTGAAATATTCCGTGACATTTGGATCACAAGCTGACCTAGATTCTGGCCAACCTTGTTCTATAGTCTGTTTCAATTTTGTCATCTGAGAGTCTCGTTTAATTTCCGCGCGTATGATCTCGAGCCTTCTGTCCGTGACATGCAATTGTTTTTGTACTGTGTGTACATGATAATCTAAACCTTCGATTATATTGGGGAATGTATCGGGTAAAGATTGTCTTGAGAGATAGTCACTTACTGGTATGTTTTTGCCGGGCACGTGGCAAACATTTATCTCGTAGTTTGATAGCGCAAGTAACATTCTGGCAAGGCGCGGCGGAGCAGCCGACAATGGCTTTTTCATGATTGCTGAGATTGGTTTATGGTCGCAGCGCACAAGAACCTCCCTGCCATATGTGAATTGATGGAATCGTTTAAGTCCAAACAAGATTCCGAGTAGTTCTTTTTCTATTACAGCGTAACCTATTTCAGTCTGCGTTAGTGACTTACTTGCGTATGCAATGGGTTTGTCGTCTTGCATGAGACAACATCCTAACCCGTACTTACTTGCATCCGTTTCTAGGACAAGCGGCTTTTGAGGGTCATAATAACCTAGTACTGGGGACTGCGTTATTATTTCTTTAACCTTTGAGAATGCTTGCTCTTGCGGGGCGTCCCACAGGAACTCAACGTCCTTTTTCAACAAGCTTCTGATAGGCGCGGTAACCTCTGCTAGGTTCGGGGCAAATTTTGACAGATAGTTAATCATTCCCAACAGAGTTTCGACCTTTTCGCGGCAGTCTGGTTTCGGCAATTCTGTAATTGCTTCGATTTTCTTCGGATCGGCCTTGAGCCCAGTGTCCGTGATCACGTGACCAAAGAATGGAACTGATTTGACGCCAATTGAACATTTTGTGCATTGAATTTTATTCCTTGTTCGCGCGCGCGTAGCAATACCTGTTTGAGGTTTCTGTCATGTTCCTCAGCGGTGCATCCCCATATCAAAATGTCATCTACCAGTGGGTGTACGCCCGGTAGTCCTTCAAATACAAGGTTGACCTTTTGACAAAAAATATCACTTGATGCTTTACAACCGTAGGGTAGACGTAGATATCTGTATCTTTGGAACGGAGTTGCAAAGGTAGTTAGAAATGAAGACTCTTCATCTAACTCTACGCTCCAGTATGCATGTGCCAAATCTAACAAGCTAAAGTGTTTTGCACCAGCGAGTTTAGCGGTCACATCATCTAGAGTCGACATAGCGTAGTGCGGTCGGCGGATCGCGTCATTTAACGGTTTTGGATCTAGACAGATCCGTAATTTACCGTTTGGTTTTTCAACCACTACGATTGGGTGACAGCTTAAAAACAATTGAGAGAAATTCTATATTTTATAATTCCATGCGGATTTCGAGACAGCAAATGCGTTTTCGGCATGATTACTGAAAAATATCAACATTGTTCGCAAATGATAACGATTAAACTTCAGAGAGAAATAGGTTGAAACATTACCAGGTGTGAAGTGGGCATAAGCCATTCAATGGCAACTTTAGTTTTTTGGTGATTTGATGGCTATTTCCTGTGTACAATGTACAAAGTGTAGATAGGGACTATGAAATCAATCGAGTAGGACACATATAAAATCTTGTAAGCTTGGTTTAATTATAAATGAATCTTCAAGGATATGCATATATATATACAGCCGCGTAGTTTATTGTTGAGCGCGAGCTCTAATTCATCCCAAATGACGGTGGTCATATGGCATTCATAATATTGGGGCATTTTCAAATTAATACCATTCCCTGAACAGCGATGAACGGTCCCCAGATAATAGAAAGCGTTTTCTCTTAATGAGAAAACAAAGGACGGCGAAATTAATTGTGTTATTACTTACAGAAATACGACAGCGGATTGGTGAAAATAAATCCTGTGTATAACAATACAAAAACTATAGATATTAGATGTGTTGTGTATGGTGTTCCGCAGCACCTCTCACTTCTACAAGGCAGTCACCTGTCTGTGTGGCACGAAGTTGCTTCTCAATGGCTTCTGCAAATTTCTGCGTCGGATCAGACTGCGACATCTTGCTGATGTCACTTCGAGGGTTTTTTTCTTTGTGCGGTGAAACCTCTTTGGTTGCAATCTGATTGTGGAGCACACTAAGGTGTGGTCTGTGATGCAATCAGCGCTGTGGCAGGAACGTGCATGTAAAATGTTGCTGATAGCTGAACGTCTGACCACGACAAGGTCAAGTCAGTGCTAGTGTTTCCAGCTTGGATGTCTCCAGAAAACCTTATGCTGGGTGATTTTCACTGCCGTGTTCACTTGGCTCGTCAGAGCCCTTTCCCTGCCAGTAGAAGGTTTAGTCCCTTTCCTTTAGTGTACCAGTGTCTGCCAGTCGAGTTTCCTGAGGTGCAGCAATGTCTACATTCAGTCTTATGAGTTCGCTGTTTATGACTTTTGTCTTACGTGACTCTTCCAAGTCCTGTAAATCTTCGGAGAGGCCCGTCAACATTGCAAGGACATTCCAGCATCCCAGTTTAAGAGCTAGTCTCGTTCTGTATGTTGTTTGCTTGGTGCGGTGGTTGCAGTCTTCTGTTCGGAGTCCCATGCATCCAACGAGATACACAGGCTGTGGCGGGACAGTACCTTGTTGTCTGAGAGCCCCCCCCCCCCCCAGCTTGAGGCGGGCGGTAACTGTCTAGTGATATCCAAGGGTCTTTCCCAGCGTCACGACTAACCTCTTGCGTCGTGCTCTACGCCAATCGAGCCGTGACAAGAATTCCTGAAAAGGTCTGACATAAAAAATTAAAAACTTGTTTTCTATTAACGGATAGAATTTCGTCTGTGAATTGAAAAAAAATCTTAAATACCCAATAAAATGTTTTTAGTGAGTAACGTATTTGCAATGAGCTGCATATACTGTCCGCGTGATATTGAACATTTATACAATTTGCAAAGTCCTCTGTGAATTTCCGGTGAGTTCAACGAAAACCTTATTTTCAGTTTTCTATGAACGTTTGTTAAGTTTAAATCATTTCTTCTCGGATATACAATTTTGATTCTTTTTATTATTTATTTTCTATTGTAAAATTTGTAGTCATTTTCACTGCTCGATGGGATAATTTATTAAGAATTTTTAAATTTACATTTTCGTCTTTCAGAAACACTTCCAAAATATGTGTTTCTTTGACTTGTTATATAATCCCTGCCCATAATACTCAACGTTAGGAGTGTGGCAGGAATGAAATATAGAGATAGATCCCCAAAAGTTCATTGATGCAGTGTCATTGGTTAGACTACAGTAATTCATTTCCCATAGACTCCCAGTATAGCTTCATCTCCTATTCTGAATTAGCTATTGGGTCAAGGCCTTAAAATCGTACTTTTGCAAATAAAACTAAACTAGAGACATCATAAAAACACAAAAAATATAGCGTAACCAGTAAACTTTTTCGCGACATGCACTGGAATACCACCACCCTCAGCTTTGTGCCACTTTCAGTTTCACTTTGTCCAAAATAATACCCATTTTTAAAGATAAAAATTTTCATACACTCAAAATAAAAATGCAAATGTTTTGTTTTAACTTCTTCTATACACTGTGCATTTTCACATAGCTATTTAATATCTTTTATTCTGCTTTTGCATTTTCAACCAATCACAGAATTACTATATCAAATGGTCTGCACAAACCCTAGACAAAACCCTAGACAAAATTGAAGCCACCAGAATTACTGTAGTGTAACCATTAACTAGACTCTTTCTCCGTCGTTATCAGAAAATTAACGAAAGTACAGGCATGCACAGTGAAACAGTCAAACCATTGACATGCGCAGAAATACGATCTATTCAGTTTTTTTAGCCAGTTCAGCCTGTCACGTGATACAATCACAAAGCGGAAAAATAAAAAAAAATAATAAAAATAATATTAATTCATTTCGAAAGAATCAGCGAAACGTATGTTTTTGATTTCTATATATCAGTTTTTGCTTAGCTTTAAAGGACTGACAAGTAGAAGATTATAACGTCGTTGTGGGAATATATTTGTTATTGGATTCCGCGACATATTTTCGTGCTTTTCTTTTAATAACTTAATATTTTTTACATACATTTGTCGATTTTTAGTAATTTAATTAATGTCTTAAATTATTTTCAAGCGGCCTCGGTAGCTGAATTGGCGGTGTGTCAGTACAGTAAACCAGAGTTCAAATCCTGACCGAGGTGCACAATTTCTCCTATTTCAACCTCATACCTTGAATCTTCGGAGTCTTCAAAATGTCTTATTTACTACTCACCCATAAATTTATAAACTTATTTACTATGCCCGGTTCATAAATACTGTCTGTGTTAAACCTTCTATACGCCCATTCTTTGTCCAGTTTGGTCTTAAAACTATGAATTGTTTCACTGCATACGTTTTTCTTCTTTTATAAACTGTTCCACTGGTCAATACTTCTTGCAGGAAAAGCGATCACCCGACTTACCGAAATCAACACAATTACCGAAATCTACCGAATTCGACTGGGAATTACCAAAATCAACTTTATAATAAATTCATTTTTCTCAGTTATTAATGATTATTTTTAAATTAATTGTGATTATATAATGAATATTCATTAAAATATAGATGATTCAATTCAGAAATTTGATTTGAAATTGCAAAAATTGACCGTAGATTTGCGTACTAACATTTAACATTGTATACCACAAACCGACATGTAAACTTCATATTCATATCTTAAATTTGGCGTAAATCTAAATAAATTGTTATTAATAAAATAAAATGTTCATACTGACATCTTAATATGTTTTTATTTATTAAATTTTCGTAAAACTTGTTCAAAAAAGTATGCGAGCGAATATCCAAAAGCGGGTCGTAAACAGATACTGAACTACCGAAAGCGACTTTTTAAATTCATTTCTCCTTGTAAGTGATTTCGTTTTTATTAATTGTGATAATATAATTAATGTTCATTAAAATATAGATGATTAAATTGAGAAATGTCATTTGAAATTGTAAAATGACCGTAGGTATGCATACTTACATTTAATGCTGTATCGGCTCGTAAACTTCATATTTATGTCATAAATATAGCGTCAATCTCGAATAAATTGATATAAATAAAAAGTGTTCATACAGACACCTTAATGCATTTATATTTATTAAATTTTCGTATGACTTGCTAAAAAAAATAAGCGAGCGATTATCCGAAAGTGGGTCGCAAAAAAATTTTGAGCGCTAGTTAAATTAACCGAAAGTGTTCCCTTTAAATGTATTTTTACTAGTCATTAGAGATTAAATATTGATTTATGTTGTATAATGTTTTATTGATTTGTTCGTAGGTTAGTATTAATATATTTTTTATACTGATATTATATTGCAATTTCAAACAAAATATAATAAACTCGTAAATTAAATTCTTTTTTTTTATAAATGAGTGACATTAAAGAATTTCATTTAGTAAAATCACCTTTGTTGAATATCTAATTATTACAACAGAAAAACAATATTAAAAAGATTTTGTTATGAAGATGATTATTGTACGATCAGTATCCGAGTTATTATGCAGTCATTGATCATCAAAGGTAAATCATGCCCAATCATAATGATAATTGACATTCTAATTATACTATTTGAAACTTGAAACAAACCCGGCTCGTGACATTCTCTTCTCAAAATGAGCATTAATGTTTTTGCGGCTATTGATATCAAAGGTACACAAACAAACCCGATTCATGACATTCCCTTCTCAATACAATAAATCCTTTGAAAAGACCGTCAAGTTTTCCCAAAGAAGCGTCCGACAAAAAGGGTGTTAATTCCAATTCGCAACAATTTTTTATGCTAAAAAATGAAGATATTTCATGAAAATTGAACATCTCTCATCCCACTTTATTTTATTGAAACTGCAAAAGAGATGATAATGAACACCATGAAATTTTACCATTATTTATAATCTGAAAGAATAGGTGAACATCTTTTCAGTCATATTTGTTTGCTACACCAGTTGCCTTATTCAATAATTGGTAGACAAGGGGAAACAATTGTCCCCTTATGACAATTCAAATTATGTCCGTCAGTTGATACTAATTGATTAGAGTGAACAACATCAACAGCTTATGCATATTCAAACTTGTTGGCATCAAATATTTTTATGCCCCCAAAGGGAGGCATATAGTAATCGGACCGTCGGTCCGTCCGTCCGAAATAATCTTGTCCTCGCTTCTTCTCCAAAACCACTTGAGGGATTTCTTTGAAACTTCACAGGAGTGTTTGTCACCAAGCCTAGTTGTGCATATCGTCAAGAATTTCTGCTCGGATTATTTTTGGCTGAGTTATGGCCCTTTTTAGCAAAATCTTGTCCTCGCTTCTTCTCTAAAACCTCTGGAGGGATTTCATTGAAACTTCACAGGAGTGTTTGTCACCAAGCCTAGTTGTGCATATCCTAAGGAATTTCTGATCGGATTATTTTTGGTGGAGTTATGGGCCTTTTTACCTAACCCTAACCCTAAGGTAATTTTGTTAACGCAATAGAGGTTACATTTTTTGTCCGATTGTTATGAAATTTGGTATGAATATTGATATTGATGATTTCTACACAAATTATTAAAATCATGTTGTTAAATTCACCAGGGGCCCCGCCCTGGGGATTTTTTTTTTTCTTTCAAATTCTGTTTTTAACCTTTGATTTTCTACAGTTATTAACCAGATTTTGACACAACCTTTATACCATCTTAAAATTCAATCTTTCCTGAACAATTTATTCACTGGTTGTTCAGGGATAAAATTTGAAACAAAAATTTTAGTAGCAGGGTGAAAATTTCAAGTGTCAAAATCCAATATTTCTACCTGTCTTCAGCTATATTTAGGTATGATGTTTACCAGTAGTATTATTGGTACAGTTGCTGGACAATGACCTGATGAACTTTGCTGCTTAGATCTGTGTTATGCAATATTAAGAACTTTCCTCTGGAAGATTTTATAGGGTAAATTTTGTCATTTTTTGGATAGTGACAAATAAACTTTCTTCCTTTATAGCACTTTGAAAATCAGGCTTTTCTGAATATGTTATTCACTGTTTTTTAAGTAAAACAACAACAAGAACAACAACAACAAATTTGTAGCACATTCTCAAAATGTTAAGACTAAATTTAAGAGAACCTTAGATGTATACAGTGTATGTACACAAACTGGCAAGTTAAGGCCACACTTCTTAGCTCACCTGAGCTGGCTCAGGGTGAGCTATTATGATCGATGAATGTCCGTCGTCCGTCCACACTTAGTTCGTTAACACTATAGCGGTCACATTTTTGCTCCGATTGTCATGAAACTTGGTCAGGATGTTTGTCCCAATGATTTCTTGGACGAGTTTGAATATGGGTCATCTGGGTCCAAAAACTAGGTCACTGTTACTAAAAATAGAATTTTCTTGTTAAAACTCCAGCGGTCACATTTTTGCTCCGATTGTTATGAAACTTGGTCAGAATATTTGTCCCAATGATTTCACAGACGAGTTTGAATATGGGTCATCTGAGTCCAAAAACTAGGTCACTGTTACTAAAAATAGAATTTTATTGTTTACACTAGCAGTCACATTTTTGCTCTGATTGTCATGAAACTTGGTCAGGATGTTTGTCCCAATGATTTCTCGGACGAGTTTGAATATGGGTCATCTGGGTCCAAAAACTAGGTCACTGTTACTAAAAATAGAATTTTATTGTTTACACTAGCAGTCACATTTTTGCTCTGATTGTCATGAAACTTGGTCAGGATGTTTGTCCCAATGATTTCTCGGACGAGTTCGAATATGGGTCATCTGGGTCCAAAAACTAGGTCACCGTAACTAAAAATAGAATTTTCTTGTTAACACTCTAGCGGTCACATTTTTGTTCTGATTGTCATGACACTTGGTCAGGATGTTTGTGACAATGATTCCTCGGACGAGTTTGAATATGGGTCATCTGGGTCCAAAAACTAGGTCACTGTTACTAAAAATAGAATTTTCTTGTTAACACTATAGCGGTCACATTTTTACTCTGATTGTCAGATTGTAAAGAAACTTTGTTACATAATCACAATTAATATAAAAATAATCATAAATAACAGGGAAAAATTAATTTATAAAGTCGATTTTGGTAGGTTTTGGTAATTGGGTCGATTTCGGTAAATCCGGTGACCCCAGGAAAAGTGTTCAATAAGATCTTATCAGGAGCCAGGATGGTTTTTGGATGGTGTTGGTGCCTTATTGAACCAAAATCCATGACTGACTAACATAAAAAGAAGAGAAACTTAATAAATTTATTGCTGAATTTATTGTAGAGCTTCATGTGCAACGTTGTAAATGGTGTTATACCATTTCTGATGGTTTGCCTGTTACATAAGTTACTTGAGGTAACATTCTGGCTTGCTGAAATAATTATTTCAGCATATCTGTTGCGTAGAATAGAAACTTTGCCTGGGTAAATAAACTGTTAAAATTGTGTAATTCTTAATTTTGTTAAAGCTGGAAAAATTGCTAGGTAAATTTTTAACATTACAATTTACACTGATCTTTATGTCATAGCAAATTTTATTGGTCAGTCTTCTAAAGAATAGATCCAACCAACTTTGCTGATTTAAAGTCGTTCAGAATTGTACACCATAGTGTGCAGAAGGTGATGAAGTGTTTCATGGGGCAGACATAAGGCCCCCTCATGGGGCTGATATTGGGCCCCATTCCCAAAGCAAAAGAGTGACATTTTTTCGAATTTCAAGAAAACAGAATTCAGTGTTTTTTACGCAGATACACACAATATCTGGAGCTCCCTCATCGTAGTGTGATTTCTTAATAAACTTAATAAAGATTTAAAGAAAAAACATAGATTCCTATTCTTATTACTATGGCTTCTCATTGATAAAGAAATTGAAAAGTGACATGTTGAAGTTTTCTTTCAGTAGTGGAACATGTCTGGTATTGCATTGGCAAGACTGGCTGAAGAAAGGAAGGGATGGAGAAAAGATCATCCATTCGTAAGTTACACATTGTCACTTTCTTTATTAACAACATTGGCAGGGTTGCAGTATCATGATTCCACTTAACTTTTTAACTAAAGTTTAAGTAAAAGTATGTTATTGGTGCCCAGCACAGCACAGCATTTAGTTCCTGAAGTTTAGTTAAGCATCATATTAAGATGCTTTATACATATTATTTATGTCTTTAAATCTGGTAAGTTTTTTGTTCACAATAAACGGGTAACAATCACTGTTTATATTGCAGGGGTTTGTTGCGAAACCAACAAAGAATCCAGATGGATCTCTGAACCTTTTGAACTGGGAATGTTTTATACCTGGCAAAAAGGGAGTGAGTAACACTAAATGTTAATGAGCAGTCATGTTGTTAACGGTCTTTACAGGTTTTCTCAGCTCTGATTCCATATAAACTTCTGTTGCAACACTTAGCCCTTTGCCCCATATATACACATTTTTATGCATATGTGACCAGTGTAGATCCAGATCACCCAGTACATCTCTCCCATCTGATCAGGATCGATTTCTGTTAGATTTTTGGTAAAAAATAAACATATAAATCAAAAAGCGAAAAGTGCAGATCCTGATCAGACTGCACAGATTTGCTGATCTGAATCTAAACTGTTCTGCTATGCCATAATAAAGTAGTGCATATGGAGGAAAGAGTTAAGTAAAGTTTACTTCTTATAGTTAGTTAAATACTTAGCTCAGTTATTCGAAGAATAAGGAGGGATCTTCTGTCAGCTTTATGTTGTATTTTGAATTACATCTTATTATCTTTTCATTGTAAAACAAAGGCCAACATTTTAACTCTTTTAACAGCAGGAGACAGTAGGAACAACACATTTTAGTTGTTAATGTATATTTTGAATAACATTATTTAACCATGTTGGCTGTATGAGGACAATCCTGTTTATTTTTGATAATACCTTGTATACACATCTTTAAATGTAAATTTACACCAGAACTTATTTCTGTGTGGGACAAAATAGTTTCACTAACAAATAGAACAGGTTGGTAGTTTTAATTCACTGTTAATTTAAGGTGTACACAAAGTTCTTTCTGATCCATGCTAAAAAGTAGACATTCTAGTTCCTACAGCTTTGCTTCTACCCATTTTGGCAATTTATCATATTAACTGCTGCTTCATTTAAAGTAAAGAAATATTCCTGTACATGTATTGTAATACTAAAAGTGTGGTAAAACCTATCCCTACCACTTCTACATTGTTTTGTTGCTTTTCTAGCTTTTGATTGCAGAAGAAGTAATGTTGTTGCTTTATTTTCAGACAATCTGGGAGGGTGGATTATACAAGATCAGAATGCTGTTCAAGGAAGACTACCCCAGCTCGCCTCCTAAATGTAAGTCAGCACCTCTGTAACAGCATCATGGTAGGTTTTCATATCTCTGCTGCAATCAAGCAGAGGTATTGAGATTTCTCTTGATCAGTATTTGCTCTGATTGAGTTCGCATAATTCCGGCTTATTAGCAAAGTCATAATTGTTCTGAGTGCTTGTTTTCAGATGTCAGATCTTCTAAAAGCATCATTACTTCATAGTTCTTGGGTGTTGAATGGAAACATTTGGGTTTCCCTTGAAAATGTTTTTCAGAAGGACATTTTTAAACCAAGATACGGGAAAAAACATACTTAGCCAAATAGCAGACCTGGTAATAACTTTGGTAAAACCTGTAACTAGCGAAGACCCAGATCGTTTCTGTGATGACTGCTGTTTCTTGCAAAACATTCTGTTTTAGGAGCTACATGACAGAATGTATGTGTTTATGCTGATGTGTACCAAATTTCATATAAATGTGTACTATAGTTCAGCTAAATGTGTACTATAGTTCAGGTAAATGTGTACTGTATTTCAGGTAAATGTGAGCCTCCATTGTTCCACCCGAACGTTTACCCATCAGGCACTGTGTGTTTATCCTTGCTGGATGAAGAGAAGGACTGGAGACCAGCTGTCACAATTAAACAGGTGAGAGGATGTTTGCTTTCTCAGGCTAATGAAAAGGTATATAAAACATTCGTTTCATTTACTTTATAATTTGAGATGGGTAGAACAGTCCACTGGTAGAATGGTCAGGCAGCTAGCCTTCATCAAATGATCTGCACCTTTCTGGACCCGAGATCCTTACATTGAGGCTGGGGACCAGACTGAAAATGCTAGCTTTTGAGACTGGTCTCCTCTGTTAGTTTGTTGATCTAGATCTCTTATAGGTAAGTCAACTTGGCCTTGCTAGCAATGTTTGATGTGAATGTTTAGAAGTAACTGATGCTTTCAAAGCTTGGTGATCACTCACCACTTTGTAACATTGGTTAGTAACTTAATAAGGGGTTTTAAGGTTTTAGAACTGTAATATGCACTTTTGCAGATTGGGATTTTGTTGTTTTCATTTCCAAGTACATCCATTTAGACATCTAAACACGAGTTTTAAAAAACATTTACCGTGCGTAACTCGAGAAATTTAGTACTTTAGAAGGGGACCCTCTGTTTCGGAAAATGGGCTGTAACATCAAACATACTAGAAGCTAAATTCATCTCTATTTCTTTGAAACCTTGTAAAATTTTGTAAAATAAAGGCTCATTGTTTAAGGACATCATATCTAAACAGGAAAAAACAAGCATTATGTTTAGAATTTATTTCTAACACTTTATAAATTGACTTTTTTAAAGTGTACCCCATTTTCGGAAATGCACATTTTTCCGATCTGCAAAAATTAAGCAAGTTTTTATCTGTAATTTTTTGTGCATGTTTAATGCAGTAAAATAATTGTGTTATACATTAAAATTATCTGCAATGAGTAATAGAATCAAATAATTAAAAGAAAAGAGCACCTCACCGTCTTCGTTTTCATTTTATTGGCCTACAAAATAGGTACCTATGGCCCAGACCAAACGGTTAAAAACCACAAAAACCAAAGGGCTTGGTTTACGAATGGTGATTTTTGTATACACCTTCAATTTTTTTTGAAAAACAAGAAATACGCAAGCAATCAGCTATGCTGGTTAACATTTAAACTCAAAAAAGTAATTTTGGCAACCGTAACCATAGCAACCAAAGCATTCTTTTAAAGGAAAAAATCATCGTGCAAACACATAAAATTAGTTTTATAAGACAAGTATCACAAAATTACTGTTCAATTATAGAAACAATAAAATAACAACATTTTCCTAAATGAAAGTACAGATTCCATAAGCATTTTAGTTTCATATCGTGATTCTGTTGCTGTATTATAAAAGAGTCAGTATTTTGTAATAATATCATTACAATATTTCATTTTTCATGGCTACTAAATGAAGATGAAGAATAACAATTATTTCCGAATTTTAAACCTATTGATTATACTATTTTGTCTAAAAAATTTCCTCACAATAATTTAAAAAAAAAAGAAGATAAAGGGAAAAAAAGGGTTCCTCTCCCGAGGATTGAACCCGGGTCCGTCAAAATGAAGATCACTGAGCGTTACCATTAGGCCACGGAGGATTGATCAACCGATGGTCAATTTCATATAAGCTATATTCATTACTGAGTGTTGTTCGTCTATAGACTTGTTTTGAGCATTTGTTATGAAAATATTTGTTTACTTTACATCAATTTTATATCCGCACTTTGTTATTATTTGATTTAGTTATTAATGACGTCATAATCGCGAAAAACACCTAAAGAGTAGACTCCTTTTACGAATAATAGTATCAACCGGAAACGTACGAATCGGCGTTCGGAAAAACAAATTAGTGACGGCATAAGTCGATGTTTGGCGGAAATATTACAGTTCTAAAACCTTAAATACAGAAATCCAATAGTTTTTTTGTATTATTTTAGATATTACTGGGTATACAAGAGCTGCTGAATGAACCGAACATTAAGGACCCTGCACAAGCCGAGGCTTACACTATATACTGGTAAGTCAATATCATACTGTATCCAGTAGAATGAACACATCCAAATACTGAGACATGATTGATTGAAATTGAGATCAGGCCTCAGACTGACCAATCACATGTCAGAGTTTTGACAGTTTTCTAAATCATTTATTTAATGATCTTGAAATGTTTACTAAAAGTGGATATTATTGCTGGTAAAATTGATTGCTTAAACAGGATGTCAAACAGATTTTGTTACTATTAAAGTTTCTGCCTACTTATTCTTGAAAGATCCCTGTGGATAGTCCAAGGGCCCTTATGACTCCTGATCCCCAACAAAATTTTTAAGGTTTGAGTTTGTCAACTCGCACCCCTGAGTGCAAATTATTTGCTGATTGTGTATACATGTATGTAAAAAAGATTGTTTTTAGCAACTTTTTGATAGGAAATTACTCTACAAGCATTGAAAATTTCATGTGGTCTCATTTTGTATATTTAAAAATGATTGTTTTTAGCATTTTTTTTGCAATAACAGCCTGAAGAAGTTGTATTCATAGTTAGTTAGCTTTATACCTATTTCATACAATATTACACATTTATATTGTTTCAAATTAAAAAGTTGAAATACTGAACTACATTGCAAATAAGTGCATTAAGGTGCTGGAGTTTACTTTTAATTTGCTAGATGTTTTTTACGTCATTTAACTGTGCGTATCCTTAAAGCTGTAATATCTGGTTGGTAATGATGCTTAATAACCCAATAGTTAATTGTACCTTAAGGGGTCGCAGACAATTCAAATGGCGAAAAGTGGCTAAAATTTCAAAAATGAATTTTGGGGGAAATACTTATCGCCACCTAGATTTTAGTAAAGAAATGAATTTAGCTAAGGATGTAGTTAATGTTTGCAAGCTCAATTTAGTCTAATTCCTGTTCTAATTACCAAGCACATACTAAAAACAAAAGAAAATCCGTTTGCATGAGAACTCTGAAATTCATGGACAATATACCAAAGCAACTCATACCTGAAATAAGTATATGCTGGTCTACAATGTTTAGTGCCAATTCGTCAAAATAATGTTAGGGTTTTCAAGAAATTCAAGGAAAACTTACTTCCGGGTTTCTACTTTCTGTTTGAAGTCGAACACTTTGATGTACCTTTTCAAAACTGGACATTAATTCCCACTTGCAGTTCAGTAAAAGTGAAGAAATACAGTGTCACGTGGCTGTAATTTAGTTTGGATTCTCAAGTTGTTCGAAAAAATGCTTTATTACATAGAACGGACACACACAAAAATGAAATACGGTTTGCACAAGAAGTCTGGAATGGCTGTTTAAAACGTCTAGAAAAATGATATAGGTATCATGTAAACACTTACTTACAATACTTTGCGGTCATCTGTCAAAATAATGTCAGAAATTTTAAGAAATACATTTTGACTTCAAACCGAAACCGAAAGTAGAAACCTGGAAGTAAGTTTTCCCTGAATTTCTTGAAAACCCTAACATTATTTTGACAAATTGGCACAAAACATTGTAGACCAGCATATACTTATTTCAGGTATGAGTTGTTTTGGTATATTGTCCATGAATTTCAGAGTTCTCATGCAAACGGTTTTTCTATTGTTTTAGTATGTGCTTGGTAATTAGAACAGGAATTAGACTAAATTGAGCTTGCAAACATTAACTACATCCTTAGCTAAATACATTTCTTTACTAAAACCTAGGTGGCAATAAGTATTTCCCCCAAAAAATATTTTTTGAAATTTTAGCCAATTTTCAACATTTGCAATGTTTGCGACCTCTTAAGGTAAAATTTTACTCTATATTTTCAGTCAAAACAGAGTAGAATATGAACGACGGGTGCGAGAACAAGCTATTCGATTCAGAGATCCGTCTTTATAGTGAACAACAGTTTGTGACAGCGGGTTAGATCTGGCCTTGAAACATCCATGGCAAGAGGGGACATATCTGGACTTGTCATTGAAACATTGATATATGAAAATAGTGTCTCTAAGAGTAATACAATAAAATGTGCCATTCAATTAATTTAGAGCACTTTTGATAAATTGAGAAATAAATCATCATTTTCAAAGTCAGTTTAGTTAGGAACATGTTCGAGGTGTCAGCTATACAATGTATAGTCTGTTACAGAATAGGTCTCAGTAATGTAGTGTTGTGTGTTTGTTGTCATTCATTCTTTCACCTCTTCACAACTGGACATCTTACCATACATACTTTGACCTCTCATCTGTCATGTTCCCCTCATAATTGTTTGTGTAAAATATTGTGTACATAGAACAATAAAACAATACTGATGTAACACATGTTCTTATAAAGCCTGCTTAAGGTGAGCAAGACATAGCCATCGAAATGGTGGGTTAGTGTATGTGCAGCAGTGTGTCTGAGGTCACAATGGTTGGTTAGTGTGTGCAGCAGTGTGTCTGACATCACAATGGTGGGTTAGTGTGTGCAGCAGTGTGTCTGACATCACAATGGTGGGTTAGTGTATGTGCAGCAGTGTGTCTGACATCATAATGGTGGGTTAGTGTGTGCAGCAGTGTGTCTGACATCACAATGGTGGGTTAGTGTATGTGCAGCAGTGTGTCTGACATCACAATGGTGGGTTAGTGTATGTGCAGCAGTGTGTCTGACATCACAATGGTGTGTTAGTGTATGTGCAGCAGTGTGTCTGACATCACAATGGTGGGTTAGTGTATGTGCAGCAGTGTGTCTGACATCACAATGGTGTGTTAGTGTATGTGCAGCAGTGTGTCTGACATCACAATGGTGGGTTAGTGTATGTGAAGTAGTGTGTCTGACATCACAATGGTGTGTTAGTGTATGTGAAGTAGTGTGTCTGACATCACAATGGTGGGTTAGTGTATGTGCAGCAGTGTGTCTGACATCACAATGGTGGGTTAGTGTGTGCAACAGTGTGTCTGACATCACAATGGTGGGTTAGTGTATGTGCAGCAGTGTGTCTGACATCACAATGGTGGGTTAGTGTATGTGCAGCAGTGTGTCTGACATCACAATGGTGGGTTAGTGTGTGCAGCAGTGTGTTTGACATCCTTTGTCAGGAGCTTAACATAGCCCAAAAGCCAAACAAGTTCAAACAAATGTTCAATGCTGTACAGTTGTATCACATCTGATAACCATGGCCTTTAAAGGTTGAAATTGGTTCATAATTCATTGTCCAGAGAAAACTGTGTCCCCTCAACAACCTCAAATAAATGAAGATAACTGTTTAACAATTTTTTGCTTTTTCCAGCACAATCAGACTGAATGACAACAGGTGTCGGCTCACCAAATAAACATGTTGGGTTGAAAAATAGCATATTTACACCTACGGTTTAAATTATCTTAATCCTTAAAGCATATTTATTACAAATGAATAGTACAATATCCGTGTGTGTAAATTTTTGCAAGTGCTCCATGTTCATGTGTGTATATTTGTTTGTGTCCATGCTTATGTGTGGGTATATCAGAATGCTGGTGTGTTTCTTATGTGGGCATAGTACACGACATGATTTCAGTCCTATCCTGTCACTGCATGGAATGCCCAACTGACAGGGATGCCCAACTGACAGGGATGCCATACTATATGCGTTACAGTGGAGTTTGAAAACAAAATCTGAGCTTAAATTGTCAAGTTTGACCATGACCTTCAAATTCCTTCATGGGTTGATAAAGTATGGTGCGGACCAAAAATCCTCAAGTGTGACCTTGAAATTGAACAAGTGCTCAGGAATTTGTTATCAAAATCCTCTGACTGGAGCAGGAATTTTACCTTTGAATTTCATGACCAGCCACATTGTTTATTTAATCATAATTGTTAACAAGAAACAATAACAAATACTTAAAATTGATCACACTGTTAACTTTGATGGTAATTGATCACTATTTAATGAGTTATGAGCCGCTTTTCATCAGTACATGTGTCCAGGTAAGGTTTACAGCTACACTTGTGCTAAGTTATTTTAAAACCTTTGAAGTTGTAGAGAAACAGATTGAGATGTGGACACATGATAAACTCTCAAACAAAAATAAGTTTCTTCACATCTTCTCTTTGAAGTGAACACCTGTGCTTGGTGCCTTTAAACCTTTAATCGGGCCTTTGTTGTCTTTAATCTTAAATTATTTTAGAATCCTTTAAGGGTTTTGTTAAGATAAATGAATAACACATGAAATAGCTCCGATGTCAGTGGGCCTTGACCTTGACCCTACAGGACCAGATGTTGGATTGTGTATGTTTTTTCGGTTACCTCCCCTATTCAGTCATGTGACTACTATACAGGAAAAATTATTGCTCTCTGTATTAATTTAATAGGGAACATGTACCTACAACTTTCGTTTTTCATCATGAAATTTCTTTTTTAAAATATATTTTCTCGTTTATCGTTGAATTAGTAATAATACATCAGCGTAATGATATTTTTTTATAAAGAATAGTTTATAAAACAACAAATCTAATTTGACTAAAAGTGTAAAGTCATTATTCCTCGCGCCAATGTTTACTTTAAACGAATTAAACTAACAGCCTGTGTTCTATCCACGGATAAATTGAGTGTCGTTTCCGGCTTAGCGTGTCTTATCAACTACTGACATGCCGGCTGCGATTGATTTTGAAAGCGGCATGTCATAAAAATGCCAAATTGTCGCGCACAAGGGGTCCCCGGTCAATTACTAAGAAGAAGATATCACTGACCAATAGAGATCGGTTTATTTTTTGATGTACCTCCACCTCCCAATTAATAAGTATATCGAAATCCTTAATTACTAAATCGGGTAGCAAAAGTATTTGATATAGCAGTTATATGAATTATTAATCCTTAATACGACAAGTAGAACCATAAGACATCAATTAGAAACTCATCTTAACAGAACATTTTATAAATATTCAATCAAGCGATTGAGCGTTTACGCCAAAATGACAGAATTTCAAACCTTAGCAGTATCAATGTTAATATAAATGTTCCCATCATTATTTGAAGCCGGCATCTCCATCTTTATTAGAAGCCAGCATCAGAATCCTTGAATTTTATTCTATGAATGATACTCTTACGTAAACGAACAATCAGATAGCCTTATTGATCCTTCTTAATTTCAAGACAGAATCAATCGTACCGTAATTTTGCTTGTGAAGTATATGTGACGTTTTCAAAAATTCAAAATTATTTGTTCGTTGAACATTAACGGTACGATGAATTCAAGTAATAGATGAGTTCAAGTATAACGTACAGATACTGTAACCGAATGTTGACATGTCACGATTTACGGAGTATAGTGCAAAATACCAGTATTAGCAATTTGCGAATTTCATACCAGTTAAATATAATTTTAAGTATAAAATACATAAAGATGAAAATGCTGTATAGAAATTCGTAAAATTAATACAGTAACTCACGTTTGTCCGAATCATACTGCCCACTATCAACAAGAATGGTACATGTTCTTACAATATTAAAAATGCAAATATCTAACAAATAGTGAAAATAAAAATGTCTGACTAGAATAACAGACTAGTAACTTATTTTCGACCGGCGGCGACGATTGCACACATGAAGTTTAATGGATTATGTTAGGCCTTATGTGCTAAAGCCATAGTCCGATAGTTCAGCTTTCCTGTGAAGCCTCGTTTTGGGTTGATATCTGGTCACGGGAAGTAACTCGTACAGGACTGCGAAACTGTTTATTGGAAAGGCGTATAAAAGGTTGTTTAGATATGGAGTGTACACAAAAACATCATGTTTTGCGACTTTGATCATGTGACCTGGAGTTGTGTTCTTTTTAAGATAAACAATTAAGCCTAGCAATATCAAAATCCTTCACCAGGTTGTGGATAAAAAGAACGAACATCAAATGACCAATTACCCTTCAGTTTAATCGTAAATCTAAATTACTGGATGCTGACTTAACATGACCTCTATGTGGTGAATATTTTAGTAGTTATTTTCAATAGCTTTCAAGGGGTTGTTGTCATATAGAGTGCACATGAAAATACATGTATTACAGAGGCCATTCCTGTATCCCCCTTCTGATCTGCATTGAGCTGTGATGCACCAAGACAAAATGCGGCTTCTTTATATAGACCAAGATTGAAGTGCATGCTTACATGGTGAAAAAGGGATGGAAACTGCCTCATACCGGTAGATACTTTCTGAATATTTCTCTGACTGAATAAGGAACAGTGTAGACAAAGATCAGAATGCACATATGTGCACGTGTTTCTAGGTCAGACATACTGCAAATCCCATTTCATCATGGTGTGTCGATTAACATTGACAGGCATCTAGTTTTCTCATCTGGTTCTAATCTTGACTATATTCTGTCTAGTAAGGTTGTTCGTCATGCACAATCATAACCAATGGTGGGATGCTGAAATTGTTTATGTAATTCAGGTGACTGTACTGTCCAAGTTTATTTTGGTCAGGAAAGCTGGTAAGCTTTTACTTATTTTTATTAAAATTTCAAGCATTTCTTGGAAAACGGAAAATTGACTTGGTGCAGGTATAATACAAGACCAGTTATGATCAACATTCTGGAAGGACAGAGTATTTCTCTTTAACCCATTTTTCCATAGACACACCTTTACTGTGTGGGCAAACAGTTTAGATCCAGATCAGCCGGCACATCTGTGATTTGTTAGGTTATTTCTGATCAAAATGCGACCAGTGCTGATCCTGATCAGATGGCACTGATGTGCTAGCTGATCTGGATCTACACTGGTCGCACATGTGTAAAAATGCATATACATGGAGGAAAGGGTTATAGGTGTTTAGTCAAAAAGAAAGAAACTGATAATTAGAAGAAAGAAAAGAAATTAAAGGGATGTAACTATAGTTATAGGCTGGTTATAATAGAAGAGAAAAATATTCTGACAAAGTTTGGTGAATACTGGGTAAAGACATTCTAAATTTGGGAGTGTACAGTGCTAGTTACAATGCAACTTTTCTGAGATGCTATGGCCATGAACATTTTTACCATTGAAGTTTGGTGAAGACTGGGAAAAGACTTTCTAAATTAATGAGTGTACAGTGCTTGTTTGCTAACGATTGGATAAGTATTGCATAAATTAAAGGAACATTCATTCTGCATTGTGTTTTCATTAAGATAGGCATACAAAATGGTACAGTTAAACAGTTTTGGTTGTTGGAATTTTTTTGTAGTCAATTATCATTAGGTGGATCAAACTTTTTGTTATTCTCTTACAAGAAGGTACATAGATTTAATTATATCCTACACAAGAGAATTGTTTTCCAGCTCTGAAGTCCTAAAAGAATTATTAACATTACTGAGAACACAGAACAACTCAATGTGAGTTATGACGAATAAACTATGAAAGAGATTAAAACAAGAGTTGGCAGAAGTATTTAATACCAAGCATAAGTATCATACAAGCCCATAGACACTTGTTGATCAGATCAACCAATCAAAATCAGACAAAGGTGATCATCTTCTGCCGGGCCTTTTTAGTTTCTTCAGTTTATTTGCTGCCAGTTTTTCTCTTGGTTTCATTTTAACATCATCTTCTTTTATTGTTTGTTGGTCAAACATGCCTTCAACATAGGAAAGGCCTATAACTTTTGGTGTTTTCACTTTTACCCCTGTGTACACTTCTTTCAACTTCCTCTTCGGAGCTTTTCTCGATACATCCTTACCCTATGTTCAGATAAAGAAAACAACAATGTTATATAACTAGCAACATCAGTCCATAATAAATGTGATCAAATAATAAACTAAAGATCCCCATAATTATGTGCAAAAGTGCATGGATGACAAATATATGCAACAGAATCATTCAACAAATCATTATTTTGTGACTGCATGCATCATGTAACATTTTGTATGGAAATGTTAGATTTAAAATATTAAGCCCAAGAAAAAAATTATTGAATTAAATCATAATATTTGATAATTGACAGCTGAGCCAAGCTGAGATCTCCCCTGAATGCTTACAAAGTTTTCTGAATTCCCAGGTAGATCATTTACAATTTTTGTTCTTCAATTTAGAAGCAAGACTGATAAAACTGTGCAATATGTTTGTGGTTCAACTAGAAATAGATATATATATATATATATATATATATATATATATATATATATGGGTTTTATTGCATGTGCGAACAGTGTAGATCAACATCAGCTGGAACATCTGTGCTGTCCAATCAGGATCAACATCAGCTGGAACATCTGTGCTGTCCAATCAGGATCAACATCAGCTGGAACATCTGTGCTGTCCAATCAGGATTAACATGATTTGCTTCTTAGTCGGAAATTACCTAATGAATCAAAAAGCTAACAGTGTAGATCCTGATCAGATGGCATGGATTTACACAGTTTGCTCATGGATGACAGCAATATACCATGGAGTAAAGGATTGAGCAATAATAATGAAACCTATCCTACCTTCTGACTCCTTTCTCTGATATATTCTTTGAACAGCTTTTTCTTGACAACATCAGTGTTTATAACTGCAGGTATTCTATCAGCTTCCAGGATCCCTGACGGCGTAGACGCCACTGGCAGCTCTAGTCCACTCTGTACAGACTGGGCTTTTGCTTTGGACTGGTCACTCTCATCGGACTGGTCACTGTCTACAAACCTCTTGTTTTTCTCCAGCGTCTTGTACCTGGTAGTTCGTTTGACAGAGACTGTTTTCTCAGACTGTATATCAGTATCTCCGAGAACACTGCTATCCTGCAGCAAGGTTTTTGTGCTCCTTTCTCCACTCTTGACACGTCTATAAATTTCTCTCTCACTACCTACACTGGACACAGAAACCTTGTCCCTGTGTCTTTTACTGTCCAATTTTAAACTTTTGCGTGAGTCAGATTTTTTATCATTCTTGGAACTTAGCACACTCCTCTTTGCTCTTGGTTTGCCTTTGTGAATATCATCATCATCATCATCATCGTTATCATCATCATCATCACTTTCATCATCCTCTGAACTTTCTTCTGAATCAATGTTGTTATTTATTTCATCTTTACTGTTAGTTGCTGTCAGGGAATGTTGAGCTATGTCCTCCGACTCGGAGCTTTCATCCGACTCTTCACTTTGAGCCACTTTCTTGTTGTTAGTTCTGGCAGAATTATCTCTCACAGTTTTCTTGCCTAGCTTACCATGAGAGTTCTTCTCTGCTTTAAGCCCTGTTGTCTGCTTACTGTTTTCACCTTTCCTGTCAATAATAAAGTCTGTCTCGCTCTCCGAGGACTCCTCACTATCGGAACTGGATGCACTTTCTTTCCTGGTAGATGTTTTACTTATCCTGTGTTGTGTGTGTGCTGGGTGTGTTGTGGTCTGAGTGGTGTGTTTACCAACCACTGCTGCTAACGTCTCCTCATCCTCTTCACTTTCTGAGCTGCCAGACTCGGAGATCTTCTGTGCAGGCTCTGTGGTCTGTTCTGATACAAACTCTGCTTCTGTGGCAGGCCTGGAAGGATTCATATAATAAAGTATAAACATGATTCAACAATATACAGGCAAGTGAGAATCTCAGACAAGCTGATTAATGGATATTTTCACACTGTTAACTTACCACGTTATTAGTGTTCACATTGGTTATTGCAAAATGAATTAGTTTTGAATTTCCATTGATCTTGTAAATCTTGCCTCTGATGTTTCTCAACTGAATGGCATAATAAATATTATTCTCTGTCTTAAAACACACTACAATCATGTATTTTTCACTTATTTTCTGTAATACAGTTCACAATTTAAATGTCCACAAGTCATGAAATATGAAACTCACAAACAAATCCCGAGGAAACATGTTGTCAGCTTAAATCAGCAGATTTGTAACAAATAGCAGTTCAGAGAACACAGCAGACTAAACTATTCAAATCATATAGTTAGAAATAAATGCAATTTTGAAAATGATATGTTATCAAGTTGACATGTAGTTCCAGCAGCAATGCTGGGGCCAGTAGGACAGCTGTCTTATTCTTTGAATTGTCACACTAAAAACATTGTACTTAGTATACTTTTTAAACCTATTAAAAACAGCTTTTCTTAAAGTGGGTTACCCATTTTGAAATCTTTGTTGAGTGTTTTCAGCTCCTTTAATTGAAACATATGTCATTCCATGACTGTTAAATATAGCCTGTTCATTTCTTACGACCAACCAATGGATCCACAGCTGAATATACCAACACACAACAATAAACCAGAATACATACTGTAGTGTGGAGATTCCTTTCATACACTGCATGGTGTAGTCCAGGAACATGGACTGTTGTACCAGCCGGGACATCCGGTTAAAATGACGCTCTGAAATACAAACATGCAGTACAGTAATTTACATTGAAATTCACAGGTTGTTGGCTTGATTACCTGGCAACACATACATTTTCTGTGAAGCATCAGCCAGGGATACTGTCCATTTATCCATTATCCAAAACCTTTACTGTGCATTGTACCATCAAAGACAAGACTACAAGTATCACACCTAGGGAAATACATAAATATAATTATACTGAAGAGAAATTTCCTAGAATCTGATACTGAATAATTAGCCGTTAATGTTTGTCCATGTAAGGACTGGCCATTTATATGAATGGATTAGCCTTAATTTCCTTCTCTTGCATCCCAACTCTTGTTATTGTCAGTCATTTTTATTTTATTCAGGAAAAATGCATATAATCAAGCTGAACTTGATTGTAGGTGGTGGTATGTTCAGGGATAACTTGTTATAGTAAAAAAGAATGACAAGTTTAAAGTCGAACATTATCTGATTATGCTAAATTTTGTAAAAAAGAAATGCAACTGGATGTTTTTTGTGGAAAACGCATGTTGCCCTGGCCCCTGTGACCTTGACCTTGGACCTACTGATCCCCAAATCAATAGGGTTCTTCTACTCAATAAGGGCTATTACCCTATTTAGTTTGAAGCTCTGGGTCAAGCGGTACTCCAGTTATTGACCGGATACGGTTTTCACTCTTCGGGACCTTTGACCTACTGACCCCAAAATCAATAGGAGTCTTCTACTCAACAAGGACATCCATCATATGAAGTTTAAAGGCTCTGGGTGAAATAGAACTCCTGTTATTGAGCGGAAATGGTTTTCACTCTTCAGGCCCCTGTGACCTTGACCTTTGACCTAGTGTCCCCCAAATCAATAGGGTTCTTCTACTCAATAAGGGCTATCACCCTATGAAGTTTTAAATGCTCAGGGTTACGGTACTCCAGTTATTGAGCAGAAACAGTTTTCACTCTTTGGGCCCCAGTGACCTTGACCTTTGATCTACTGACCCCCAAATTAATAGGGTTCTTCTACTCAATAAGGGCTATCAACCTATGAAGTTTTAAGGCTCTGGGTCAAAGGGTACTCGAGTAATTGAGCGGAAACGGTTTTCACTCTTCGGGCCCCTGTGACCTTGACCTTTGACCTACTGACCCCAAAATCAATAGCGTTCTTCTACTCAATAAGGGCTATCATGCTATGAAGTTTGAAGGCTTTGGATCAAAGGGTACTCCAGTTATTGAGCGGAAACGTTTTTCACTTTTTGGGCCCCTGTGACCTTGACCTTTGACTTACTGACCCCAAAATCAATAGGGTTCTTCTACTCAATAAGGGCTATCAACCTATGAAGTTTGAAGGCTCTGAATCAAAGGGTACTCGAGTTATTGAGCGGATACGGTTTTCACTCTTCGGGTCCCTGTGACCTTGACCGTTGACCTACTGACCCCAAAATCAATAGGGTTCTTCTACTCTATAAGGGATATCATGCTATGAAGTTTGAAGGCTTTGGATCAAAGGGTACTCGAGTTATTGAGCGGAAACGGTTTTCACTCTTTGGGCCCCTGTGACCTTGACCTTTGACCTACTGACCCCAAAACCAATAGTGTTCTTCTACTCAATAAGGGCTATCATCCTATGAAGTTTGAAGGCTCTGGGTCAAAGGGTACTCGAGTAGTCGAGTTATTGAGCGGAAACGGTTTTCACTCTTTGGGGCCCCCATGACCTTGACCTTTGACCTACTGACCCCAAAATCAATAGGGTTCTTCTACTCAATAAGGGCTAACACCTTATGAAGTTTGAAGGTTCTGGGTCAAAGGGTACTCGAGTTATTGAGCGGAAACGGTTTTCACTCTTCGGGCCCCTGTGACCTTGACCTTTGACCTACTGACCCCAAAATCAATAGGGTTCTTCTACTCAATAAGGGCTATCACCCTTTGAAGTTTGAGGGCTCTGGGTCAAAGGGTACTCGAGTTATTGAGCGGAAACGAAGTGTGAAAGACGGACAGGGCAAAAACAATATGTCTCCCCCAGAGGGGGGGGGTGGAGACATATTGAACTTAACCTCAACCACATCACACAAGTATATATTCATATTATCCCTGCGGCTCAGATAATAACATGAAACCCAGGCCGGTAATACATCCTTAGTCTCGGAGTCATCATCTCCTACCTGAAGCTCTAGTAATGCGACACCCAAAGTAGCAGACTATCCTCTGATCTTCTAGGAGGGCCAAGTTGTGCACCGCTTACTACTTCTTAAAAAGAACAACTTATAATAATAACCTGTGTAAGGGAGTAGGCCTTCTACTGAAGACTTGAGGTTTCCAAGTTCCTGCAGCTGTTTTGGAGGGAAGATCTTCATAACACAGGCAACTACCACCTGGGCCTCATGACAATGTCGACTGTTTGTATTCCACTGAACTGAAAACCTCAGCAGGGCATCTAGAAACAAGAATATTATTGCTTGTGTAAAAAGTATTTAATTCTTAGTTTACATTACTGGAAAGCCTATAAGCGATGACCTCAGTTTAGTGTGTGGACTGTCGAAAACTGTGTTAACACTTTACTCCATACATACACCCTTATTGCATGGGCAAACAGTATAAATACAGGTCAGGGATCAAGTCCATGCCATCTGATCTGGATCTGCATTGGTTGCATTTTGGTCAGAAATAGATTATTGAATCTAAAAGCAAACAGTGTAGATCCTGATCAGTTGGCTCTGATGTATTGGTTGATCTGGATCTATACTGTGCCCATCCATTAAGGGTGTGTCAATCAAGTAAAGGGTCAACACATTTTTTGACAGTCCACTGGCTTCCATTAGCTGCATAATCAAATCTACGTTGATTACTTCAGTTTATCTTAAG
The DNA here is from genome assembly GCA_038501625.1 of Corbicula japonica. Taxonomy (NCBI): domain Eukaryota; kingdom Metazoa; phylum Mollusca; class Bivalvia; order Venerida; family Cyrenidae; genus Corbicula; species Corbicula japonica. The sequence continues at coordinate 578,933 of JAZAYU010000045.1, forward strand.
TGATGTTGATAAGCTTCTGGAACTAGTCTTCACCCACCCACCTGCCCCTTCCTCCCACTGAATGAAATGGTGAGATTGATACAAGGATGGAAGGATGGAATTACAGTGAGGCACACAAAAAGCTGAATAGAAACCAACAGTTTAGATGTTTATACCAACAGGTACCTAGAGGCAAGGAATGTAACATCATGGTATCTGTAACATGTGGGAAGAACACCACTGGCTGCTAGAATAATGTCTGTGGAATACACATGGTCAATCAGTGTCTGTCCTGCTGCTGTTGCTGGTGTTAAGACAGTTTAACGAATGTCCTTCATGCGAGAAGTGAAAGAAGACATCAAGTCAAAGTTGATTTCAAAGGTGTTCATTGGTTTTGAATTGTAGCAATAAAGAAATCATCAACATGAGATCTGTGCCTCGAAGAAATAGCCATAACTCAGGCAAAAATATCAATCAAATGAAAAAAGCTGAGAATATGCGCACAGTGGTTAGGTAGAGCTTGACTAAAATCCAGCCAGTAGATTTAGAGTAGAAAATATATGTGACAGACATCAAGACATCTACAGATAAGCAGAACGACAGACAGAAGGGACAGAATTAAAAATATCTTCCTTCCCCATTTTGCAGAGGGAGACATAAATGTTAAAGTTTACTGAACAGGGGAGATATTTAAATGATTTGTTTTGTTGTAAGAATATAATTTATTATTTCAGGTCAAAGTCCTCTATGCAACTGCACCCTAAGGTTGAATGTTTTCCAAACTGATAAATCTACCACTGGAAAAAGACCCAGCTCTGGTTGTGTCTGCTCTCACATGACACAATGCTACAGAAGCACTAACCTATCTGATCCAGTCGAAGCTTTTCCAGTGTTTCGTGAAGTTTTTTGTCTCCAGTTTCTTCCGTCAAAATTTCTGTAATATAATAAACAAATACAAAAGTTCTAAAATACTATAAAGAATTCATAGTTGATATTATCTGAAGTGTTCAAAATAAATGCTTCTTATAAGGCAAATTAACCTAAATAATGTATTGGATATTTATATAGATTAAAAGGGAACTTTGAAAGCCACTGAAATTGACAAAATGGCTTGGTTTGATCGAGCCTGTTTATGTTCTGTAATGTAGAATGCATATTACTTCCCATGCCACCTATTGCCTTACTGAGTGCAACTCAATATCTTCTCAAGTTAACAGTACCAATTTTGATTCACTAACAAAAAAAGATGGTTAATCTTAATCGCTTCAACTCATAACTGTCAATCATGATTTATTGTTAACAACACTGAACTTCAAAAAATGTCAGGTATGATTAACACATAGTTACTAGGTTATAGTTACACATCAGTCAGGATGTCTGGCCCTTTGTCCCCATACCATTGAAGTTCAAGGGCTTGCTGGGCATTTAAAGAATAAATAGGTGGACCTTCAATGGCCAAAATTAAGACTGTTCGTATTTGAAATTTTACTGTCATCTGTCAGAAGGAATAACAAAACAAAACTGGAAGACAGTCCGATGACTCATTACTTGGGATTCCAACAATTTATTTATGCAATACATGTAGCAGCTGTCGCAAGTAAGTATGCAGTATTTGTTTTTGGTTGATTTCATCTTACACTAATGTTAAATCATTGTGTAAAGGATCATTGGAGCACATAAATAAACATACATACACGGATAGTATGAATGATTATCATGAAGACATCGTCAAATCCGGGAAACAATGCCTCCTTTTGACGTAGAAAATGCCCATACGTATACATCATTTTCTATTAGTTTCATTGTTCCTCAATGAAATAAATAGACTATGACGTAAACCTACGGGCATTTTATATGTTTTATTTTAGATAACACAGCCATGATCTGGATATATAAGCCATTCATATAACACACCTCAAGATTGTTTAAAAATAGTAACACCTAACTAAAGGAAATTGAATCGGCAAATATTGTCAGAGATTTACCATAATTTTGCTGTTAAAACTTATAGCCAGGCCTATAGACTTACCTTTGAGGACATTGACTAGTCTGTATGGTTGTTCCAGGGTTATAGCCAGGACTATAGACTTACCTTTGAGGATATTGAGCAGTCTGTATGGTTGTTCCAGGGTTATAGCCAGGCCTATAGCTTTCAAGTATTTCTTCTGCTGTATCAAATTAGACAACTCTTGCTCTCTGAAATCATACCAAAACTCCAGTCACAATAATCCAGTACCACAAAATGTTCAAGAGACTAGATCAGGGGAGATATCATTCAGATTTTCCATCAGGACCCAGATTGTTCTAAAGTTCTAAACAACTGATAGCTGGCTAAACAACTCTAACATTCTAAAAGGAATAATCTTACATTTTATTCAAAGCTTTACTCCATGGCTTAAATGTATCTGATTTTTTTTAACCAGTCTAGATCCAGATCAGCCTTTACATCTATAAATAGTCTGATCAGGATATACAGCAGCGGCTTTTGGATTCATTAAGATACAAAAATGTATATCTGTCCATGAAGCATCAAGATCAGATTGAACCAATTGTGCAGGCTGATCTAGATCTACACCGGTCACACACAGGATAAAAACTGTATCCGTGGAGTTAATCTAAACAACACTTGTATGTCTTGTACACATACTGGAGTATGAACTGTTCCTGTTTCTCCCTGGCCTCATCTTGTTCTTGCTCAGTAACATCCTGGAATAACAACATAAACAACATAGAAACACTGGAAACAAATCTGCACACCATTAGTACTTTGTTTTAGATTAGGTTTTACTAGGACATATATGATACATGCAGCATGGAAACAATGCATGGTCAGGGTTGCCAGCACCAAGGATGAAAAAAATTCCTTGACTTTTCCCTGACTTTTCACTGACCAAATCAGGGTATTCACTGACCAATAATACTGAACGTAAACGGCCACTAACACTCCTACTGATGCCCAATCCACCCCTAAGAACATTTTTATTATTTTAACAATATATTATTACATTATTTAACAATTAAAGCATCATTTATATATCAAGTATAAAGTTCGATAGATTTATGTTTAGTGAAATATTAAAATATGTACTCTTACAAGATTCAACCAATACTTCTAAGATAATTGGCAAATAATGTATTCTTATTCTACATACAGAAACTATATAAACAACAATGTACTTGTATAAAGCAAGAGATTATCACAATTGAAGCTTAAGTATCCATTATTCACTTATGACTGAAATATAATCATCAGATGCAGTGCAAAAGAAAAATACATAATCTGTAAAATGGGCAAGCAAACAACATACCATTTTACACAAGTAAAACAACCCCTCAGACCGAATGCCCATACATGTTTCCTTCATGTTGTAAAAAAAAATATACATAACTCAATTACAATGCTGTTTACACCATACAAGTGAAACGAAAACACACAATTTAGCCTGTGCTTGAATAAACTTGGAAAAAAATGCATGTAGGTTTTGAAGATCCCTGTTCCAATCCAATAAATATTAATAATTAATAGTCTGATCCAAATGAAGGATATGTTAACCACACATACAATTGGCCTAATGGAAAATAGGTCAGTTGATGCAGAATGTATGCTTTAATTTTGCAAATTAATCTAGAGAAAATTTTTGAAGTTTTTGTCACAAGATAAAAAAAAATCATGCACCTGTCATAAAAATGATGGACTGAGTCACATAAAAATATGTCAGGCACATCTACACATGATACAAAGTACCTCACTTGTTTAAAGTTTCAAGTCATTATCTTGAAAACTGTAGCAGTAGTTTGTGCCACAATATTTTTTTAAAATCCTGCCGTTTTACAAAAAACTAGGTTGCTGTGAACTGAATGTTGGAAAACAGATTTTGTACACGAGATGTTCACATTATGATTGTCACTTCTGCCAATTATTTTAAAATCCAACCATAGATGAAAATATATGGGCAAAGACACAAACTATCATCAGTAAGGCCTGTATAGCAGAAATTACTAAGTTCAGAGTGTTGCTGTGAGCTGGATCTTGGAGGGAAGAACATGGGATTTGTGTGTAGCACCTTGTTATTATAATTTCTGGAGGCAAGGGTTGCAGAGCCTTTCAGCCTTCAGGCAATATTTTTTTAATATAAGAACTTTTATTATAATACATGTACACAATTAAAAAAAAAAGGTTCATAACAGAAAATTTGTAAATGCAATCTTTAATAAAATAGAACAATTTTTTTCTTTCAAATTTATTTTTCCCTGACTTTTCACTGACTTTTCAGGATTTTTAATTTTTCACTGACCAATTTTCAAAATTCCCTGACAATTCCCTGACCTTGAAAAAAAATCAAATTTCCCTGACTTTTCAAGTCCGCTGGCAACCCTGATGGTAGATTATGAGGCGATATCCAAACATAACAAGGAAGATCATGAGGATGGAACAGTCTCTGCCTCCACAAATACTTGGCAGGGCCGCGATTCTGCAGAAACAGTTCACCCTCGGTATCAAATTTTTCTATATTAACTTCACACACATGCAAGATTTTTATAATCCATCCCAAACTTAAAGATTTTCCCAACTTTCTATCCTCAGGCAAAACCTTTTTTGCTAATATTCATCAATTAAAACGATACGAGTACAATTGTCAAACAGCCGTCAAACTCTCTGGCAACCACAGGGACTCAACTTTGTCCTCAAGATTCTGTTGGCATTCATCAACTGTGCTCTACTCTTTAAAGATAGAAGCGTCATGTTTATTAATTTGTTGAGAAGTACATGTCTTACCTTCCAGATGATGAGGCTGGAGTCAGCTGCTCCAGTGAGAAAACTGTCCCCATCCTCCGCTACAGTCAGGGCCCAGACCTTATCTTCGTGTTCATCCAGCGTCTTCACACACTCATTGCTTTTCACAGTCCATAACTTCACAAGACCATTAGTACCACTGTCAACACATGTTCAGGAAATATGTTAACATGGGTAAAACTGCCAACACAAAGTGTCATGAACATTTCTTAAGTAGTTAAATATACTCAACAAAAATAGAAACCTGACACTTTATAGTTGGTGTATTTTCCTGGAATCAGATTTAAAGCTAATTGAATTGTGGTATGTAATAAAAATTGTGCATGTTTTGAACTTAATTATGCATTTTGATATTTTTGGTGCATGAAACAAGTGATTCAGTGGTTATTTTCTTTTGGATGGTGCAAAAATATATAGATTTTGAATATGCACCTCATACTTATTCAAAGTTACAGTGTCAGGTTTCTTTTTTTGTTGAGTATATATTGACTAAAGTAAAGAACATTAACAAAATAATGTAAGTTCATGTTACCATGGCTATTGTGCCAAACTTTAAATAGGAAAGTGTTAAATTTGTATTTATTTCCCACATTTAAACAATCAAAACCACTAACTAAACTATTTTCAGTATTAAGATAATATACTCAAGCACAAATGAAATGCCTCTGGTACATTCTTTAATAATATTTCTCTACATACAGAGTGGTGGTAGTGGATTAAAGCATTTGGAGAGAACTATATTTAGGCCAGTAACAATTATGCTACAAGTAATGTCTATGTAAAAACATGGCACAGAATGTTTAGGAAGTCACCAAGCCATGGAACAAGAAAGCTGCATGTCTACCTGGTCAGTAGCTGCATCCCGCGACTGATGAATGTCACCTTGAGAACGGCACAATCATGACCTTCAAATGTCTGAAACAAAAATACTTCACATATGTATAAACCACTTGACATAACACATACATAAAACATTTTTTCTCTGGTCCAACACAGGCTAGTGAAACTGTAATTAATGGATTAATTAGCACATAAAGTGAACAGCAACGTCAACCAATCCATCCAATTCAACAATTCTTGTTTAGTTACATTATCTCAACACTTATCAAGTACTTATCAAATTTAGTGTAAAGTATTCTGTAACAAATTCCACTACACTTCCTCAGTGTAAATGATGTATAGATGAAGAGTCTCACCCTAACACAGCTAAAGTCTGCCAGTGACCATAACTTGACTGTACCATCACCGGATGATGTAGCCAGAACCTGAAATAAACCAGAATTTTAACAGTCATTAATACCAATTTTATGACCTGCATAAATCGTGTGTAACACCAAATTCATTATTTGTATGTGTCACTGTGTAACAGTAAAACTTGTGAACAAAGACCAGATGTTGGATCACCTGTGAGCAACCTTAAGAAGATTAGGTGTAAGAGCTGCCAAATGAGTTCTGTTGTTATGTTAAAACATCTGTACAAGAAATATTTATACTTGTCTAATCATAATAGAGTGAACATATCCTTTGAAGGCTTTATTACATATATACCTGGTCTACGGGAGAGAACTGGACACACCAGTTGAAGGCTTTATTACATACATACCTGGTCTACGGGAGAGAACTGGACACACCAGTTGAAGGCTTTATTACGTACATACCTGGTCTACGGGAGAGAACTGGACACACCAGTTGAAGGCTTTATTACGTACATACCTGGCCTACGGGAGAGAACTGTACACACCAGTTGAAGGCTTTATTACGTACATACCTGGTCTACGGGAGAGAACTGGACACACCAGATGCCTCGCTTGTGACCCTTCATTGCACCTATCAGCGACAAATCACTCGCTTTCCATAACTGAAAACAGTCAAATACCCCTCTTCTTGAGAATGAATTTAAATTAAATAGTTTATTATAATGAATGTAATAACTTATTTCATATTTGTTTATAATGAGAAAAAGCAAAGCCGATTGAACATTTATCTGTCAAACTTTGATACAAGCATAGAGAAACAATATATCACAATACTAGATAGGACACTGATGTCATACAGGCTTTTGTTTTGTATCCCAGTTTCAACATGTAGATAAAGACCTCTTATCAATAGCTTTATCATAATCTTACCTTGGCAGTTTTGTCCATGGAGCCTGTCGCAATAAACTTATCATTAGGTGCAACAGCCACTGAGCTGATGGTTTTATCGTGTGCTTTCTCTGTGACAGAAGCATGGATCTCTATGGAAACACTGGGGTCAAGGTCATCTGGTATAGGCCACAGCTTCAATGTACAATCCTCACTACCACTCACAAAGAACTTCCCCTTTGACCTGAAAATATAACATCAGTTATATTAGTTTGTGTTTCAAGATTCTGTAAAATCTTGTTGCCCTCCAAAAAACATAATGGACCAACTAAAATAAACAAATATGTCATGCACAGCTACAGATCATGGGGATCAAGTATATCTTTTTTTACTGCAATATGCCACTAACTGTACAAGTACTGTTTGTCAAACTATTTATGAAAGGGTGGATACTCAAAAATTCCTTGTCAGATATCATGAAAGTAAGTAATTCACATCTACACCTCATATCATGTGAGCCATCTGGCAAAAACTGTAGTAGTTTGCATCACAAACTTCACAACTTTAATGGATGGACAGACTTTGTTTTGTGTGGGTATAATGATACCATGATTATGATAGTTTAGGGCATTGACTATTTCACAACTTCAACAGCATTAGTGTGACCTTGACCTAAGGAAAAACATGATATTTGCCTTCATAATACCACAGCTAGAAAAGCAATAGTGTAACCTTAATTTGAGGCTAGACATGCAACTTGCCTTGCAACTTCCACAGCTCAAACAGCATTAGCGTGACCTTAACCTTTAGTCTGACATATTTGTCTTCACACTACCACAGCTTCAACAGAAAAAGTGTGTCCTTGACCTACCGCCAGACATGATACATGCCTTGACACTGCAACAGCTCCGACAGCATTAGAGTGACCTTGACCTATAGTCAGACCTATTTGTCTTCACACTACCACAGCTCCAACAGAATTAGTGTGACCTTGACCTATGGCCAGATATAATACTTGCCTTGACACTGCCACAGCTCCCACAGCATTAGTGTGACCTTGACCTATGGCCAGATATAATACTTGCCTTGACACTGCCACAGCTCCGACAGCATTATGTGACCCTGACCTACGGCCAGACATGATACTTGCCTTGACACTGCCACAGCTTCGACAGCATTAGTGTGACCCTGACATACGGCCAGATATAATACTTGCCTTGACACTGCCACAGCTCCGACAGCATTAGTGTGACCCTGACCTACGGCCAGACATGATACTTGTTTTAAAACTGGGTTGATCTTCCATAGTCGCACAGTGTTATCCTGAAAACAAACAGGAAATGAAAACATGATACAATCAAAACATCAGCAAACTCATTAATCTCTTAGGTTATGTCAAATGAAAGGCATTCCTCATAATGCTTATATATCACTTAACACAATAATTAACCTCTTAAATGTTTGTTTAATAAACATTTTTGTCTTAAAAAGAATATTTTTAACTTGTGGTGCACAGTAAGATTCCATAAGTATTTTTAAACAATCCTTTTCTCATTTTTACAATAATTTTACACATCTCAACAGGTAACAGATTTAAATTTTACTTCTCTAATTATTCCATTTTAAATGTCTAATTAATTTCCTAAAATCAGAAATTATTCAGGACCACAAGATTTTAATAAGCTTTTTCGAGAAATCACAATAATATTTAGGTAGTACCTTTCCAGCACTAACAAAGATGTCTGACTTGGGTAGCACGTCGATACAGAGAACAATGTCTGTGTGGCCGTACAGTATCTCACAGTCCCAGTTGTGAAGCTCAAACACTTTGATCAGCATACTGTTGGTGGCAACAATGGCGTAATCCTCTGACTCTCCAAAGTATCTGACATCTAGGATCTCATCATTATTACCTGTAAACTAGCAACACCAACACAACTTAGTGTTCCAATCATACTTTGTAAACTGGTCACACCAACACAACTTGCTGCTCAAATACTGTAAACTAGTAAGACTAACACAACTTAGTGCTAAAACCCCATAAATTGGTAAGACCAACACAACTTAGTGCTAAAACCCCGTAAATTGGTAAGACCAACACAACTTAGTGCTAAAACCATGTAAATTAGTAAGATTAACACAACTTAGTGCTAAAACCCCGTAAATTGGTAAGATTAACACAACTTAGTGCTAAAACCATGTAAATTAGTAAGACCAACACAACTTAGTGCTAAAACCCCGTAAATTGGTAAGACCAACACAACTTAGTGCTAAACTGGTCACACATGGTGCTCTAACAAATTAAACTAGTCACAACAATACAACTTATTGCTCAAAAACTGCAAATAAGTAACGGTAACTCAACTTTTTGCTCAAACTCTGGTGTAAATAAGCAAAACAAATATAAGAAAATTTGTTTTGATAATGGTGAAATTGTTTGTAAAGATTTTAATGTGCATAAATAATTTGAGACAAACCTGTTTTTGAAGCCTGAGTTTCTCCAGACTCAGTATGGATATATTCTGATCACATGTGACAACAGTGACATTATTTTTCTCTGCATTGTACACCATCTGCACAATGTTCTGAACATCGTCTGTTTCTGGTTTGACCACAACGGACTCTTGTACAAACTGGTTCTTGGAGTGTATGCTATCCATGGTAAACACACATTTCCCCGAATCTGAATTCCATACTCGCAAAGCACCTAGAAATAAAATTATGTATTCCTACAGAATGGTTTACCGAACGACATGCTTTATCATTTTTAATTATGATTAAATCATATAAAAGTCTTGCAGATCACTGATATTATTACCAAATTTCTTCCATGAACATGCTGTGGTAATATTTCTTCTGCTGTCGGTAAGCTTATAGGTCTTTAGGAAAGTCTAGAGTTTTCCGTTTCGGTTTTGAGACTTAGTTATAGAGTATTATACATACCTTTATTGCCAGCTGTAATGAAGTGTACAGTGCCACTGTCTACACTGATATCAGGATAGTCACAGTTCTCGAACAGCAACACTAAACTCTCCACAACCTGCAATACCAAACAAAAATGGTGCTTTAATTTATCTTATAAGGTCTGTTACTGATATTTTAGGGAATCTAATGTAAATTGGAATTATAATCAGATAACACTTAAAAACAGAATTAAATCTTGTTGAAAAATTTATATAAATAAAACTTTAACCTTGTAAGGCTGCTGAGACTACAGGGCAAAGGACGGCATGGTTTTTTCACCCTGTATGATGTGGGTCTACTTTAATTGTAGCAACATGCTTACCGGTAAGTCAATACTTTTTATCAGTACATGAAAGAGGAAGACAAGTGTTAATGTAGTTTGTTATTTGGTAATAATCAGTAACATGCCAGAACAGGTTGTAGAAAATCTGTTACCTCAAACACAGGGATAGTTTTCTTCACAGTGTTGCTGATAGTATCTATAATACTGACCACCCCATCTCTACCACACCTACAATATCAACACACGCCATTTCTTTAAACAATGAAACTACACCTGTATGTATAAACTGGACATTTTTCTCAGAGAAAAAATGATTGCCTACTTTTCTTTCTTCATCAACAGACCTTCCGTTCTACACCCATAAACCTCCCCATCTATATATATAAGCTGTGTCATGCAAAAAAGTGTCTTCAGGAAAAAAACATCAATGATGAGCAGACGTCATCACATATTATGCATTTAGATGTAAACTATAAGAATTAATATTTACACTTCAACTTCGTCATCTACGATGAAGTCTTATCCTTCTTACAAATCATAATTTCTGACATTAAACAGTGTGACGTATGAAATTAAGAGGTGTGGCTACAGTAGAACAGTGCACAGTCTATTGAATGGTGCACAGTGCTTTGAAGTATGAAGTCGCTGAGCACGCACATTTTGCCACGAGTAGCTGCGAAAAAACGTGCAGTCATTCACTTTTTTGTCAACGTTGCTGTTCCAACAGCCATTCAAAAAAGCCGTAATATCACAAATTCTTCTCATAATTTCTGTTTTAGTGAGAGTATTTAGGTGTGTAAATAGTACATGTGAATAGCTTCGGGCTTCACACACTTGAAACAATCCAACTGTTTTCCATACCCAAATGAAAACCATCAAATAATGATTCAATCCTTAATTGTTTAACAAGGAATTACTGAAAAGGCCACAGCACTCAAACATTGCAATATCTAATGTGTCATCATACATGTGTGACTTAACCACATGCATGCATATCTATGAGTCAAGGTACATGTATGTTGACCGAAGCTCTGAAAAATGTAGGACTTATTTTCAAACATTGTTTTTCTAATATTTCAATGGTCAAGAACATCAGTGAAACACAAAAACCTTACAACATTAACATCTACATGTCACAAACTAACATTCTAACCAAGCTTCCAACTATCAAACATGTCCTCAGCTTCAGTGAAAAAATGGCTCAAACGTACGTGTAGGCCAAGTTTCCATGTTTGGAGAAGGCTATACAAGTGACGAGGCTATAGTGAGCTGCGATCTCAGCAATACATGTACTGTTCCGGAGGTTCCAGACTCGAATCTTGTAATCCTCTCCGGCAGAATACATCACAAGCCGAGTTATATCAGGGTGGAACGCCACTATGCTGTAACATAAGAAAACACACCTTTCTCTAGTTTTGTGTTGGTCAGTCGATGGACACTATCTTCACCATAACTAAACATCTACTTCTAACAAGCTATTTTCATGCATTAACTGAATAAGAATTTGTGTATTTACTGATTCCCATCAGATGTATTTAGTTTGTCTAAAAATGCAGATTCGTTAAATATTTTTGGAGGTGAAGAGAATGTTTAATTTTTATAAGTCAATTTACAAATAGGTATAAAATGAAATATATGATTTAAAATAAAATTTAGAATATTTTTCTGCCCTAATAAAGCTAGGTACATTACAAGTACCCGGATTTTGAAAATCTAGATAATTGCTTAACCCATCTTTTGTCAACATGGTGTTTGGTTTATCATTATACGTTACAGAGACATGCCGGCCTACCTGATAATGCCCTGATGTCCGCGGAGGTTGTGTGTACAGTACTGCTTCCCTATGTCCCACACCTTCACTGTGGAGTCTGCACTGCCTGTAGCCAGTAACGTAGACGTGCTGTCAAACGTCATTGATATAACTGGTGCAAAGTGTATTGCCTGTCAAAATATGATTGATTCAAAGTAACTAATGTCCATTCTGTATAAAGCATAGGATTCACATTAAACTTTTCAAATAATGGGTCTCTAAATATAAGTAGAAATTACATTTTTAAGGCACAATGTGTTTTAAAGGAGTATATGACAATAAGTTCTAACGGACAGAATTTTTTAAAACTTTGCACAATTAAAGAGAATTCCTTCACAAACAAAATGATATAAAGAAAAATATAGCTTTCCACGCTTGTTTTTGAGTAATCGCTCATTATTAGACCCCTCTATACGGCCATTTTGAAGGGATTTTGAGAAAACGCACATGTATCTTTTAAATGATTGTAACATCTGGAATTCCTAATCAACACCTTATATATATGCATTTTTTTGTTTGGAATTATGTGTATGTATGGTTTTGGATGGAATTATGTGAGATTTTTGTGTATATTTGAAGAAAAAACTTTGAAAATGACCAAAATATCCAATAAAAAAGGGAGACAATTCAGTCCCTGACTGGAAAAAAATCTATATATCTTTTTTTGTAACGGACAGATTTTTTTTAAACTCCATAAAATGACACAGTATATATTTCTAAACAAAACAAAAACAAAAAAAACTGGTGCTTCCAGGCTTAAATTTTTACTATATTCCTTCAAAGTTGGTCATATAAGTCAAAAATATCTCTAATTTTAATGCAATTTTACAAATGTCCATCATAACATGTATAAATAGTTTAATAACATGCTCATATAAACTAATTTCATATTTTGAAAGAAATAACTATTTCTTTATCAAGAATTACATTACAGTTACCACATTTCTTTCATAAAATTCCCACAAATGCAGCCCTAAGTGTTGCCAAAGTTTCCATACATATCGAAAAACACCTAACACTGATAATGAATGAAAATCATACAACAATCCCTAAATCTTATGATCCATTAAGTAATTATACAATTTCTGAACAGATATCGTCCTGATCACACGTACTCTGGTTATTATCTACTTCGGACGTCAAATTATCCGAAACACTTGAATCATTGGCAGGGCAAATTATCGAACCAAATAATTTACGTTTCTTCACAGCTTGGTGATTTCCATCACTAACGAACCTGCCCTTCTTGTTTTTCTCGCGTGAGGCCATTCTCACGGACGACTAATTTGTGAGAAATAATTTGAAATATTTAATCGATTGATTTTACGCAACAGTCGAAGTACTACTCAACTAACACCGGTCACTGAGAAAATTTACATTTCGTGAAACTAGCGCTTGCGCAGAAATATGCGCGTAAACTATTGTAATATACTCCTTTAAATTGTTCAAGTATTTGAATTAAATTTAAAGTCTGCACATGATGTATTTGCACAGAATGTATCCTAAAGTAAAGTATGTGTAATGACTGAAACATGTCGTCAAGATGAACTCACTAAGTGTGGCTTAACCACATTATAATTTTTCTCATGTTTAACCAATATATAATAATGTGAGAACATACCTTCCAGGATCTAACAAGCTTCTTCTCCCTCCAGTCCCATTGCCGCAGCAGCAAGTTCTGGCTGGCTAAGATCAAATACTGAAAATATGGTAAATACATATCACACAACAATACATGTATGTATGTAGGGTTTTGGTAGGTAACATGAAACAAGAGCTAGCAACTAATTTTACTATCAGAAGTCCCGTAGCCTAATGGCAAGACCTTACCACGAACAAAACTATTTATTTACACAGAAAAATAAAGAAAAGTGCATTATTTTGTGCAATTTGTGCAATTTTGTCAATTTTACATGTGGTCTGATAATGGACCATGTTAAATGAATAGTTAAGTGTATAATTCTATAAAAGAAACCCAGTATTATTTTGGGGGCTTTTAAGAATGTTCATTTAGATTTTTTGTGGTTGGTTTGTTTAAATTTATTTTATACAGTTTGTTTAAGTGGCTAATAGATTTAACAAAATATAATCCAGTTTGTCTTTGCAAGGAAAACTCTACATTGTAGTTACTCAATGATTACATGTATTTCAGGCATCATTTCTGATTTTGTGTACCTGGTCATTAGGGGTTAAACAGAAACTTGAAATCTCCTCCTCCTCCTCCTCACCGATACAGACATGAATCTTCCCTGTTGCCACCTCTAGAATGTTAACCTTGTTCCCACAACCACAAAACATAAACAATCCATCTCGAGATACCTGCAAGTACATGACTTTAATTATACCTCCATTATAAACTCTGGTAAACCTGGGCTCAAAGCAAGTTAGAAAAAAAATCAGATTATCTGCATGTAAATGTAATACAAAAAGATTAAGCTGAACAACATCTTTTAACATTCACAAGTTCTTTCATATGTTACAACTAAGACCAGAGAAAACAGTTTTAATATCTTACAGTTTAAGAAGGGGGAGGAGGGGCAGCAAATGGAGGCACTGCAATGGCAATATAATGTGCAACACCTGAGGGAACTTGTGTTCTATGCACACAATAGGGGCTGATTAAGTTGGTGAAGGGGCTGTTTAAGGTGGTGCAGGAGCTGAATTAGGTGATATAGGAGCTGGTTTAGATTAGGCAGAGGCTGATAAAGGTAATGAATGTAGATGGGGCTGGTTTAGGTGGTGCAGATGCTGAATTAGGTAGTGCTGGGGATGGTTCAGGTGGTGCAGATGCTGAATTAGGTGGTGCAGAGGCTGGTTTAGGTGGTGCGGATGCTGAATTAGGTAGTGCAGAAGCTGGTTTAGGTGGTGCAGATGCTGAATTAGTTAGTGCAGGAGCTGGTTTAGGTGGTGCAGATGCCGAATTAGTTAGTGCATAGGCTGGCTTAAGTGGTGCAGATGCTGAATTAGGTAGTGCAGGAGCTGGTTTAGGTGGTGCAGATGCCGAATTAGTTAGTGCTGGGGCTGGCTTAAGTGGTGCAGATGCTGAATTAGGTAGTGCAGGAGCTGGTTTAGGTGGTGCAGATGCCGAATTAGTTAGTGCATGGGCTGGCTTAAGTGGTGTTGATGCTATATGAGGTAGTGCAGGGGCTGGTTTAGGTGGTGCAGACGCTGAATTAGGTAGTACATGGGCTGGTTTAGGTGGTGCAGATGCTGAATTAGGTAGTGCAGGAGCTGGTTTAGGTGGTGCAGATGCTTTATTAGTTAGTGCAGAAGCTAGTTTAGGTGGTGCAGATGCTGAATTAGGTAGTGCAGGAGCTGGTTTAGGTGGTGCAGATGCCGAATTAGTTAGTGCATGGGCTGGCTTAAGTGGTGCAGATGCTATATTAGGTATTGCAGGGGCTGGTTTAGGTGGTGCAGACGCTGAATTAGGTAGTGCATGGGCTGGTTTAGGTGGTGCAGATGCTGAATTAGGTAGTGCGTGGGCTGGTTTCGGTGGTGCAGATGCTGAATTAGGTAGTGCAGGGGCTGGTTTAGGTGGTGCAGATGCTGGATTAGGTAGTGCAGGGGCTGGTTAAGGTGGTGCAGATGCTGAATTAGGTAGTGCAGGGGCTGGTTAAGGTGGTGCAGATGCTGAATTAGGTAGTGCAGGGGCTGGTTTAGGTGGTGCAGATGCTGAATTAGGTAGTCCATGGGCTGGTTTAGGTGGTGCAGATGCTAAATTAGGTAGTGCAGGGGCTGGTTTAGGTGGTGCAGATGCTGAATAAGGTAGTGCAGGGGCTGGTTTAGGTGGTGCAGATGCTGAATTAGGTGGTGCGTGGGCTGGTTTAGGTGGTGCAGATGCTGAATTAGTTAGCGCAGGGGCTGGTTTAGGTGGTGCAGATGCTGGATTAGGTAGTGCAGGAGTTGGTTCAGGTGGTGCAGATGCTGAACAAGAGCCGTCAGAGACGGGTTATGCTCCCCAACGCCGCTTTGTCACAAATACTTTTTTGTTAGAACAGGAAGAATTTGTAAGAAAGATATTGTATTTGAAAGTTTCCTTTACGATTCAAACAGAAAGCATTTTACAATATTGTACAAAAATAAGACAAAAAAAAAAGAGAAATTTCAAAGGGCACTAACTCAAAAATGAATAAAGCAAGAGTTATGGTTCTTGTGCATTGCACTGCTCCGCATTGAGATCATTCTACTTATGAAGTTTCAAGTTCAGAAACTTTTATACTTTGTGAGATATGCACCAGATAAAACTAAGTAAGAGAAATTTCAAAGGGAAATAAATAAAAAATCAATAAAGCAAGATTTATGGTTCTTGTGCACTGCACTGCTCCTCATTGAGATCTATCTACTTATGAAGTTTCAACTTCCTAACTCTTATACTTTGTGAGATATGCCCCGGACAAAAAGTAAGTATGGTAAATTTCAAAGGGCATTAACTCTATAATGAATAAAGCAAGAGTTATGGTTCTTGTGTGCTGCACTGCTCCTCAACGAATTCATTCTACTTATGAAGTTTCAAGTTCATAACTCTTATACTTTGTGTGATATGCCCTGGACAAAAAATAAGTAAGAGAAATTTCAAAGGGCAATAAATCAAAAATCAATAAAAGCAAGAGTTACGGTTCTTATGCACTGCACTGCTCATCATTGAGATCTATCTACTTATGAAGTTTCAACTTCATAACTCTTATACTTTGTGAGTTATGCCCCGGACAAAAAGGAAGTATGAAAAATTTCAAAGGGCAATAACTCAAAAATGAATAAAGCAAGAGTTATGGTTCTTGTGCACTGCACTGCTCCTCCCTGAGATCTATCTAGTTATGAAGGTTCAACTTCATAACTCTTATACTTTGTGAGATATGCCCCAGACATAAAGTAAGTATGAGAAATTTGAAAGGGCAATAACTCAAAAATGAATAAAGCAAGAGTTATGGTTCTTATGCACTGCACTGCTCCTCATTGAGATCTATCTACTTATGAAGTTTCAACTTCATAACTCTTATACTTTGTGAAATATGCCCCGGACAAAAAGTAAGTATGAGAAATTTCAAAGGGCAATAACTCAAAAATGAATAAAGCAAGAGTTATGGTTCTTGTGCACTGCACTGCTCCTCATTGAGATCTATCTACTTATGAAGTTTCAACTTCATAACTCTTATACTTTGCGAGATATGCCCCGGACAAAAAGTAAGTATGAGAAATTTCAAAGGGCAATAACTCAAAAATGAATAAAGCAAGAGTTATGGTTCTTGTGCACTGCACTGCTCCTCATTGAGATCTATCTACTTATGAAGTTTCAACTTCATAACTCTTAGACTTTGGGAGATATGCCCCGGACAAAAAGTAAGTATGAGAAATTTCAAAGGGCAATAACTCAAAAATGAATAAAGCAAGAGTTATGGTTCTTGTGCACTGCACTGCTCCTCAACGAGATCTAACTACCTATGAAGTTTAGTCTTGATACCTCTCATAGTTTTTGTGTAATTGTCCGGACAATATTATGACGGACGGACGGACGAACGAACGGACGAACGGGACGGACGGACAAAGCGACAACTATATGCTCCCCCGAATTTCGGGGGGAGCATAATAAGGTAGTGCGTGGGCTGGCTTAGGTGGTGCAGATGCTGGATTAGGTAGTGCAGGGGCTGGTTTAGGTGGTGCAGATGCTGAATTAGGTAGTGCAGGAGCTGGTTCAGGTGGTGCAGATGCTGAATTAGGTAGTGCAGGGGCTGGTTCAGGTGGTGCAGATGCTGAATTAGGTAGTGCAGGGGCTGGTTTAGGTGGTGCAGATGCTGAATTAGGTAGTGCAGGAGCTGGTTCAGGTGGTGCAGATGCTGAATTAGGTAGTGCAGGGGCTGGTTTAGGTGGTGCAGATGCTGAATTAGGTAGTGCAGGGGCTGGTTTAGGTGGTGCAAATGCTGAATTAGGTAGTGCAGGAGCTGGTTCAGGTGGTGCAGATGCTGAATTTGGTAGTGCAGGGGCTGGTTTAGGTGGTGCAGATGCTGGATTAGGTAGTGCAGGGGCTGGTTAAGGTGGTGCAGAATGCTATTTAAAGCTTTCTACTAATTATGCATGAAACCAGCATACTTATACTGCTCCTGAATAATCAAAATCGTTATAAATGCCAAAACAACATGTTGATACAAGAGCCAGTCGGAAACGACTGCACGCTCGACTATTCGAAAAGTCAGAATTATTAAGCACATTGTAACTGGGCTTCATTTAAACTGGGGAGTGATTCAGGAGTTTATGACACCCCCAACAAACACACAAAATAGATTTTTTTTAGGGTTTACACAACCCAGCTCATAAACCCCTGATCCCACACCCATCAACCCACTATCTTTGCCCACCTATAGTTGTGTGGCGTGGTGAAGTACAGTATGGTATGCTGGTTGCTGTTGTTGGTGGTTATGTTGTTGTTGGTGGTGGTGGTGTTGTTGCTGTTGTTGGTGTTGTTGTTGGTGGTGGTGTTGTTGGTGTTGGCATTGTTGGTGTTGTTGGTGGTGGTGATGGTAGTGTTGTTGCTGGTGGTGGTGGTGTTGGTTGTTATTGCTGTTGGTGGTGGTGTTGATGTTGTTGTTGGTGGTGGTGTTGATGTTGTTTGTGTTGTTGTTGGTGGTGGTGTTGGTGTTGCTGGTGGTGGTGGTGTTGTTGTCGGTGATAGTGTTGGTGGTGTTGATGTTGTTGTTGGTGTTGTTGTTGGTGTTGTTGTTGGTGGTGGTGTTGTTGTTGGTAGTGGTGTTGTTGGTGGTTTGTTGGTGGTGGTGATGTTGTTGTTGTTGGTGGTGGTGGTGTTGTTGTTGGTGGTGTTGGTGTTGTTGGTGGTGGTGTTGGTGGTGGTGGTGGTGTTGTTGTTGATGGTGTTGTTGTTGTTGGTGTTGTTGTTGTTGGTGGTGGTGTAGTTGTTTGTGTTGGTGTTGTTGTTGGTGGTGTTGTTGATGTTGGTGGTGGTGGTGTTGGTGTTGTTGGTGGTGGTGTTGTTGTTGTTGGAGGTGGTGTTGTTGTTGGTGGTGTTGTTGGTGGTGGTGTTGTTGGTGGTGGTGATGGTGTTGTTGTTGTTAGTGGTGGTGTTGTTGTTGTTGTTGGTGGTGGTGGTGTTGTTGTTTGTGTTTGTGTTGTTGTTGGTGGTGGTATTGATATTGTTGTTGGTGTTGTTGTTGGTGGTGGTGTTGGTGTTGTTGGTGGTGTTGGTGTTGTTGTTGTTAATGGTGGTGCTGTAGTTGGTGGTGGTGGTGGTGGTGTTGGTGTTGTTAATGGTGGTGGTGTTGTTGGTGGTGGTGGTGTTGTTGGTGGTGGTGATGGTGTTGTTGTTGGTGGTGGTGTTGTTGTTGTTAGTGGTGGTGGTGTTGGTGGTGGTGGTGGTGTTGTTGTTGGTGTTGTTGTTGTTGGTGGTGGTGTTGTTGTTGTTGTTGTTTGTGTTGGTGTTGTTGTAGTTGTTGTTGTTGGTGGTGGTGGTATGTGGAGGTGGTGGTGGGGGTACAGTACAGTGGTATGGTATGGTATGGTATGGTATGGCGTAGTGTAGTGTAGTGTAGTGTAGTATAGTCTGTGCACCCACCCACACCACAATTACTCTACACTTTCAACCAAAGTATGTTAAGGACATCTGTTTTAAACCTTTTATATAGCTGTACATATGAAAAACACTAACATTGAAACTTTAACAATTATTTACAAGTCTTAATTCTAATTTCAAGTGAAAAGGGGCAAAAATCAAATATAAAAAAGCAAGGATGAGTTATGGGCCTTTGAAAATAAACCAGATGTAAGATAAAATAAAGGTATACAAAGTTTTAAACCTTAATTTTTAAGTCTAAAAAGGGCAGTAATTTGAAAAAAATCAAAGAGTTATGGTTCTTGGCATACATAGTCGGGGTCATGATGGTGAATAAGTTTCAAAGCTATAGTACAAGAAGTATGAAAGTAACTAGCTTGCACGCAATCTTTAACCTGAAATTCTAAGTCAAAAAAGAGCCATAATTTGATTAAAAATGAAAGAAAGAGTTATGGTTCTTGGCATACATAGTCAGGGTCATGATGGTAAACAAGTGTCTTAAGTCTCAAAGCTATAGTACAAGAAGTATGAAAGTAACTAGCTTGCACGCAAACTTTAACCTGAAATTCTAAGTTGAAAAAGGGCCATAATTTGATTAAAAATGAAAGAAAGAGTTATGGTTCTTGGTATAAATAGTCAGGGTCATGATGGTAAACAAGTGTCTTAAGTTTAAAAGCTATAGTACAAGAAGTATGAAAGTAACTAGCTTGCACGCAAACTTTAACCTGAAATTCTAAGTCGAAAAAGGGCCATAATTTGAACAAAATGGAAGTTAGAGTTATGGTTCTTGGCATACTAACTTGAAATATGATGATGAACAAGTGTTGAAAGTTTCAAAGCTGTAGTATAAGTAGTATGGAAGTTATGGATTTGTACAGTAGCTTGCACGCAAACTTTAACCTGAAATTCTAAGTCGAAAAAGGGGCATAATTTGATAAAAATGAGAGTTAGAGTTATGGTTCTTGGCATACACACTTGGGATATGATGATGAACAAGTGTTGAAAGTTTCAAAGCTGTAGTATAAGTAGTATTGAAGTTATTAGTTTGTATAGTAGCTTGCATGCAAACTTTAACCTGAAATTCTAAGTCAAAAAAGGGCCATAATTTGATCAAAATGAAAGTTAGAGTTATGGTTCGTGGCATACACACTCGGGACATGATGACGAACAAGGGTGCCAAGTTTAAAAGCTGTAGCTATAGTAGTTTTTAAGATATAGGTAGGTTGCACGTAATCTTTAACCAAAGCGGGACGCCGACGGCGACGGCGACGCCAACGCCCAAGTGAGTACAATAGCTCGACATATTCTTCGAATAGTCGAGCTAAAAATATCTGAAACAAGTACATGTATATGTGTGACCTGTCTCCATAAATCATGAGATATGAAGTATATAAAATTTATACCTGAATCTTTCCACCAGTGTAAAATGCTTGGTATTTGCTGCTCACTGCAAAACTGAAAAAGAAAAAAAGAAGCAAGTCAACACACAGACAAAAGAAAACCATCTCAAGTTACAGTATAGGTGGAGTGTTTTCACTTATCAACATGACTGACAGTCAGTTCTTCTCATGATGGCAGATGATCATCAATCTTTAAGG